>QLNU02015360.1:48029076-48042572 GCA_006491805.2 Dysdera silvatica
TACTGCATCAGCTGTGGATTCAGGAACATTAGTCATATCAGTTATCCCAGGATGACCCAAAAGTTCTTCAAGGACTGGAAGATTGTTAATCGATGACAATTCATTTGCTTCTTCATCAGAACTGCTAGAAATAGTTCAAGTGAGCACTCGAGAATGTGGAATAATGTCATCATTGTTCTTTCTTCGTTATCTTGACTTTTGGAATTACTATCATACGAAAAATTTGATAATGCATGAGCACATATTACTTGATCACTATTTTCGTCGCAGTGGCTCATTTTATCAATGTTGTATGTAATTAATAATAAAAAAAACAAGCTTCAAATTTACAAAACACAACTTGTACGTTCTAAAGCTATTAAACCAAATAATTCGACAAACTAAACTTCCAGAAAGAAATAATGGAAATCATTGCCTAGCAACACAAACACCATACACACTTACAATGCCCATCGTATTTATACAATACCCGCTCTCCAGCATAAATCTACTAAATATGTCCTTTTACATAACCTGCGCTCTAGTGACGGACTGCAAAAACGTAAAAGTCTATTTCCCGCATGCAATGTATTAATATCCCAAAACTGCATGTTGTCTATTGGGTCCCTATTTCATTCAACTCTTCATTAATGCAAACCATGGATGTTCATCAATAATTTTATTAGTTAATTTAAATTTTATCATACAACTCAATTTCTTTAGAATTAAATTTCACGAGAAAGAAATGGAATGCTTTCTGCTAGAATTGCTGCAAAATTAAAAAATTTGTTACAAAATGGTATTTTTTCTACTCCAAACTACTACAAAATGAGTTTTTTGCTGCTCCAAAAGCACCGTTCGGCTGTCGAAACTCTGTATATGTAAACAACTGTAGTGAAATAATCAGTATTGTTGTTTTTGCGTGTATTCTGTTTTATAAAGTGATAAAAAGGAAGTCATTTTTATTTGAAATTTTTTCTTAAGCAGTGAAAAATCAATTTAAATCTCATTGTTTTTCATTAAATCTGATTTAAACCATTGATTAAAAAATTAGTTTAAAGTTATTTTAAAACATAAAAAATTCAACTTAAAGCATTGGTTTTGAAAAACGTAATAACAAATATTGATTTTAATCATTTAAAAAAAAAATTTCATGATTAAAATCAATATTTTAATCATTGATTTAAATCAGACACCCTTGTACTGATAGTGTCATTCTACATGTGATTGGAATGAAGTTATTCCACACATTTATTTCTTAAAGATATTTATTGCTCATGTTATTATAATAAACCTCTTGCACCTTAACTTTTGTTTGTTGTAGATATGTGTTATTTTGATTTCATTTCCACATGTTATTGCAATACATTTATTGCATGTTGACTTTTATCTTGATGAGAATTGTTAACCCTTTAAAGTCCGCTCCTAGATCCCAATACATTTTTGGTTTCTTCCTTCATTTTCCGTGTTCTAATTTTTGAAACGCAGCCATGTAGTGTTCGAGAAGTCTGCACTATAACCAGAAGTGTCTAATGTTCCACTTATGGAACATCAAAATTTAAATATTCCTTGCGTGCTATTTAATCAAATTATTTAATTTTTTTTGCTAATTTACTATTCCTCCATCTTTTGTAAATCTTAAAAAAAATTGACAGTTAAAATTTCCAAAAAGAAGTAAAAAATGAGGAAGTAATATCAGAAGGTAGAACTGCCTCAAAATGAACAATTTCAAAAATTCATAAAAATAACAACGATCAGATATTCTTGAAATAATTCAGGAATATGTTTCAATCTTTTATTTAATTGAATAAATTATCATTTCATTTAAAAAAGTTAATTTGAATTGGTGAAAAAAAATTTAAATTATGTTCCATTTACAGAACATTGGCCACTAAAAGGTTATGTTCAAAAATGTGCAAATACCTGCACAATAGTGCCATTTTCTCCCCTAGTGGTCAAAATGTGAACTATTTTTTCCTTCAGGAATCGAAAATCCCTGTACTCGGGAAAGTATGTGTACGGAATTTGGTTGAGATTTCCCCAGTAACTTTATCCACAGAGAAGTCTGAAAACCTTCAATTTAATTTGAATTACCCTGTATATTAACATAGTGGCTTATTTATAAAATATAATTAGTGCCTTACAGTAGCATAGGGTTAATGTGTTTATCTAATTATGCTCTCAAACTGGGGGTTGATTCCAGTGGTACAGTAGAATATATGCTATTTTTCCTATTTATCGGTCAATTCCCTAGGGAATGGAAGTTTGGATGTCTCGGAAAACTATGGATCTTGGTGAAGCCAAACCTTAGCTGTCCTTGCACTGTAAAACCAATAAACATAAAATAAAGGATGATTAGCTTTTCTTTGAGAGATGTATTTAGTTTGAGTAATTTATATATTGACAAAAAACTTGTAGTTTTGTATGAAATTCGTGTTATCTCAATATTTCTAACTTCGTAGATAAAAATTTTATTTTACCAAATATATGTATTTAACTCTTACTTTATTTGTTTCAAATTTTTTTTTTATTTAAAACTACCTTAACTTGAGAAATTAGAATACATTTACTCTGAAATAAATATTGCTACATAAACACTTAAGCTTTATCAATTTAAAATTAAGAGCATGTCAAATTTAAAATAGAAGTGTCTGTTAAAATAGATTTCAAAACATTTTTTTTTAGAATGAAGAACAATGAGTGTTAAGAGTTCCATATCATAAAGTAACTTTGAAAGATAAGATAGCTGAAAGCTTATCAGTTCATTTTTACAAGTACTAAAAATAGCATTTGAAAGAAATTGTGTTTTTGAATGTCATCGAATTGATAGCATAGTTGATTGCCAATACCTAAATTATTAAAAACTTCATATACCTACATAAATACAATTCAGAACTAATGGAACAAACTGAAAGTGGTGATAATGGATGTCAAAGAAAACATATTTGTCAAAATCTCCATGTCTGCAACAAGTCAGTTTGGCTGTACAGTGAAAGTATTATTTACATCCACATCATTGCTATGTAGGCAATTACAAAAACAAAAAAAATTTCTTTTGATACATAATTTAAGTGACTGACCTAGTAATGCATCATAGATAAAAAAAAAAAAAATCGGAAATTCCTTTCCCTGGCCCTTAGTTTTTAGCTTTCTTTTGCCATTTAGTCATCAAAGGTATGGAAAATGATTGTTTTACCATACTGGAGGCAATTGGAAATTGTCAAGCATGCACAATAAGTGAAGGACATAAAAAAAAGCAATTGCATAAATTTGGCCATGGGAAGTTGTTTTGGACTATAGTAAACGGTTGATTTTTGCCTCTGCTGCATTATTAGGTCAATCACTTAAATTATGTGTCAAAAATTTTTTTTTGTTCATGTAATTGCCTACATAACTATGTGGATGTAAATAATATTAACACTTACTTCGACACTGGCGTAAGGTTTAAAAAACACGACGTTTCGGGAGCCAACTGCTCCCTTTGTCAAGTGAAGGCAGAATGAAGAGTTCGTGAAAGTCCTAAGCTTATATACCCGCATGTTGGGAATCCCCATCTGACGTCATCTGGTGCGGGACAGTTCCAGCTGGGGAAACCCTTGCACCCGACGACGTTAGATGAACACCCCCAACTCGAGGTTTTGCAAAAATCCTGTAAGGTTCTGGTAGAGGTTTTGCGATGTTTATTGCACGACTCCTCAAACCGTAGGTTTCCCATGATTGTAAATAATACTTCTACTCTACTGCTAAATTGGGTCCTTTGCGGACATGAAGATTTTGCCAAATATGGCTTATTTGACATTCCTTTACCACCCCCTTTCAGTTTGTTCCATTGGTTCTTAATCACCCTGTTTGTATATACATATATCTGTTAGAATATATTTTGAATGTATTCGTATTTAAACATAAGTAAAATGTAATACAAATATATATTTGACACACACTTTTATTGCAAAGATTAACGTGAGTTTATAAATAGCAAAATAAATAGAAATCACAATTTTGCAATTAATTGGTGGTGGGGAGGGTCCCTGTTTGTGTTCTTGATTTCATTAACACTGATATCAAATTGGACTTGGTCACAGAGATTGATTTAAAAAAGTGGGGTGGGAGGTATCTTGCTCAGATCCATGCCATTATGCTAGGAAATACCCTAAGTAAAATTAGCTTCACTTCTATATCTTGGCATTTAGTGATTTGGTTTTCCGTTAGATACTATGTAATGTGCCTGTGCATAACAAATTGTATTGTGTTCTGACAAACTATAGTGTGTATATATATATATATATACAGGGTGCTCTCTAAAGTCCTGTGTTTCGCAAATAACTTTTGAATGAAGGCTCGTAGAGCTGTAAAATTTAGGTGCGAGTATAGTGAAGTGCCCATGGCCGATGAAATGAGATCGACGGCAGCGTCATCTGTGGCGAAATTGGGAAGTTATTGCACCTAATTCTGGAACTAAGGGAGATATAGAAAATTTTTCAATTAAGAAGTTATGCACAAACTAATTAGTAAGAAACAACTTTTTTTTTTCACCACCTTAATAGGGCAAAAATCGTAATTTAAGAGGTTTTAAAGGTATCCGTCCAGCAACGCCATTGTTGGTCAAAATTCTGATTTAACATCAATCATTAACTTCAATTTTCAAAATTCACGTTAACTTCAATTTTCAAAATCCTCGTTAACTTCAATTTTCAAAATCCTCGTTAACTTCATTCATTCTTGTAATTCCTTAAAACTTAATTTATTATATAAGTACAGATTCATGTTACGTACTACGTACAGTATGGTGGAAAAAATCGACGTTATTAATTCCGTTGTAGAAATATTTTTTGTGTTATCATGATTATTTGGTATAATGCGGTAGCAACGACAACCCAATTAGTTGCCGTGCCCAACTAGTTGTCAGGCTGATGCCTTAACCAATTACGCCACTGGTATGCCTACGGCAGAATGGGGTTGTCGTCAATACCGCATTATACCAAATAATCATAACACAAAGTAACATTTCTGCAACAGCATTAATAACATCGAATTTTTTCCACCATACTGCATATAGTACGTAACGTGCCATCTGCACTTATATAATGAATGAAGTTTTATGGAATTACAAGAATGAATGATTGAAGTTAATGATTGACGTTAAATCGGAACTTCGACCAACAATAGTGTTGCTGGATGGACGCCTTAAAAATATCTTGAATTTTGCCCTATTAAGGTGGTGAAAAAAATCGTTTCTTACTAATTAGTTGGTGCTTAACAACTTTGTAATTGAAAATTTTTCTGTATCTCCTCTAGTTCCAGAATTAGGTGTAATAACTTCCTAATTTTGCCACAGAGGGCGCTGTCGTCGACCCCATTTCATCGGCCATGGACACTTTACTATACGCACACCTAACTTTTACAGCTCTACGAGCCTTCGTTCAAAAGTTATTTGCGAAACACCAGACTTTAGAGAGCACCCTATATATATAGTCAAGTTTTTGTTTAATAGAGCATGTGGTTCTGATGTTTTCTCTAAACTTTTCTCATTTTATGTTTCTGTTGGAATTCTTACTTCTCACTTTAATGGTGAGATTGAATTATTTTTATCATCTTTCATCAACTCATAGAACTCCTTCAGTAATGCCATAATTCTCTGTATTTCCAGAGCAGCACTTAAATCCATTGCCAGCAATAAAAAAACATTATCGTAAATCAGGGTGGCTAGTTTCTGTTCTGCCAAGGCGGTTAAAACCAGCATGACAGAAACTCATTTCTACCACAAAAATGGCAATAGCTGGCAGAAACTCAGATAATAATTATTTTGTATATTAAAACTTACCTATTACTATTTTTCAAATTTCCATTTTACTCAGTGCTGCCCAGGCAGACATCAAGTTTCACAACTATATATTTGCACATATTGTCAAAAAAAAAGAGGGGGGTAAATCTTAATTTTGTGAAATACCATATTAGGTGATCCACCAATATAACTTAATTGTATTCCATTCACTTTCATATTATGCTGTATGTTAGTTTTTTTGCATTCTGTCCATATTCACACTGTTTATCTTATTCTTTGTTTTATGTGTATTACATCAAAATGTTTTATATCTTATGTAGCTTGCCTGAAATGTTAAGTTACAAAAAAAAAAAATGCAGTTTGCAAAAGGGAATCCATTTTAAAGTAAAATAAGTTTAGTTACAATGTGTATAGTATTTATTCGAAGGTTACATCATAGCAAATTCACTAGCATTTAAGTTCAGGCTGACCTTTTCAATGAAGCAGTCTATAGCAAAAGATCAATTTTCATGCTATTTCCTAATTCAAACAATTTCTTAATTTGTTATGAATAAATAAAAAGCGTGAGAAAATATTTTTCCAAGTCCAACAGAACTTTCAAACAATATCATCATTATGTAAAAAAGAGTTACAAAATCTTCATTTATAGTTGTTTCCTTTAAACTAGACCACCACATAGAAGCAGGGACATTTTTTAAGATTTTACTGGAGTAGTATGTTTCAGGAAAAGGAACATGATTTTTCTCGAAAAGCTACAATGTAAGACACAATATGTGGATTAATGATATTATAAAGATTTTCGTAACGTTTCCTTCCTCTCTGCTCATGTGACAATTTAGATCCCATGTACGTTGGATGAAGTATATAACTAGCATATGATGGTTGGTTGAATTTGTATTGTTCACTGATAGTAAGGGTCATTCTACAACAGTAATTCTCAATGAGCAGCCCGCAGGCCAGATCTGTTTGAACAGTGAAAACTGGGACCCAGCTGGGGGAAAAAAAAGAAAACTCTGTCCAAAACAAAATGAATAGTAAAATGTCGATGCTATGAGCGGAGATTTGACAAGTATGTAATTAAATATCACAAATGTATTTTTTCTCCAAAAATCGTTTGCAGTATTTATTATATATGCAGTACTTGATATCCAATGGGAGGGGTTTGAGCCCCCTTTTCTTCACTACTGGTTTTACAGATATTCCAGTAATCTATATATGTAGGCTTAACTAGCCTTGCAGTCTATGGGGGCTAATTTTTCTAGAGGGGGTTAAAGCTCTCACCTCAATAATATTTCATTGAATCAGAAAATTTTTAGGGGGATAAGTCTCTTAGCCCTCCTCCCACCCAGTTTCGCCAATGTCTATATAATTTTGTTTTCATATCTCCTGGTCTGCCGACTGGTAAAAAGATCCAAAGTGGTCCTTGGTGAAAACTAATTGAGAACCACTGTTCTACACTAGACAAATTAAGGTGGTACATACAGTGTAAAGCTGGCATATAAATGTTGAATTATTACCTTCCTTTGATTAATTTTTGAGATCATCATCCGTTATGGTCTACCAAATTCCACAAGCGTCTGCAATAGGCCTGGGCGATGTTATATTTTTGACATCGTAATACATCATCAGTCTAACGTCGTGATGTGACGATACATCACGATGTTAACTATGGACACGGAAAAATAAGAACAGGTTGGTGTCCTGAAAAATGTTAAGCATTCATGTTACTTTAACATTCATAAAATATTGTTAATGCAGAAAAATGGAAAATAATGCACCCACAATCAAATATCCATTTCTTTGCCCTGCACTTCGATGTAATAATATTTTTTTTTTAAACAGATAAAATATTTTATTACTTGGAATTTTTAATAATCTTTGGTTAGATCCAGTATTATGGTACCACCAGCAGTTTGGGTGATAACATACTGGGATTGGCTTCCCTTCTGTCTGGGTTACTAGTAATCCTTGCAGCGGCTTTTCTCCGGATACCGTATGTTGTTACAAATGCACAGTTGATATTTACATAGGCGTAGGGTTATATGGGCCTGTGGAACCCCAACCCTTCAATGATTTGAAATAAATTACAATTTTACATATATATTGCAATGTATAAATGTTCATAATATGTGCTTAGCATCCCCTTCCCCAATAATTTTGAAAACTCCATGTTGATGGATACTTATGTAGGGACTCACGAATCAACGATCATTGATACATGAACCCACATTTCCAAAAGGTTTAATCATGATTTAATGTTCACCATTTTGTTTCCCCGCACATACGCTTTTCCCATCCAGAATCCAGATGGACCGACTCATCAGCGGTTTGCTCTGTTCCCGGCGACGGAAAAGACATTGGCTGCAGGCGACGATTGAGTTTAGTGTACAACTTGGTACGGCGCAAAAATAACTTAATTGTATTTCTTCAAACTCCTTGACAGACATTTCCTGTACCCCTACTGGACATGATGATTACGACCCTCCGAGTGTGACACCACGAACCCTTGAGTGGAACAGCAAATCATCAATTAGTGTTAAAGGGGTAACCAATGAACATTTGCGTATGAAAAGGGTGAACAGCCAATAAGAGTGATTGCGAGTGTAGAGACGATGAGGCGAACACCAATAAAAGACATTCTTTCGGTAGGACTCTTAGCGAGATGGTCACGCTGCCCATGATGGACATTCATAATGTCTTACAATAATAATGTCAATTCTTAATCGTAACAATTTAAGTTATTTTGCTATGTGATTGTAAATAATTTGTGTAACGTAGAGACATGCTGTCTACATGGTTCATCTGTATCTTGGTATTTCTGACTCAATTTCGATAAGGTTCCAGGGTAACAATCCACGTGAGTTAACGCATGAGCTAAAACCCTTCTGATATAACTTATAAGCCATCGGTGATATTATGGAGCCTATCACCGCTCCATCGTTCTGCAATCCGTCATAGAACGATAACCAAATCTATAAATGTAGAAACTGCAATTGGTAACCCTACACTTACATCTATGAAATTATAATCAGGAAAATGGAGACTCTGGCCTCCACTCTTCATGGCCCTGACATGAGGCATTTCAAGTGCCCTCATGTACACTCTATGAATACGGAATATCGCAGTCATGGCTCCAATAGCAGCCTAGAAAAAGGAGGGGGGGCTCTGGCTCCCACTCTGCATGACATGCGGCATTGTAAATGCCCTCATGTACAATCTCTGATTATGTAATATTGTAATCATAGCCTCAATAGCAGTCTAGAAATAGGATGGAGGCTCCAGCCCCCACCGGAAAAGGCCCTGACATGCGGCATTGCAAGTGCCCTCACGTACAATCTCTGATTATATAATATCGTAATTGTAACCTCGATAATAGTCTAGATAAAGGATGGGGGCTCCGGCCACCAGAAACGGATCTAACATGCAGCATTTCAAGTGCCCTCACAATCTCTGACTACGTAATATCGTAATCCTAGCCTCAATAGCAGTCTAGAAAAAGGATGGGGGCCTCAGGCCCCTTTCCCGATACAACTTGGTCGGTGCATTTCGAGTTTCTAATTTGTCGAAATACAACGTTTCCTCAATTCTTATATCATCTCCTAAGGAAATGTTCAAAAATATCTAAAGTCTGTGGGCATGTGCACTGCACCATTTTGGAAGGTGCAATGTGAGTTTCTAAGCGTGTATGGTTTGACGATGTCACGCCGCCGGTTCCGATGTTTCTTTGTGCGCATGCATGGTTTTTCACGGTGTGAAACCAGGAAATCGTCCGAGCCAAGCAATGAGATGATATCGTAAAACCGCGCATGCGCACAAGAAACATCGGAATTGGTGGTGTGACACTGGCAAACTGTGATGGTCTGACACCATGAAATCACAATGTATCGCCGATTCGAAAATTACGAAACTGGTTTGACGATGTCGGCTTCACACCGGTTTTGCACAATGTTTCAGTACATCACCCAGGCCTAGTCTACAATGTCACTATTCTTTTTTTTTTTAAATCTCATACAGGGCAACAGCAATAAGTTTTAAGAGCTGCAGGAAGTCTTTTTACATCTTTATTAATTACCTGATTATGACTTTAGCTCCTTTGTCGTCCTTATTGTTTTCATGATCTACAAGTAAATATGGATGATTCTTTATCAACCGTTCCAATCAATCTATCTTACTGTTCCATCTTATATTGCCAGCTATTTGTGGTTTCACAATATTTGGTATTCCTTCAGCTGCGCACCTCGTTTGTAATGATTTCTAAAATATTTCTAAACAGATAACGCATACCTTACTACAGACTTAAAAAAAAAGTGCTATTCATTGGCTGCAATATGGCTTATCTGTTGATCATAAACTAATGAGGTTTTTCTTACAGCTGGTCTACCAATGTTGTTGCTTTTTATTTTATAGCTAAAGATCTAATATGGTAGAGAAGATAAGACTAAGTAGGCCATATAAGTTAAATAATGTTTGTTCCAAAAGATAGTTTTTGTGAGAAATCTTGGATTTATTTTGAGTATTTTTTAATTATTTTAAAATATTTTAATTATTAAAATTATTAATATAAAGCTTTATAATATACTAAATTATTGTAATAAAAATATGTTTATCTTTCACATTTGCTAGATCAGGGGTGGGGAACCTTTACATGTTGGAAGGCTGCATTAAATTAGCTGTTAATGTTAGAAGGCCGCATTAAGTTAGCTGTAATGTCCAAAGGTCACATGTGTTTCGATTGTCAGTCAATCAAGGAAGATTATTTCGTTAAATCTTCTACTCTTTTATACTTAGGTTCATTCTAAGATCATAATACAATTAAAGACAAACAGAAACATATTAATAAAAATATAAGGATTTTTCTACAAAATTTTAATTCGGTCAAAAGACCACACTTACGGGCTGTGTGCTGTAAGGCCACAGGTTCTCCCCACCCCTGTATAGATGATATGTTTTAAGTACTTGTATTAGTTTGTCAATTATAACCAGTTCTGCCACTGGCATGGCAAAAACTAGTTTCTGCTGGCACAAAGCCAAACGTGCTGCAAATGCGTATGACTGTAGATCCATTATGAAGGTTATAAAAGGCAAAGTCAGCCTACAATAGTCCCGGGTTGGTTCCCTTACAAGGTTTGGATTCTTTGTAAAACTGTAGGTTCCAGTGCAGCATGACCTTTTCTGTCCTTGTCATAAAACTCAATTGCCCTTTACAGGATCAGCATAATTACTATGAAATGAATGTGGTTAACAATTGACAATGAATGGTTCAGTACAAATAGTCTTAAGTGCGAATTTTATAGCAAGGGTCTGAAAGGAGAAAAGGGCCTCATTTGATTTCTCTGTCATTCTCAGGGTGATCTCGATTCAGCAACCTTTTGGTTAGAACTCAAATGTTCTGCCAACCGAACCACTGACAAGGTAACTATTCCGGGTGTTTTCTCCAGATTAGTTTGATATTTGGTCAATAAATAGCTAGTACGATGGGAAAACATAAAGTAAAATTTGCTTCAATTGACCCCCAAGCAGAGGTAGAAGCCATTGAAATTTGATGAAATATTAATTTTTCATCCCATTTGGCGATTTTCCATTAAATTTTATAAAATATCCGTTGTTCCACTGAAATCATCAATACTTATGTTTGTTAAAACACTATAACAAGTAATAAAAAATAGAGAAAGAATTTGATTTATTTAGTTTGATTTAATTTATTTTTAATGTTCACTTTATTTTGTATTTGACAAGGTTTTTGTTGAAAGAAAAAGCAGTGATTAGTATATAATTATTGCTAAATACTTTTTTGACGTAATACAAAAGAAATATGGCAAAGCCAATAGCTTTGTGAATTATTCAGAAATTCATATTGGGAATGAAGTAATTCCCATTGCCGAAACATTGGTGCAAAGTCCAAATTTTGATACTATTAGGAAATTTACTCTCGATATTGCCGATGAGAGAGATGTAGAAATTTGTGGAGACGAGTTAAAAAAGATAATATGCGATATGATTTACCGTCCTTGCTTGCCTACAGATGAACAAGTCATTGCTTTTTCATGAATAGCATCAGGCAAACGAAAAGAGAGCATACACTTCAACATTGTTTTCGTAACCCCAGTCTTAAATATAGACAAATTTATAAGATGAAAAAATACGTCACTAATATCGGAAATAAGATTGAAAAATTGTATTCAATAAAGAAGCATAGTTTTGAAAATTTCAAAATTGCGAGACAGAATTATTTTCCCCTATGCATGCTATTTATCTTTAAACTTGGGTACACAAATATAGTACAGAAATTACGAAAATTTTAAAGCATCTCCCACTTTTATAGCTTGATTCAAAAAACAATGTGGCATTTCTGGTAGAAAAATAACAAAATTTGTTACAAAAAGCAAAGTACAAAATTCAGAGTATTTGAAAAACCAAACTATTATGGTTGTCAGAACATTAAGTACGCTATTAAGTGATATGAAATTATAACTGACATTAGTGTTCATTCATTCTAGATTGAAATTGGAAGGGCACAGCGCTCTGCCCTTTTTATTTTGAAGAATTGCATCCTTCCCATTTTAACCCCTTTTCCAAAGCACCCTGCCCTTTTTTTGTCAGAATTGTTTTTTTTTTGCATTAAATATATTTTTTGGGTGTTACGAGGTAAGGACAAAAGAAAATTTGCGATATTTATTGTAAACTTTTTTTTATGCATTTAGATCTTAAGGAATAAGGTAACCTTTCATTTTCTTTTTTTTTCAACCTCCTTCTCCTTCCTAATTACTAGCAAGTCCTCTTTTGAGCTTAAAAACAGATTTCAATTACATTGACATCATCTTTTATCTCTTTACCCTTCCTTCTTTCATGTTGTGGCACAACCTCCCATTGTGGTCACTCTGATGAATAATTCACATGGTGATTTGACTTTGCATTTGTGTATTAGGTAGAAAGGGTCAAAGTAATATTTTTTTCTTCTTGATCCTGCTAACACATAAAAGTGCTGTAAATCAGGGCTTGAAATTGGCTGTCATTAGTCATATTTTGCACCTATAAATTTCACCTTGACAACCGATATTTTTGGTGTCTAATTTTTTCAATTTTTATTGTTGTGTGGTGCAAATTTCGATTGCTCAATCCTTTATTTTTCCCTCTGCCAATCTCATAGATGTAAATCGCAAGATTAGAATTATTGTTGCTCTTGTTGGAGGAGGCGGGCAACCCATTGTCCTCTATGATATCTCGATTTCCTTCCCTAGTGTTCCACTAGTGTCTCAACGTAGCCCTCCCTTTTTTTTACCTATAAGAAAGTTCCTTGGGGATAATTTATGCATAGTGACATCCTTTGGCTTCACACTCATTTCCGATTTTTAAGTTTGCTATTTGTTTTTGATCAAGAAGACTATGCAAAACGGAATAGGTAGTAAAGTTTTTGACGAAGTGTCCATGTGTGCATTATATATTAAATTGTGAACTTTTGCGGTCAAACCGGAATTTATAAATAGGCACGTTGGGCAAATGTCCGAGGCACTAAATTTTAGGAGGGCAAGATTTAAAAAGACGATTTGAAAAAAATAAGTTTTTTTTTCATTGCAATTGTTGAATTCCGTTGATTCACTTTCGCTGGAAAAACTTTTCATCCCCTCCACACAAAGCATTGGAAAAAAGCTTTGTAATATAAAATAAATTTAGTCATAAAATATCGTTATATACATATATATTATAATAATGCAAATAAGGTAATCCCAGCCCCCCA
>QLNU02015360.1:48049733-48065489 GCA_006491805.2 Dysdera silvatica
TGTCTATGTGAAAGCATGTTGTCTTTAAAGCGATGCTGTATGCTTTTCAAGGAACGTAGTTTTCCTGACCCACTCCATGGAAATTCTTTTCATGTCTTCTAATGTGTAAGTTACGCGTGACGGCAAATTAGTTTGTTCATCCCATTCCTCATCATTCATTTTATTACCCTGTATTGCATCATACTTCATTTCATTTAAACAAATATCAAGTGTATTCTCGTCATGCATTTCATATGTTAATCCGCTTATCAAAAAATCTTTTGCATTATCTATCTCATGATCTGATACAAAATCAGCTGGCTTCCCATGTTTTTCACAATGCGAAAAAAGTATTTTGCTGTGGTGGAAAAGGAAGACATGGTGACAAATAAGGCTTGAAATTCCACGCTTTCCAACAAAAAAATTAAAAATGTCAAAAATAATGAAGTTACAGGCAAGTGATGATTGCTTCTGATTTGAAAATTGAAGGATCGCGTCTTATTTATTCAAGACTGGTTTACGTACCAGGCAGCTTTTTCGAGTTCTTCGCCAAAAATGATCTCAAAATTTGTCAGTTATGCAAAAGTAAGGTAAAAACTTCAAATATTTTTTACTTTTACACCAGTATACACAATGTATAATTATTTCAGATACAACTAAAATGGCTATTATAAATATATGCTATATTTTATTCATATGTGTTATTTTTTCTTTTAATGCTTGCCCAGCATGCCAAAACACTGGTTTCACCTGCTTTCTGCAAAGCATCATCTTAGGGTGAGCTCTATTTTCAGTGGGCCGTAGCTCGACCCCTTGGTCGATTGGGCCAAATTTGATTTTGGATCTTTCATATACTCGGTCATATTGGCCTATAAACCGAAATTCAGAAAAATCGAGCTCTGACAGTTCGCGAGGTTCCCTTGTGAGCTCCATTCCTTCGGCATGTCTTCATTCTCATCCATACTTTACAAGTATGTGACAGTCCATATCAATTCAGGTAGTGGGGGATTACCTTTATAGTCTCGGTTGTTTTTGAATTTAGTGTATGTCAAAATTCAGGAAAAAGTAAGAAATGCATATTTTTTTGTTTTGTTAAAAAAAATTCCTGGCCTGAGACACAGGCCGCCAAAGATGGCTCCTCAGATGCCATTTCTCACTTGTGATTTTCGACAAACTTGTAAAGTGCTCTATCTCTGGAATGGTTCAAGATATTTTTATTTTATTTATTTATTTTTTTATTTGAAAGATACTATCTTTCTGATTACAATGGTATCTTCTGTTTGGAAATGAGTGTCCAAGTTCTCTTATTATAGCCTTCTAAGCTTTTTTTTGAAAAGTCAAAAAAATTATCCAAAAATGCCAATCCCAAAAATTTTGATTTTTTTGACTGTTGATCAGCATCATAGAGAACTACATTCTTTGAAAAGGAGAACTTCCACTTTTTATTTAGTTTAACAGGTTTTATAAACAATTGAAAATTTTGCCATACGTTAATCCAGTTTCCGTTACCACATACCCACACATTGGTCTCATGAATTCAAAATTCAGTCTTACTTGACATGGCATTTTAATCCTTAATAAAGATAAGTAAAAGACACAGCTTTCAAAAGATATTAAAGGTTCCAAAACATATTACAGGTTCCACAGCATATTACTACTGTGCACTCTGCTTAGAACATAAATTAGCAATTCAATGAACTAAAAATTTGCTCAACTGCATCAGTATCTTCCTTTGATATTGAGTGATGCCATAATGATGGACAGTGAAAGTAGTAACATACCAACATCTGAAGAAATTGCAACACCACCACATTGCGGAAGAGATGTGTAAAGGCTGAACAACAATGTTTAGTGATTCACTGTGATTTTGCTGAGAACTGATCTGTGATTCTGCCACAAGAAGTAGAAGGGTATCACTGGAGTAATATCTAAGTTTCAATTTTTACAGGAATTGCATATTTCAAAACGAAACCACAAGTTTTGCAGTTGTAAGTTATGACAGGACATGACTCAGCACATACATTGTTGGCAATATACAAAATTCAGCAACAGCTGTAATCATAGCCAGAAAAGGTCATTATTTCTGATGGTGTCCCTAGTCACTTCAAAAATTGTTACCAACTGTTTGAAGTGACTAAGTTGCTTGTGTCAGTGGAGTGGGTATACAGCCTTACTGGTCGTGGGAAGGGATCTTGCGATGGTGTATTAGAGCTGCTGAAACACCACATTACTAAACATGATCTTTTCAGCCCCAGTACAGTTGCAATTCAGAATGCTGAAGATTTTACAAGAGTGTTGGTCATACATAAAAAGCCCTCATCCTGTTCCTAAAGAGGAAGTTGAAGAATTCCTCCAGTAGGAAAAAGAAAAATGGTCAAACGAAACTGCCCCTGTGAAAGGAATTCAGAAGACACGTATGTGGACTTGGTGATGGGCGAACCTATATTGCACGAACTTTAAAGAGCAAGAAAGAAGAAATTTCATTTGTCTATCCAAGATCTCAGAAACGGCAGTAGAATATTCAGATTCACAACCTACAAAGAGGGATGTTTATGGTATGCGTGCGTGATTGTGACTGGTGGATTGCAGAGGTTATAGATATCAGTTGTGAGTTAAATGAAATTGGCGTGAACTTCATGCTACTACATGGACCGGCTGCCAGATATAGATTTCCATCTGCAAGACAGTACCACCGCCATCAGTCCTCACTTCCAATTCACAATGTTTTAAAGATCGTTGGTGCCCAGTTCCTATTGGTTTAACAGGAAAGCATTACTTAATATCAAAGGAAGATACTGATGCAGTTGAACAAATTTTTAGTTCATTGAATTTCTAATTTCAGTTCTAAGCACAGTGCACAGAAGTGGTATGCTGTGGAACCTGAATATGTTTTGGAACTTGTACATATATTTGGGAACTTTTAATGTGTTTTGTAAGCTGTGTCCATTACTTATCTTTATTAAAATGCCATGTCAAATAAGACTATATTTTGATTTTATGAGACCAATATGTGAGTATATGGTAACAGAAACTGGTTTAATGTGTGGGAAAATTTTCAATTGTTTATAAAACCTGTTAAACTCAGAAGTGAAACTTCTCCTTTTCAGGGAATGTTATACTCTGATACTTAACAACGTTCAAAAAATCAATTTTTGGGGTTGGCATTTTTGAATAAAAAATAATTTTTGATTTTTAAAAAAAAATTCAGACATCTACAACAAGGGAACTTGAGCACATATTTTCAAACAGATATCGTTTTAATCAGAAAAATATTATCTTTCAAATAAAAGAAACACAACAAAATATCTTGAACCGTTCCAGAGATACAGCACATTAAAATTTTGCCGAAAATCACAAGTGAGAAGTGGCGTACGAGGCCCCATCTTTGGTGGCCTGAGATACAGGTCAGGAATTTTTTTGAACCAAAACAAAACTAAAAAATATGGGTTTTTTACTTTTTTCCTGAAATTTAACATGCGTTAAATTCAAAAACATGTAAGACTATGAAGATAAAATTTTTTCTTTGTCTGCCTAAATTGATATGGACTATGCCATGTATTTTTTATCTCTTGGTTTATCTCCTCCATATTTTATTAACCCTGCCTGAATTCTGTCTTCCCAAGGGCTTATTATTCATCAATTACATTATTTCTTCCACTTCTATACTTATTTACACTCGCTCTTGATCTTCATACATCTCGTGTATTTCATTGGCATTATCTATTCCTTCTCTCCAAATTCAACAATTCTTCAAAGTATTCAGTCCATCTATTTTATGTTCTCATCTTTTATCATGTTTTCTTCTTTGTCTTATACAATGTGGTCCGCAGCTATAAACCTTTGTTTCACCAGTTCTCTTAACCCCTTCCTTCTTGCTCCCGTCAAAATTATGGGGTGAGGTTTTGCCCTCTATTTCCGGGCTGGAGTGTTCAAAAGTAACGCACCAAAAAGATTAAAAACAATCCATTTCTTATATCCGGAAAATATACTTATATACTTATTTTAGATTTCAAGCTAAAAAGAATTCCAAAAATTAAAAATGAATACATATATTTTTCGTACACTTACTTTTATACAATTTTCTTAAATTAAAAAAAAAAATGGGCATTTTTTTTTACTGTTTTCTTGAAAATTATGCGATCGTTAAGCATGTTTTTTTTTTCCTTTTGTGTATTTCTTGTAACAAGCAAATTTTCACTTTCTCTTTTCTTTCTCCCCAAGTGCATATTTTGCTTTCCTTCTGTTAAGAAAATTTTCATGCATTCTCATTTTCTTCAACAACATTATTTCTCTCGTTTTATTTCTTCTAGTAAATTTTTGCAGTCCTTAACCGTTGAACTTATTTTTCTAAATTTTTATGCCCAATGCTCTCAGTTGCTACTGTTTTAATAATATTTTAAATATACAATAATTTTTGCCACCCACGTATATATAGCTCAAACTAGAGCTTTATTCGTTTTGGAGAAAAAGAGACGCTTTCCCCATCCTGGATTCGAACCAGGGTCCCTCCGTTTAGCCCGGAGTGTCTTGGACCGCTAGACGAATGAGGACAGGAAACAACGCTCTCTTTCTCCGTATATAAAGATGTATGATATTACCCTCCGCAGGGATAACACAATTGCCAAATATGGTCAACACAGAAAAGCCTCCGGGGCGAGATTTTTGTGAGTTTTTCGTGGGGGAATTTATTATACAATAATTTTTGCCACCCACATATACATAGTATTTTAAAGTGCCTTCCACTTGTTTTTTTATTTCTCCCTCTAATTCATTTCTCTGAGTTCTTAATTTTTCTGTTATAGGTTCTTGGTATTTGTTCTTAAAGTGGATGGGGATTAATATTTGTACATTAAACTTCGTTTTTCCTTTTTTGGCAACTTCTCCCATCAACGTCTTTTAAAGGGAGAAGATGCCCCGATGTGTGCCACATGTGGTGAACCATTAAATGTTTTACACATTTTATGTATTTGCCCCAATTTGAACCAGCATTGTTCACTAACTTTTAACCAAAATAAATTTGCCCTACGTGACATTTTAGGTGGTACTTTTAATCATGAACTCATTTTTAACTTTTTATCTAATTTTGTCTTTTCCCATCTCATCGGATTTGTTTTTATCGTTTCTTTTGTGACATTTAATACATTGTTTTCGATATGTTTTACCATTTTAGTTTTAATTTATTCTCATTGTAAAATTGTATGTGTTGTTTCACCTTGTTAGGCCAGAATGACCCTTGCTGTCCTTGCGCCATAAAACTACAACCAACCAACCTTTTTCGGCTTCTTTTGGCTGTTTGCTGTTCTCTGTAACTGCTCACTGTAGTATGGGGGCTTGGTTACCTATACCTTAAGATGTTCAAATTTCAGAGGAAGATGTAAGTCCACTGCTCTATAATGGCATAGTATTGATGCATTCATTTATTATGCCATTAAACCAGGTTCAACCCCCTCAATGGTATCATAGAATGCCTGCAGTTCTTCTGTCTACCATAGTTTAGGGTTTGGTTCCTTGGTAGCAGAGGTTTGAATTCTTTAGAAAACTGTAGTTGCCAAAGTGGCATCGCCTTTGACATCCTTGTGCTGTAAAGGCTATTCTCTGTATTTGATATGCACCATGAAGTGGTCAGTGTTAATATATGTTCCTCCACATTTTTTAACATCTATGACATCTGATCCGCTCTTTTCTCTATCAAGAAGGGAACAATTTAGTTTATTGTTATATTATCTGGTGATATCCAGGTTGCTTTGTGCGTATTTTTATGGTTGAAGTATGCTACTTATGGTCATGTTTTCACTTCTTCCCAAAACGAAAAGCTGTAGCCTGTTACTAATGTTATGTACACCATGGCATCCCATTTTTGGTCAGAACTGTTCTTCCTTCCTCAGGTTTGCATTCATATCCTCCAATACTATATTGATGTTATGTTGGGGTCTCTTATATGTTAGTTTTAGCATTACATAATAATCCATTAGCTTTATCAACTGTCAGTGTACGCACACACACATACCAAAGAACTATAGAAGGGTTTTGAGTTTAGTGGTTGTGTACATAGTATTTTGTAGAAAAGCCTCAAACCCAAGAATTTTTTGGCAACCATAAACCCAGTATCAAATGTGTTTGTCCCCATTGTAAAAAATTGTATAACCTTTAGCATCCATGATGAGGTTGTTCCTCCCTATCTCATTTTTTGTAGTACTACTAATCCTATTTTGTATTTTTTCAGTGCATTTTGCAAATTTTCAAACTTTAGAACTCGATATGAACTTAGAACATTTCAAGTTTTTATCAATATTGTGCCCTTTCTTGCTAATATCGTTTCTTAAAGACAGTCCAGCTAGTATGATTAGGTTTCATAACAGGGTATTTTCTTAAGGGTGAGAGGTAATTGCTCCCAACGTCTAATCCTTTGGGATGGAGTACCTTTCACAGAGCTTTCGTGATTTTCTGTCAGGGTTGGCTCCTTTGCCTTTGAAGGTCCCTCTTCAGCTTACAAACTGATAATAGCAATTTTCTTCACTTGTTTAGTGCTAGTGAATACTCATAATATATCATTGTTGACCATTGTAGTGTTTAACAGGATGCCTATACCACTAAATATTGCCCCTCCACATACACAGTCCATGATCTTTTAATACTGCTGCCTTTGTTTGGGACTGCTTATTTAGGTAAAACTCTTATTTTCAGTTGACTCCTTTATCTGAGGGCTGTTCGCTATGTACTAACTGCAACCTGCCCTACAGCTGAAGCCCAGTGATTTTATTACATGATAGTCATGAAAGTTCAACTTCATGAAAATAACCAGTAGGCCACTTGAATAATTCAAATGTTTTTAATTTGAAGTATTGATTTGTTTTAATTTTCACCTTATTTCCTTGTATTTTTGGCTATATTTAATCTCCGTATATTCAAATTTTCCTTATTTGGTTTCTTGAATAATTCAAAATTTTTATCTTTTTGTCAACTTCAAATTATCAAAGTTCTGCTGTATAATGAAACATTATTTCACTATATATATATATATATTCATTCATATTTAAAAAAAGTATGCTTATACTTATTTTTAGGCAGTTATTGAAGATGAAGTTACCAAAAGGTTTTCTGCTGAAGGTATGTAACTTTTTTTCCACATTCATTTGATTTTATTGCAATTGTCAAAGTATTTATGTCACTTATGTTTGATGTATGACTTTAATAACTATTAAATTTTGTCACTTGTCAGAGAATTCAAAAAGCAAGGAAATAAAATGCAAACATGCAGGATAGGTATAAGAATAAAAATAATAAAATTTAACAAGAGTAAAATGCCATGAAGAGTGTGTGTGTGTGTGTGTATATATATATATATATAAACACACACAGGGTGGACCACTTAAATTGATATTGTAAAACATCTTGAAAAATAATGTTACAAAAAAATATGTTTTAAACGAAAGTTGCTTGGCTTGAAGGGGTGAAAGTGTATTTCATCATCTATGTTTTACTTGGAGGGGAAGGGCGTTTTCAAGGTCATTTGATGGTCTAACTTTTTTTAAAAAGGAAACCATATTTTTTTTAGTTTTTCTTATTCCTCATATAAAAATAAACAACTTTTGTTGAAAGCATTTTTTCAATTTAGTGCTTAGTTTTGGAGAGCCTTAAAAAGTAAGCTTGATAAAGGAATTCATGTCATAGGCAACTAATTTAATATTAAAAAAATGATAGAAATTAAGTATGTGTTACTTTTAGAGACATTGTACACACAAATAAATATGATTCGTTGATAAGTCATACAATCGATTTATATTCCATAGAAAAAGGAGGTGTTGCATGAGGTCCTAATTCGAACTGAAACAAGACTGCTGTTTGCTACCAGCATTCAGCTTTTTGTCAGCTGCCCGAATACCCACCCAATAGCAAAACTTTTCTACCAGTCTGCAACACTGATTTGGGCAGTTGAAAATAATCTGCAGCAATTTTTTTTTTAAGTTTGCATAAAATATACAGGCATTTTGTCAAAAAGTTTAGTTTTTCATAAACATAGAAATTTGAAAAAATATAATAAATATTAAAACTAAAATATTTAATAGTATTGTATCTTAATTTCATATTATATATTTTAAGAAACAATCACTTTTTTCAGTAAAGTCAAACATATCAAAATGATCAAGACTAAACTTTCACCACAGTTGAATAATAAAACTGTAGCTTTTATTACTGCAACACTTAATTTTTATTGAAAAAAATTGTAACTGAGATTTTACTTAAACATTGAATGCTGTTAAAATTACTTTTCCTAATAAATAAATGTGCTTTATTTAAATTTCTTTTAATTCAAATGTTACTAAGAATTCTTTGCTCTCTTTTTCTTAAATATGTATTATGACAGAAATTTTCAAAAAATGGGTCCCTGAAAGGATAGGATGCCTTTATTTGAAGTGGCCTAGAGAGAAATTCAAATCCTCCCCCCCTCCCCACTATGATTTAAATTTTTTCCTGCAATAGGCTATGCATTGCATGTTAAATGCCATTAAAATGTGCTTAGCTATGTAAAATGTTGTGAATTAGCAATAGCATCAGCTCAAATTTAAACTAGTTTTGCATCATCTTAAAAGGGGGGGCAAGATGGCCCTCTTTACGGAACCCTGGATCCATCCCCGAATTTGCGGGGTTTTTACATTGGGTTACAATAACCCCTGAATCTTTGAATATGCAATCCATAATCAAGACAATCTAGCATTCTCAATACTTAAATAAATTGAAAAACTAGTGAATGGCAAACTGAAACCAGAACCAAACTTTCTCCTTCCCCTCTTATCTCAATTTGAAAATCTATTTTTGAACTCCGACCATGTGCACTAGTTCAAGGTCGCAGCAGACCAGACGCGATTTCCGATGTCTGCCCTGTCAGAATTTAATTAGCCCCTTACTTCTCACTTCCCTCTTTAAAATAGAAGAAATAGTTGTTGTTGTTTTTTTAACTAAAAACCTTATTTTACATGAATACATATTTCAGGGAGAGTTGGGATGGGAAAAAAGAGTATAAAGGGGCAGACGGCAGTGGGAAAAACCGCCCGTGTGTATGGTGAAAATCCGTGTATTTTACAGGCTTTGCGATCATTCTGAACGATCAAAAATGATTAAAAAAAACGATTTGACAAATCGATTTGAAGAACGATTCTTTTAGCCTCAACAGGAAATGACGGCGCGGTGAACCCCGAGTTTGTGTGGACACCCAAGGAAAATCCGTACGATAAATCGGCACGTGTGTAGCCGCCTTTAGTTAACAAAACATCAGAACAGGGATCAAAGAGGTTGCTTACAAACATGTTTATTTTCTTTGTTTTTCGGCAAATCAGACTCAGATTTTTTTGGTGGGGAAGGTCATCGCCAGTTTTATAAAATAATCTGCAGGCTGCTTAAAAATCTGTGATGTCCGTCTCCAGTCTCGCATTTTTTGCTACCAGGCCTGAATAGAAAGGCGGAAGGGGAGGGCTAATTCACCAACCCGTCTAGCCAGCGTGGTGAAATGATGGCTACTTTTATTTCCAGACTGAAAACTTTGTTAGATGTTGTGGTTTAAAAGAATTTTTCTAGTGTTAATTATGATTCTAATAAACACAAAGAGAAAGAGTTTAGGAAAAATTTTGACTTTAGGATTTTTGCCAGATAAAAAGGGGCACAGTGAAAAGTCAGGTTTTAGCATACATAGTTGGAAAATTCTTTTAATATCTCCTTGGTTGTATTCATTCCCTTATAGTTTTAGGAAGAAATGGGGATTCACTTCTTGAACTCTTAGAACAGTTACAGATAATTACAAAATTGATGGTGTTTTGATAAATATAATTTGTTTTTAGAATGATGTAATAAACAAATGATTGAAAATAAACTGTCCATAAAGTCTTTCCTTGATTTAAGAAAGTTAATGGTGTAGAAACTAAGCAAATTTGAAACATTTCTATAGGGTTATGCTAAAGACCATGTCTATGAGGCATCAGTTCTTCACATTACAACTTTGAAAGAAAGAATAACTTAAGCTTTAGCATCTGTTAACCATGAGATGCTGTAGAAAACATGCAGAGAAATTGAGTACTGATTAGATGTTATCTGTGCAATGAAAGGAGCCCATGTTGAAACACGTTGTGTTTAGGTAAAATTCTCCGAGTTACAGTAATTTTTGGTAAACTAATTACGTTTTTAACTTTCTTGATTTCTATCTACATCATTAGTTTTCTTAATTAGGGAATTATTTTATGAACACCGTGTATAATAAATACACAACATATTCCCCTGAAAATAAACGTTAATGGTTGGCTGACCATGAAAGAGTGTTCATGAAACTAAATATATAGGTTGATCAGAAAAAAAAAAAGTTTACACTATTCGTTCATGAAAAACAAGATTCTGTTGGAGAAAGATGATACCATGCTGTTAAACTGTCCTCTATTTTTCAATGTAATCACCATGAAGACTAAATTATTTGTCATGGCATGTAATTGGTTGGTCATATTAGATATATAGAAGTTGATGTCCTGCCTGTATGGGCACTTTGTTATGGTACATTGGATGTCTTCATCACATATGAAGTAGTGACCTGATATGTTCTTTTTAGGCAAGTAGAGATGAACGTCACTCAAAACTAAATCTGAAGTGTTTGGGGTATGTTCTAAGAATTCCCAGTACAACTTTTCTAGCAAGATCTGTACAGTATGCAGTCAGGTATTATTATAAAGGAGGATCCCATTAGTGCTCGAAAGACTAGAACATTTCTTGGCACAGAATAACCTTTGTTGTCCTTGTGTCATAAAGAAAAAAAAAATTCCTTGGTCTTTTACACTTCTTATGGTTACACAGTACCTATTGATGTTGACTGTAAGTGCAGGTTCTACAAAATTAACGAACAGCACCTAATAAGAGTACCAGAAACTGGCTGCTGTTTTTTTTTTTCTTCTTTTTTTAAAGTAAAAAGCATTACTATGAACTTCTTACTTGTTCGTGAACTGATACGCTTCCATTCATATCATTGCTCTTACTAGCTGGAGTAAAGGAATGGCACTGAGTCTTATTGCCAGTAACAATATGTCAAAAGCCTGCAACCGTCCATTGCATACAACTGTTGTAAGCTCAAATGTCATTTGTGCTATTTTGTGTTTTCTGTTAACACATATCTCACCCTTTATTTATGGGCCTTACTGTAACTAAACCTTAGGTTAATTTGTGCAATTCATCACTTATATATTTGCATGTCCATGAATGACTTCTTCGACAACAGCAGTCTTGACTTGGGTCTTTTAGGAATGGGGACTTTCGCTTTGACCTGTATGTGCATTACTCTTTTTTTCTTTTTTTTTTCAAATGCTTAACATCATTTCACAGCTTGCCTCAACATCATGTCTGTTTACATCAGCAGACTCTCAGTGTGTTTCAACTGCTGACTTTGTGTCCACAAAAAAAAGCATATATCCCTGTAAACTTTTATACAAGATCATTAACAAAGCAGGTTGTCATTTCAAACTAACAGCGCATACTTTCAACAACACATAAGCAAAATACAATGCAATACTGAGTGGTGCATAACCCTCAGTTAAATATTTCAGCAATATCCAGGCTTACTTGTAACATTAATTTCTAAAGCAGAGTTTCTCCAAGTATGTTCTGCAAAACACTAGTTTCACAGACAGTTTGTAAAACATCACTGAAAATTTCAAGCAATCTCTAAATTCGGCAATTTTCCTCCCATAATAACCCCTTAGATAGTTAACTGTTTCCAATATCCTACAACAATAGAAAAGTATTGTATACCTTTTTATATGGATTTATTCCTTATTTTTATGTTTATGTTCCAAGCACTGATAAATAATTGCTCTTTAGGTTTTTCTTAAATGATATTTATAGAAGGATCCTATGGGTAAGAATGTGATAAAAGGATTCCATAGGATAAAATGTTTGAGAACCACTGTTCTATAAAGTGCATTCAAATTCTTAGGTCTACTTTTTTCTTCTTGGACATGGAAGAATGTAGAAACATAAGTATTCTTTTAAAAAACACAGCCATTTGTTAAGATTGGTTCAGCCAGATGACAGCACTTTCTGGCTTATAGAAAGCTTGAAACACTCAGTGGAAGAAATTAGATACTAAAGAGGATGGCATTTATGTTCTAAGAACAGCATGTTATCAATTTCCTTCACTTGCGCAGAATGGCATCCATAAAAATTCATCAATTGAGTGAGAGATGTAGTGATGGCATTATGAATGTGAAAATATGCATTCATGTGTGACAGTTCAAAGAAGGCTGAATGTCATATGAAAGAAAACCAAAGGAGGGGCAGCAGCCATTTTCCAGCCAGTCGAATAACATGATTGTGCAAGTAGAATAAATGGATTTAGTCACTACCATCTTTCATTAGGTGTGACATATGTTTCCTGTCTTTTCTAGGAATAGTTATATGCATAACCACATTAACTCTATTAGTTCTAGGGTGTGGAACTCATTGCCCACCTGCTTGACCTCGTTGCAGAACTTTGTCATGTTTAAAGGGACTCTCAGACAATTTTTGTTTGACGGTCTTGATTGGTCCATTTGGACTATTGTGCTTTGATAGCTTCTTTATATTGCCTGCTCCACTATTTAACTGTATATATTGTTTTATTGGGAGTGCTTATTTTGTGTATAGTATTTGTGTCAAAATTCTGATGTAGATTTTATAAATTTTGATTTTATGTAACGAAATTTGTGATTTGTAATTTAAATTCTAGCTGATAATTTGTCATTGATGACATATATATTGTGATATTTTAGTACTTTTTGTAATTAATAATTTTGTTGTATTTTGATATTTTATTCATGGACAAATTTTATGATTTTAATTGTACTGCTTGTAGTTACCTTGAACTTCAATTCCTATTATACTCATGTTTGTAAAAATTGCAACACCATGAAGGACTCGTCCGAATTGAATGAAATTTAATGTACAAACGACCTGTGTTGATACAAATAAACGATTAAAATTACAAAGCAAAAAAACAATATTACATGTCGAAAATCAGTATTTGGTGAAGCCACCACGCGCTGCAATAAGTGATGCTATACGACGTGGCATGGAATCAAACAGATGTTGAATGTGTGCCTGAGGAAGAGCATTCCAGATTGCTTGTATGCGACCCCAAAGTTCATCTGTAGTAGCTATGGGACGAGGATCACGAGCGAGACGCCGACCAACGAAATCCCACACATGTTCAATCGGCGACATATCCGGCGAATAGGCAGGCCAAGGAAGAAGCTGTATCTGTTGTGATGAAAAGAAGTCTTGAACATTCCTGGCAATATGTGGGCGGGCATTGTCCTGTTGAAATACAGCTCCGGGAATGCCTTGAAGGAAGGGAACAACTTCGGGCTCCAGAACTTCATTGATGTACCGGTTGCTGTTAAGATTACCCACAATTCGTAGCAGCTGAGATCGTCCATGATACGCAATCGCACCCCAGACCATAACGCTGGGGGTTCGTCCACTATGACGTTGGATAACGCACTCCGGAAGGTGGCGTTCACCGGTATAGCGTCTAACACGGATGCGGCCATCACTGTACCCCAAATTAAAGCGGGATTCATCAGAAAACACCACTTGTTGCCAATCAGCACGCCAGTCTCTATGTCCATGAGCCCATTGTAGCCGCAGGCGCCGATGGTTTTGCGTCAGGGGGATCCTGTATAAAGGAACTCTTGCACGCAGTCCACGGTGCAGTAGACGCCGACGAATTGATGAAGCACACAATGATACACCTGTAGCAGTGCACCAACGTTCTGCCAACTGTCCAGATGAAGCAAAACGGTCCGTCACCGCCATGCGGACCAGGTGTCTATCATCCCGTGCTGACGTCACCTTTCGGCGTCCACTCCCGGATTTCTGAGTTGTCTGGTTCTCTTGAACCCACTGCTTCCACACTCGCATCACTGTGCTGCTGTTACGCCCCATACGAGCTGCTATTGCACGATAAGAAAACCCTCCTTCACGAAAGCCGATCATTCGTCCCCGTTCAAACTCCGTAACTTGCTGAAATGTCGCCCTCTTTCGTCGTAGAGGCATAGTGACGTCTCATGTAACGTTTACCACTAGCAGATAACCATACACGCCCCGCTACAGCCCTCTATTTATACGGATCCATCAGCAGTTCAGAGGGCGCTGCTCAGCCCACGCATGCGCGATGACTCTGAAATTCTAATCATTTGAATAGCATACCCTAATTTGCATTTCCTGAAAGTTTCAGCTCAGTCACGTGACTCCTTCATGGTGTTGCATTTTTTACAAACATGAGTTTATTACTTATAAAATTATGGGAGGATGGGGGGGGGGGCTTATTAGGCACTCTGCTTCTTTCCCCATTCTCCAGAGTTTTATCCCTGTAAATTAATTTATACATAAATAAGTGATTATGGGGAATTGCTGATGATCTGTGAAACAGGTAGCCTTTGATAGCATCTCCATAGGATCAGTGCATACCATTCTACATAAACATCTGAAAATGTGGAAAGTTTCTTCCAGGTTGGTTCACAAATGCTTCCATATTTTCAAGTTGTTCCACTTGTACATCAGCGATTTTCCAGCGGACAAGATGGTCCCTTAAGGAAGTGTTTGCAGCAGCCATGGAATCATGGCATCAACATTGTGAAAAATGTGTACGTCTTTAGAATATGAATATGTTGTGAAGTGATGATAGTTTTAGCTTTCTGGAGTGCATATTTTTTTAAAATAAATTATAAGAAAGTTTAAAGCTTAGATTCATTTTTTATAGCATATATATTTTATTCTGCCTTTCATAAGAACTTGTTCAATAAGAAATTTAGTTTTCTGTATTATAAAGGTTTGTGTAAGTGTGTTTTTTATGTCTTAAAATGTACTGCCCCCTCCCCCGTGTCACAAACTATATATTTATACTGTAATAAAAACTTGTTTACTAAATTTCTTTTAGAATTGCCATCATGGAATCTGCTTACGAGAACAAATAAAAACTATGCTTTCATTAGGTAAGAATTGTCTATACTGATGTGCGTTTTTTTCTTTTTGTGTCTTATTTTTACTTAAATATGCAAAAGTATTTTTGTAATTTTTAGTTTTCATTATAATGTTTCATAGTCTTCGGTTTTTTTTTTTTACACATTTAATAAATAACAATGTAATGACAACACATTTAGTAAAATATATGTAACCACATTTTAATAAAAAAAAAGCTAAGTTTTTAAAACAAGTTTTTATAGATCTTTCCTCCTAAAAAATGATAGTTGCTTTAAACTTAAATGGAAGCACTTATTTTATTCCATGCTATGCAGCTACCATCAAAATCTTAAGAATATTAAGCGTAATGTTTCAACAACCCATGTTTTATGCTTAAACTAAAGATTATATATATAACGTAAAATTGTGAGGATTGTGACATGTAACTACCATCTAAAAGAAAAATGTAAACACATACAAAAATAAAACAGAATGAAAAATAAATAAATGAACAAAGAAGTATAATGGAAGAAGGGTAAATGGTAAGTTTCCAATACCAAGAATTTTGTTCTTCATCAGGGACTGCACAAAATTCTTGTTATTGGTTTGCTTTTTCTGACTACAAAAATTAAGATTTATTACTAACAATGAATCAAACAACTGTAATGAAAGTTAAATATATATGTGTGTCAAAAAATTCATTTGATTACAAAGTTTCGTGTAGGCTTGAATTAACAGTATTAAATGAAGAATTTTTTAAATTAACTAGAAAAATCTGAATTGTGGTAAGCCACCCTATATATATATCAT
>QLNU02015360.1:48072101-48093127 GCA_006491805.2 Dysdera silvatica
TTCCCAATTCGCTCTCACACTTTCTGATTGTCCGAGAGCTGATCTTTTTCTCTTTAATCTCTCCTTTAACGTTTTCTTCCCAGACTGATTATGTTGCTGACATCTTTCTCCTATTTCATCGACTTTTGACATTGTCATGACGTCAGATTCTATTCACGATGGGGGATTAAACGCTCAGTATTTTTATCCCCATGAGTTGGCAAATTTTACTAAATAACCTAATGAGATCTTGGCTCTGCATATAAACACATGTAGTTTGATGAATAAGAAGGATCAATTACAATTCCTACTTACATCACTAAACACTTTTGTTCATTATATCTGCATAACAGAGACATGACTTTCTCCAGGTTTCGTGATGGACCTTGAGCATTATCGGCTGACATCTCTTACGCATACCGAGGGCTGTAGAAGGGGAGTGGCAACATTTGCACATAACTCAATGGTGTTCGTTGAGGTGCAGAACTGGTGTGGTGTTTATTCTGATATTGAAATATTTACTATTTACACTCAGAGCATTTTTTTCATTATGGTCTATCGTCCTCCTTGTGGCAATATTTCAAACTTTTTTATATATATATCCAGAAATTATTAGATTTTACTGCTGCTATGGGAAGAAAAATTACCATAATGGGTGTTTTAAACAATGACCTTTAACAACCTAGACAGGACGCTGATTCACTTCAGGACCTAATACGTTGATATGAACGTGAATTCATCATTACTTCCTCGACCAGAATTACGATTAATACTCAGACAATTCTAGATCTATGCATTACAAATGTCCAATTTAACCACACGTGCATTGCGGTTCATCACGTAAGTGATCATTTACCTATATTTCTTTTTGTGTCGCATGTCGACACATTCGTGCTAACCGGGCTGTGATTAATATCAGAGACTTTTCCAAAATTAACCGTGACGCATTTACTAATGAACTTGAGAGAACCGACTGATCTAACTTTTTACAATCACCAAATGCTAGTGATGCATTTGCACAATTTATTATTAAATTTAAACTTTTATAGAATAGATATTTTCCTTATATTCATATAAACAAACATAAAAAGGTTCGTAAACCTTGGATAACGCATGCTTTACTACATAAAATAAAGAACAGATTATTTTCAAATTTCATTAAAATTAGATCACCAGAACTACTCCATTTTTGCAGGTTTTGAAACAAACTCAACAAAGAACTTAAACAAGCTAAAAAGGCATTTTTACTTGAATTTTTTATTGATTCAGATATAAAGAAAACATGGACAATGATCAATGAGCTTATGGGAAGAAGTCAATCTGAAGACAATTCAATTGATTTTCTTTAAACTAATCAGGGCATGATTACGGACCCACTCACAATTGCTAACACTTTGAATGATTACTTTATAAACTTTCCCGTGTCACTCCATGGGCAACATATTGATATAAATTGTATCAAGCGAAACTGTTATTATTATTATATATCAAATTCCTTCTATCTGCATGAAATTACAATGGTGGAGCTGCTCAGAGTCATTGCACAACTGGACCATAGTAAGGGTCCCGGTCATGATGATCAAATACACCCTTTAATCATCAAATCTTTAGCTAATTTTCTTGCCATTCCTCTCTTACACATATATAACCTTATTTTTTCAACCGGATGCATTCCACATGACTTCAAAATTGCGTCAGTAACCCCGATTTTTAAACTAGGTTCAAAATCAGATGTTACAAACTATTGACCTATTTCTATATTAACCGTCTTTGACAAAATTTTTAAAAAACCGTTTTACAAACGTCTCTTGAATTTCTTTCAGTCTAATTCTATTATTCATAACAATCAATTTGACTTTTTACCAAATAAATCTACTGAACACGCTATTCTTTCTGTAACTGATTTTATCTATCATCTCTTGATGCTATACTTTCACCATTAGGACTCTTTTTCGATCTTTCCAGGGCCTTTGACACAATAAACCATGATAGACTGCTCTATAAACTTCAATTAGCTGGTATTCACAGTTTAGCCAATGATCTTTTCTATAATTATCTCAAGGATTGTTAACACTTCGTTAGTCTGCGTAGCTCACACTCCATTCTAAAATATACTCTCTGGGATTTCCCTCAGGGTTCTATTCTCGGTCCTCTATTGCTTATTTTTAATATAAATTATATTTTCTTTTTGCCTACATGCCTTAGACTTACTTGCTACGCTGGTGATATAAGCGCTTTTATTTCCGACATAGATATTAACAATCTTATCCTTAGAGCTTGTGAAGCTATTAAACATCGTTGATTTTTTCACCCAAAATTTTCTTACATTAAATGTAAAAAAGACCAAATGTCTCTTTTTTATACTCAAACAGAATATTTCTCTTGACCAACTTTCAGTTTCAATAGGCAATGACATCATACTATTCTCGAGTGAAATTAAATTTCTTGGGATTATCATACAGTCTAATCTGAAATGACAGTCCTAAATTCAGGCAGTCTCCGCAAAGATTTGCAGAAATCTTGGTGTCATCCGAAATATCAGTTTTTTATTACCTCTTTATATTCTTGTTAATTTATATTACTCTTTTTTTTTTCTATATAAATTATTGTTTTCTCGTTTAGGGCATCACAGCAAAAACTAACCTTGGACGACTTACAACATTGGAAAACGATTTTTTACGAATAATTGGCTCAGCTCTCTCCCTCTCTTCTGCCGCCTCTGCCATACACTACAATATACTTCCCTTGGACAATCTTTTAGATTGTAAGACTGCTATATTTATGTATCACCACCATGTTAGATCCGACGTTGTGATTGACATTCCCGCCATTGATCATTCTGGACATACCTATGGAGTTCACATTGTCAATCAATTAAGACCTTCCTATGCAAGGACAAATCTTGGTTTATCTTATATCGGAGCAATGGGTCCAAGATTATGGAATTCTCTTCCTCTTGGGCTAAGATAATGTAACACAGTAATATAATTCAAGAAACAACTCTGTACCCTATTAATTAACTCATAATCATATACTTTTTTCATATTCCTTCCCCTGTTACTCAGTTATTTTAATCACTATCTTACTTATATTCCATCTAATCCTATTAATTGCATTTCACACAACTACGCAACACCCACCTGGCCTAGACCTTGGGCAGCGTGGGCTTTGTCAGAACTCTCAGTCTTTTCCCACTGCTGCCCAGGCAGGTCGTCTGGCATTACATTATAATTTTTCAATATCTAATTGTACTGCTATAATATAATTACATTATATTCAGTTATTACATATTTTCTGGTTAATTTTTATACCTATTCCCCGAATTATTTTTACTGCAATTAGTACAATGTTCAGTTATATTTTCTCTCAATAGCGGAGAATCATTGAATTTGTAATGTTTAGATACTTGTCTAAACAAAATGTTTATTTACTTAATTTCAACTTTTACACACTATACATTTTATATTTCTATTTCCATAATTCATTTTACCATCAAATATAATGGTCTTTAAGTTTTTTACAATGACACATTGAATTTTAATCCCTGCACGTATGACAATTATTTTATTTGAAATATTTGTATTTGATATTATTTATATTCTGCATCTGTTGATGGCTGTCCCACTCAACAGACGAAAGCCTGGCTAATGTTTCTAATAAAATATTTTTACCTGCTTTATGTTGTTTTGCACATTTATCGCAGACTTTGGCTATAAAATAAAAAGCAACAACATTGACATCCTGGCTGTAAAAAAAAGTCTTAGATGTTTATGACCAATTGGACAAGCTGTATTACAGCTAATGAACCCCACTTATTTTTAATTTTGTTATAAATCATGTGGTATCCATTTCAAACTATTTCAGAAATCATTACAAACAAAGTGCTTAGCTGAAGGAATACATCAACACTGGGAAGCCACAAATACCCAGCAGTATAAGGTGGTGAAAAGTCAGGTAGATTGCTCGGAATCATTCATAAAGAATCATTCATATTACTTGCAAATCATGAAAATGATATGGGCACCATATATACCGGGTGATCCAAATTAAACAGGAGGTGTTTAGACCTCTCTGTAGAGAAAACTACTCTGTCAATTTCACCCAAATTTCATACACATGCTCCCCTGAGTATGCGGTTTAGATTTCTGAAAGAAAAAATTGAGTTCATATTTCGGCCGCTAGAGGAGGAAATGGCGCTGCGGAGCAAACAATTTAAATATTACTTAACATGCGCAACATCCTCTGCCTATATAAGGAGTCGTGAAGGATTTTTTCACCATACGAGGACTCCGTCATGAAACTTTCTTTACCAGATCGTGCGTTACTTGTTAAGCTCTTTTATCAACGAAATAACAATGCTTCTGCGGCACTTAAAGCATTTCGGCAGGTAAAAGGTTTACGCAGAGGCCCTCTCACAATTACAAATCTTCGAAAAATGGTCTTGTATTTTGAAAAGAGCGGAACATTCACCGTTAAACCAGGACGATGCCGCAAACCAACTCGAGTGCAGCAATTTGAAGAAGTTGCAACTGCAGTAGTGGAGCAGGAAGCAGCAAGTGCACATGGTAGCAGTAGTGCACGTGCGATATCACGGGAATTGGACATGCCATATACGACAGTGTGGAGAGTTATGAGAAATGTCCTGAAGTTTTATCCATATAAGATAGCCCACACTCAGCAATTGCTTTCTGGTGATAATGACGTGCGGAAAACATTTGCTTTGATGTTCATTGCTCGGATGACAGTGGATGATGAATGGCCTTGGCAGATACTGTGGAGTGATGAGGCCCATTTCCACTTGAATGGCGCTGTAAACACACGTAACTGCCGTATTTGGTCTGACACAAATCCCCACGTTCATCAACAAATTCCGTTGCATGCTCCAAAAGTGACAGTGTGGTGTGGCTTCACCTCATCTTTCGTCATTGGTCCTTACTTCTTTGAAGAAAATACGGCCTCGGGGCCAATGACATGTTCTGTTACTGGCTCTAGGTATGCATTTATGCTCCGGAACTTTGTCATTCCTTCGCTTCAACAGAGAAATTGTCTTGACACTACAATTTTCATGCAAGATGGTGAACCCTCCACACATCGCGTTGCCTGTTCAAACATTATTACGGCAAAACTTTTCGGATGACAGAGTGATTAGCAGGTCATTTTCAACATCTTGGCCGCCTCGGTCACCCGATCTTAACCCTTGTGACTTTTGGCTGTGGGGATATTTAAAGAGCTGCGTTTATAAAGGCAATGTTCCGAACTTAGCAGTCTTAAAAGACAGAATTTCGCAACATGTATCCCACCTCCAAGCGAATGAGTTACGTTCTGCCGTGGAATGTGTTGTGCATCGAATGCAATTTCTAGAGCAAAGAGACGGAGGACATATCGAGCCGTATCTGTGATGATAGTGTGGTTCCACATGTGATAGCAATAAAGTTATTGCACAAATCTTTTTTTAGTCATACCTACTGTCCTACGGTATACTGTAATTTGTAGTTAATTTCATGTGATTGCAATAAAGGTTATTGCATGTTAAAACACTTTTTCGTTGTTAATATTAATAAATTGCCTGCTCCGCAGCGCCATTTCCTTCCCTAGCGGCCGAAATATGAACTCAATGTTTTCTTTCAGAAATCAAAACCGCATACTTGGAAAAACGTGTGCACGAAATTTAGGAGTAATTGGCCAAGTAGTTTTCCCTACAGAGAGGTCTAAACACCTCCTGTTTAATTTGGATCACCCTGTACATATAAGTTATTCTAATAAATTTATCGTAACTAAATCCATACATAGGGACCGTGGTGAACAGAGAAAGTGACATTATTAAAAGAAAAGGGGACAACATGCTGCTGCTCCGGGATTATGATCATCTGGGATTATAATCATCCATGAGGGTCAACCAAATTTCATAAGCATCTGGAATAGAAAAGTCATCTTTCCGAATCTTATACAGGGCAATAGATTTTAAAAGCTGCACCAAGTCTTTTACATCTTTATTAATCATCTGATTATTTATGACTTGAACAGTTTCTTTATCATCTATATCGCTTTCATGAGACCTGCAAATAATAGCGAATGATTCTCTATGAACAATTCCAAGCAATCTACACAAATGTCTTACCTTTATATTGCTGGGTATTGTGTATTCCTTCAGTCAAGCACCTTTCTGTAATATTTCTAAACAGATACCGCGATAGTAAAGATGAAACGACACACTGCGCAAAATATTAAATAAAATAAAACACATTAACACAGTTTAAATAAATACAATGGTTTATAGCTATTTCGGAAGCGCATTTAGGCTTCCTTCTTCAGAACCCTAGTTACACTAATGTGACACACGTGCTAGAAAAACTATCGATGCCAAATTGCTAGTCCAAAATTAGTTCGGGTAAACCAGTTGTGGGTACGTAGCCGCGTCTTTTGCTATGGGACGAATGAAGTTTCTCCAAATAGAGGACATAGAATTGAACGGAAGCTGATCGTTAACAGTGAAAGAGGAATTTGAAAGAATATGGAAGGCTTCAAAGAAATTGAGGTCGGCTGGTGAAAAAACTTTCTCTATTAGATGGGCCTTGTCGAAAGAAAATTTGTGGCCAGCTTCCCAGGCGTGTTTGGCCAAAGCAGATTTTTCCAGTTGTTGTTTACGCACGTAGGCTTCATGCTCTTTAAGCCGAAATCGAAGGGCCCGACGTGTTTGACCAATATAAACACGATTACACTGGCATGGAATGGAGTAAATTCCAAAATAATTGCAATCAGGAATAATATCCTTGAGTTTGGAATAACCGAGTTTATTCATTGGAGTAAAAGTGACCTTGAAATTAAATTTACGGAGAATGGAAGCAATTTTTGAAGAAATTCGTGGAACGAAAGGAATGCTGATAGAATTACAAGGAGAGGAATCAATCAAGAGTGTACTTCACAGCTTAGGTCTAGTGAGTTTCTTCAAAGCGTCGTCGATAATGGTGGGATTGTAACCACGATCTCGAGCGATGTCACGAATATGGTTAAGTTCAATTTTAAGTAATTCTCCAGATGATGAAAACTTAATTCTCGTTTGAATAAGACTCTATTTTCTTGCAAACTAAGCATTCTGCGTACCATTATCAAGCAAGTCCGGGCAAATTTGGCTCGCATCGAAGAAGAACTGTACCCGCTCCATCTCAAACTGTCTGCAGGTGTATCTAATTTTAATTCTTTTGATCAGAAAAGCTTTGAAAAATGTTTGGTTATTTCCGCGCACCTTCATTCCAGACATTCAATCAAATTTTCGAAGCTTATTGATACTTCACCGACCACCTAACCACCAGTAATTCAGAAGGCGGTTCTTAACCTTTCTAAGCTCCCACTTTCCGAAAAACAACTGAACCTGCTGTCTTTGAACTCCAATTTTTGCATTTCAAAACCCGTTCATCCTAAAAGATTTATCGCTCCTGTGGAGCGTGCTCTACAGTTCAGCAAAATCAACTGCGGCCAAAAAGAGGTACTGAGGCATCTGGTGGCGGAAGCTTTGTCCTCTAACTCCAAACCGAAACCTAACATTCCTATCTCGGACCAACGTGTGATCAGGGATTTGTATTCAAACGATAATTTGATTATCACTAAAGCAGACAAAGGCGGGCAGATAGTAGTTATGGACAAAGAGAAATACATTGAAGGAGTCGACAACCTCATCAGTGAAGGTCCTTATAAAGTGCTCAAGAAAAACACATCTTCCGATCAACTCTCTAATGTTAGTAAAATAGTCCGGTCATCAAACATCTTGGATCCCAAAACGAAGAAATCCGTAGTTCCTTCTATTGCTAATGTCGCAAGACTGTATTGCCTCCCGAAGGTTCATAAACCCGGCATTCCATTGCGGCCCATAGTCTCCAACATCGGTACTGCAACCCATCCCCTAGCCAAATTTCTCGTTTGCAGATTTTCTCCGCTCCTGGCTAACAACCATGATACTGTAATTAATTCTTCAGAATTCATTTCCAAATTAAATTCCTCTTCTTCTTTCGCTTCTTCAAAAATTGTCTCGTTCGATATCAAAAGCCTTTTCACAAATGTTCCCGTTCAGGGAGCTCTTGAAGCCCTTATCTTTCGTATGAAAGAATTTCATTTTGCTGATGCTGAAATCCAGGAATTAGTCAAATTTACTGAGATCTGTATCACACAGACTTGCTTTTCTTTCCGGGATCAATTATTTTCGCAAACTGATGGCCTTGCCATGGGAAATCCTCTTTCACCCATTTTATGTGATATTTACATGCATTACGTCGAAGAGGATATTCTCAATCTCATACCATTTAAACTGTGGATTAGATATGTGGATGACACATTCGCTATTCTTCCAAACGATTGTTCAGATCTCTACAATTCTCACCACCTTAAAGTCCGTCAACCCTCACATACAATTCACTTTGGAAGAAGAAAACAACGGTTCATTGCCTTTCCTGGACGTTTTGGTACATAGATCGCCGTCCGGGTTCCAAACCAGCGTATATCGGAAACATTTTGCTGTTAGCCTCCCGCCGCATGCTGCTTCCGCCCATCCACAAAGCCAGAAGATAAGCACGTTCTACTGGTTGGTTTCACGTGCTCTTAAGTTTTCATCATCTGGAGAATTACTTAAAATTGAACTTAACCATATTCGTGACATCGCTCGAGATCGTGGTTACAATCCCACCATTATTGACGACGCTTTGAAGAAACTCACTAGACCTACGCTGTGCAGTACACTCTTGATTGATTCCTCTCCTTATAATTCTATCAGCATTCTTTTTGTACCACAAATTTCTTCAAAAATTGCTTCCATTCTCCGTAAATTTAATTTCAAGGTCACTTTTACTCCAATCAATAAACTCGGTTATTCCAAACTCAAGGATATTATTCCTGATTGCAACTATTTTGGAATTTACTCCATCCCATGCCAGTGTAATCGTGTTTATATTGGTCAAACACGTCGGGCCCTTCGATTTCGTCTTAAAGAGCATGAAGCCTACGTGCGTAAACAACAACTGGAAAAATCTGCTTTGGCCAAACACGCCTGGGAAGCTGGCCATAAATTTTCTTTCGACAAGGCCCATCTAATAGAGAAAGTTTCTTCACCAGCCGACCTCAATTTCTTTGAAGCCTTCCATATTCTTTCGCATTCCTCTTCTACTGTTAACCATCAGCTTCCGTTCAATTCTATGTCCTCTATTTGGAGAAACTTCATTCGTCCCATAGCAAAAGGCACGGCTACGGACCCACAACTGGTTTATCCGAACTAATTTTGGACTAGCAATTTGGCATCGATAGTTTTTCTAGCACGTGTGCCACATTAGTGTAACTAGGGTTCTGAAGAAGGAAGCCTAAACGCGCTTCCGAAATAGCTATAAACCATCGTATTTATTTTAACTGTGTTAATGTGTTTTATTTTATTTAATTAAATAAGTAGGGTTTATGGTTTTGACATTACTAACAAATCAAGAAAGAAAAAAATAATTTGCACGTATATAAACAGGAGGAGGGATCTAGGTATATTCATGTATAACTTAGAATTAACCATTAATTAGTTGAAGAGAAGCATTGTCGTGTTTACGTATAAGTCAAGCCTGTCCGGACTTGGTGCTCAACAGGAACTTTTCTTTATTAAAATTTAAGCATTATTTACAAATGTCCGAGGTATTTTCAATCCTGATAATTCTGAATATTTAAGGTCATGAACATTAAAACAATAAAAAAGCTCACGATTTATTAATTGACTATCACGATGGCAACATTATTTTAACCTGTTAACCGGGGAATAAAATTTTGTGAAACTCGTTTCACACTGGGGACTTTTTTTTTGTGGGGGGACATTTTGGTAGTCTTCCGGGCATGACGAAAAATGTCGTCATATAACTGGTTAAGGACCCATTCTGTACTTTCAACCTAGGGCTCATAAAAGTCTTAAAGAGTCAGTGATTGGAAGTCATTAATGTTATGAATATTATGGATTTCTTTTATTTTCTATTATATGTGCCTTAGCATTTTCTGCAAATTTATAATTTTAGAAAGCGTATTATGAATTTAACGTAGGTACAAATATAATTAATCGCATACGGCAATTAAATTTATCAAAATTAAGTATAGTTTTATTTAATTTTAAAACCAACAAGTTTATCATATTTTACTAACAAAACATTTTATACAACACTAAAATATCTGATTATACTACGATTTTAAAATTAATATCATTTATAACGACTATAGGTTATAACAACCTTATTCGCACGGTACCTTAGAGGTCGTTATATAGTTATTTATTATATGGTTATTTTATTAATAATTAATATATATTTAATTATTATTATATTTACACCGATGATTAATGGAATTTAATTCAAAAAATATAGCCAATTTTATAATACTATAAAAACTTAAAAAGCAATATTTCTAGATTTTTGTGCGTTAAGTTCCACTTTGAAAATAGAGATCTCTGAAAACTAAATGAAAAATAAAAATATACTTTTCAAATATCCTCATTCTTTGGCTTGTGTGTATGTCTCAGAGCCTGGGTGTTTGAAAAAATTATTATCTTTAATTGCCCCAAACTTATGCTCTACAAATTAGAAATTTGCTGACGTAAATATGAAGATAAAGTCCTCGAAAGCTGTATCTCAGTTGTTTAGTGACTTAGGTCGTAATAAAGAGGTTGCTGGTTAGATTTCAGTCTCAAACAGAGCCTTGTTTTTCATTTGCAGCTCGCCAGAAATTTACTCATGGATGTAATACATCGTTTACTGATAAATTTCTTACTTGCAGAAATTGGTAAAGTCAAAATAGAATCCAAGAAAGGAAAGAGAATTGAAGAATAAAATATTCAATTTTGTATTCAACAAGATTTTCATATTATATTTAACATTATGTAAAAACATATATTCAATATTATATAAAATAAAGTATGAAAAAATATTGCATATTATATTCAACAAGAAAAGAAAAATTAGAAATTGTTATAAAAGAAAACACAAAACGATTCTACATCGTATTGAGTAAACAAAGAAGTCAGAAATATCATAAACCCTGATAAATTTTTCCTTTGTGACAAAAGGAGACGATAAATTATTATTATTATTATTAAGTTAATAATAATGTGCCAAATTGCTTAACTTGGATAAATGCACCTATCATTACGCTTATCATTGCTTAATAACCCGTCAGTTTCTTTGCGAAACATATGATTGTCCAATGGCCGTGAAATCAGTATAGGGATGCAAAACACAAAAAAGGAGAGAACTAATTCAAACAAACGTAACAAATTTAATTATGACTAATTACTACTCTAAAAATTCAATGAAATTTTATAAATGGCGAAAGTTTCCACATGGACAGAAACATAAATGTCTAGCTGATATTCTTGCTATGGTGCTGTGATTTATCAATACAGGTTGTTAACAAGTCGTTTCCTAGGCAACAATATCTGTCTAAATTGCAATATGACAATACAATAAATTACACCAATACTGAGAACGTATGCCAGATATTAAATTAAAACAATGCAAGAAATACTGCCTGAGTAAGCAAGGGCAAATGGGAAAAATAGAATGTTTCATAACCTAATTTTCAAATTAAACCTAAATAATGGTACACCTCGTACAAATGGGAATAAATGGATATTGACTCACGTGCGACTGTTATGATGGGGTGTTGCAGTCACGTGACCGTTGTTTTGTTGCAGGTGCATTACGCTGTGGCTCGTCGTGCACTTCAAAGTCCAATTTCTGATGAGAAAACATTTACGGGGCTGCGGGGATGTTGCTGCTCCACTCCTGCCGGACTTGGCGTATTTTAAGGAAAACGTCAGGCTGTGCTGATGAGAGAAACAACGATGAACAGCCGGGATGCCCCTGCGTCGGTTCAGTAGGACTCGGCGTATTTTACGGACAAACGTCAGGCTCTGCTGGTGCGGGAAAACAACGATGAATAGTTGGCATGGTGCTGCGTCGGTTCAGTAGGACTAGGTGTATTTTATGGACAAACATCAGGCTCTGCTGGTGCTGAAAACAACGATGAACAGCCGGGATTCTTCGGCGTCAGTTCAGCAGGACTCGGCGTATTTATGAATAAACGTCAGCTCTTCTGATGCGAAAAGCAACGATGAACAGACAGGATGCTGCTGCATCAGTTCAGTGGGACTCTACGTATTTTTTGGACAAACATCGGGATTTGCTGATGCGAAAATCAACGATGAATAATTATAGTCAGCCGGAATTCTTCACTCTGCAGTGGCGATGAATATAACTCTACGCAGCTGATGCGTATGATTTTGTAGCTCGTGAGCGAATCGAGAATTTTTGGAGCTTTAATAAAAACTTTCCAAGTGGAGCCCGTGCGATACTTTCAAGTAGGAAGGTTGTGAGTCTTCCCACCTGCAACTTTGCTTGCCTTGAAGTCTCCGACCGAACTCCAAGTTCAACGTCAAATTGAGACGTCCTTTTCCGTACGCTGCTCCCGCTCTTCTCTTCTATTTTATTTTCGACCCGCACGTCAATCAAATTAAATTACCCAATCAACTCACAGGATTATTCGTTTTGCCAGTACATTGGCTGTTGCTATCTATGCAAACCATACTGCTGATCTCTGATAGGTTTCCTTTCGCGGGGCGGTCTACTGTTTTTGAGTTTAACTACGCCCTGAGTTTACGATAGTAGAATTGACAAACAAGCCCCTAATCAAAGTTGACATTTTATGGGATTTTCATGGTTTATTTTAGCCTGGCTCTGGCGCCTAAACCCATAAAACGTCGTCTGGCTTTTTCTTTGTCTACCCATGCTTACTTTGTACAAATACACAGAATATATTTGGCAAACTAATATTCTCCTATAATAATGCGTTAATATCCACACAAAATGATTTAAAGAACAACGTAATTCAATATGGCTGACGAGCACGCCATACTGAAAAAACAAGTTTTGTAAAGTTTTAGAGTTAACATAGAAAATTTTCGACTTAAAATTCCTTTTTTTCCTTTCTTATAAAGCTTCTTTCATTAGCGCTGATTTCCTGCATAACAAATTTATTTATTTAACGTTAAATTTTGAAAATCTTCTATTACGAAGAGCATGCTTTGAGAGTTTAAGAGACAGTGTGGTTAAATCTTTCTTTTCCGGTATTTAAATTTTCCACGACGCTTTCTTAAAATGCAGAAAAACTAAAGCATGTGGGTAATGAAAGTAGACAAAATAAGATTTTAAATCATGGAAAAGTAAAGCAATACACTAGAATCATAAAAATGTTAACTTCACTATTTAATAAAAATGGTAAAATTAAAAGAAAATTCATAGAAGGAAAATAAGACAGAAATTATAATTTAGAAATTTTAATTTAGAAATTGAGAACAAAACCCATTATCATTAACATTAATTTTGCAATTATAAGTTTATATAGTTTTTACTGTAAAATGTGTAAAAAAAAAACTCATGTTTACATTTTACATGACTTAAATTAATATATAAGATATTTGCCATGGTGAAATAACTATTACAATAACAAACAGTTATTTCGACACGTGTTTTTAAACCTTACGCCAGTGTCGAAATAACTGTTTGTTATGGAATCTCCTGGTGAAACTCTGTATTGTTTCCTTAACTATTACAATATATAAATTTGTATGTACAACTCCCATATAAAATAAATGCTCCATGTTGTTTTCAAATTCACATTTTTCAGAAAGAAATGTTCAAAATTTTAAGGGAGATGTTTTAAATATCTCTTTGTTTTCTAAATGAACATAACTATTCTTTATAAACTTTTTACCTGTTATGATTTACAATACCTATGCATTAATTTTGAAGCAAATTTGCACCTTTAAGTCTATATGATTTCAAGCATATATACAAAAATAAAATTATTAATACATGCCTTATAATCTCGCAATGGAAAAATGCACATATTTTCTAAGAATAAGTATAAATATTAATAGCATATCCCTTCTCAAAATATGTAGGAAAACCTTGAATTTTCAAAACACTTTCCTTGACATCTATAAATATTTAAGATATCATAGAAAATTCCCTACTCTCTTTCGGAGTTGAATACGTTGAACGAAACATATAAGACAAGATATTTCAAAATGGGCAATCTCATTTCGAGAAAATTGAATAATCCATTCAATTTTTTGGAGCTTCGTCAGCAGAAAATCTGCAACTAAAATTTAGGTTTCGCATGCATAAAATTCAATCAAACTTTTTCCGTTCACGTTGATAACTTTAAATTTGTGTCTGTAGTTGCAGAAAAATTCCTTCATCTCCATTTGATCAGTAAAATGGATTTTCATTTCTAAATCCTGTGGTTCTTTGGAATTACAATAAAGGAATTTTCATCTCAGTGATCTCGAAGTTAATGTCGTTGTCTTTCGCGTATTCTGAAGAAGCGGAAACAGTTTTTCTTTGTAGCCTTATCTATCTGCAGTCGTTAAAAACTTCGCTATTTGTATTCAATTACGTTTGATAAATTCACTTGATTCAAAAGGAGATTACATTTCACCGCTTAGAAATTCAGGAGAGAATTTCCTTTTGTATAAGTTAAGAATAGATATATCTGGGACGAATTAAACCATAGGCAGTGAAAAGACAATTATCTTATGACTCGCTTTTCTTATCGCGAATTGAAGAACGAACACCACTTCAATTACAAGTGGGGAAGATAATTTTACTGTTACGGGTAAAAATTAATTTGAAACATTTTAATCGGCCAAAATTAACTTGCCCATTTGTATTTTTCACAGAACAAATGCTCTATTTAACCTGAAATGGAGAAATAATTAACAATTTTGCAGAGAAAAGGACAAAAGGATTTAATTTTTAATCTAAATTGTGTAATCTGTATATTACAAATCATTTCATATTATCACCCAATTTTTTTATCTTTGAATGTATTCTTTTATATCTTACTTTCTGTGAATTTTAACTCGGTATAAGATTGGCATAAATTTCTATTTTTCCATATTTTCTCAAAAACAATCGATTACACTCTTAGCTTTTCTGTAAGGGGACCGAAAATCAATTGCCTAGAGAGTTATATAAATTTTATCCGGCCCTGAGGTTTAAAAAGAGATAATCTGCACAGCTGAAATGCAGTGTGCGTCTATATTAATAATATAAATTATTATTGCTTTTTTCGTCAGGACTGATAAGAGAGAGTTCAAGAGGAATAATCGCCCTGATAGGGATAAATTTCACATCAGTTTCAAAATAGAAACATATTTTTCTACATCATATAATTTTCTTAAATGGATTATTCAAATTTTGTCTGAAATGATAAAGATTCAACTCAGTTCAGTTGATTTCACATGTCGTGGTGTTTTCTTTTCTTGTCTTATGATAGTGTTTCATCTAGAAAAAAATCAGAGCAGGGCGCATGGCCTGAAAAAAAGGTTATTTTTTGGCGCTCTAAATACACGGATATTCATGATGAACATACGCGATTACCTCAGCTTTACTGCTATTAACTCCTTTAAAAAACGTCTTAAAAAACGCAGGGCACTGGTATAAACTGTTTTTTAACATACCTTCAATGAAAAATACTAGCATACATTTAAATCTGTCTCCGTAAAAACAAAGCCCGTTTCTAAACACATGGTGGGTGTATATTTCATAAAGCGCGTTTTATTAATAACAACGGAAAATTTAGAGTGTTTTTAACATTTTAACATAACGCCTTGGTGACAGCCAATTGCCATAAAACGCCAATTTTCATTATTATTTCCATTGCCAAATATTCTAAATCATTACTCCTTGTTTGAGTTCTCTTCTATAATTACCAATATATGGGGAATATAAATATATTATCTATTCAAATAAGTTACCTTACATTATGCTCTTGGAACTTGGTTTCCCTTATTTCCTGGATACTAAATCCTAATATAATATAACTTAGTGGAGTGCTCCAAAATATGTGAAAAGGTTTTAGAAATGAATTCGAACGTATTCATTCAAAAAAATGTTTAAACCACTTATTTTGTTACTATTTTTTTTAAAAATTCATGAAAATATATATAACCTTCGTAAAAATTTATTTAATCTTTCTGTTGTCGATTATTAATTTTCTCGAACTTGATCAATATATTGCAATATATGAATATGTGGATATTTATTATAGGTCTTCTGAGGATATGAAAAGAAATAAATAAATATCAAACGCAATAGTAGACATAATAAATTTAACCTAGGAATAAAAACGAAAAATTGCCGTATTTAATTTAAAATATTTTAAAAATTAAATTTTTGCTGCTTAGGTCGAACCAGCTAGAACGTTTTCCCCTATTTTGAGCATATTTTTATACCTAACTTCTGTATATTAGTTTGTGTTTCTATGGATCCCATTGCTTTTTATTTTAACATCTACATTTATAGGAGTACCATAGTGAAGTAGACATAACTGATTAATCCACAGAGAGATCAAATGAAACCAAAAATAATTTATTCATGCATAACTACAGTTGGTCACACATGGGATACAGGCCAAAACAATTGTTGGTTTGTCTACAATCAGTCGTAACGAATTAATTTTGATTATTTATTACAATATTGATATGGATATGATATTATAAATTTGATGTGGAGACAAATAAAAAGATGAGGATTTGTATCGTGCAATGGAGAGTTTCTAAACAGAAGATATGAACAAATGTTAAATCAAACCACTAAAGCGAATTGAAATAACAAGTGGCGTACCCAGAATATTTTCAATGGGGAGCCAAGTGGCTCAAAGAATTTTTGGTGGAAAAGAATGACCTGAAGCCATATCAATTACGGTTGTCTTTGTGTGCACATTAATCGTTAATGAACTACTAATAATTCAGTGGTGTAGTCCTAAAACAAAAAGTAGACTAGCACTCTTTTAAATCAGGGGTGGATCAACGGGGGGAGTCAGGGAACCCTCTAACCAGTCGATGGCTCATTAGTCTGATAGGGGCCGAAATTGTTATTATGCATGGGTTGTTGAGTTGGCATTGCAAGACCCCCCAAATGCCCTATTGGATCCAAAACTGCTGATAGCATATAGCTTCGGAGTATATGAGTTTAAAATAAGAACAGTGTGCTGGAAACACATGTGCCCAAGCCGAACTAAACCAGGAATGACCTCTGAAGTGAGCTAATAAAATAAAGAAATAATTGAAAAAGATAGCCAAAAGTCCACCTTTTCGCCCTTGTCGCCTTCGGTGCGTTGAACAACGCATTGGGGATTTTTCTATTTTCGGAACACAGTTTGTGATACGTGTTCCAAGCTATAATTTCATTTTAATTCCCACGATTCTTAGTTGATTTATTCAAAATTTTAGGGTCATTGCTCTAAAGCAATTTTCTTAATAAAATTGTCGAATCCACATATTTTTTATTTACAACTTGAACAGAATTTCGTTTGTAAAATGTATGATTTCCTAAAATTTTGCCCTTGCGCCGCTAGGCGCTAGGGCACTCCTTTTGGAGGCGCTGAGCCTTGACTACACCACTGGAATAATTCTATAAGGCAATATACTTAAATAATTAGAAGTAGTAGATTATGTTTGCACAATTTTACAATGGCCAGCACTCTTGTCTTATCTCCATCAGTGAGGTTAGATTTCTTGACATAATTACAAATATCTGCAGTCAGAATTTCTATTTCAACCGTGTTTGATATTGTGTTTTGGGCTACCTTTACTTTCCTGGAAAGCGTTTGAAGACAGTCCCAGACCACTGCTGCTGCTGTTGCTTTCCTCAACAGCAGTCTCATCAATGTCACCAGAGTTCAGGGAAATGTTGGGAACATCACTACTTCCATTTCATATTTTTTAATAAAATAATTAACCAGCGTCTGTTGGAGTAATAGCTATAGCCCAAGGGAGAGGCCCAGGCCTTTCGGCCCACTGAAAATAACCTTCTCTGCCAAATTCTTGAAATCTGCGTTAATTTTAATCATTATTCAATTTCAAAATAATCAAAACAACAAAGCTGTATAAACTCGTTTACAGAAAAGATGCCTAAACTCTAAAATGTTTCAAATTATATGATTAGGAATTCTGGCCATGAAGTCTTGATGATAGTACTTGAATCAAGAAGTTCTTCAAAGGGAATGGGGAAAGAAATACCCCCTCCTGCCAACTGCATAAATGAATGAAAATGTACCAACAAATCCAAATAGAGTGTAGGATATCACACATGTCCGGTTGTTCCACAATTTTGCACTGTTCGGGTTGAAACAACACTATCGCTAGGACAAGAATTGTCTTATTTATATTTCTCACAATAGCGACGCTTGTGATAAAGTCGTCACAGAGATTTATTCTACAAATGAAAAAAGATTTCTTTGTGAGTCTTCGTTGTAAGTATTACTTACCAGACAATAAGCACCAAGCTTTCTTTTCTGTTGTCGTTGCTGTTCTTTTTGCTCTTTCTGTATTTTATCCTTTTAAAGACTTGAGTTGGATAAAGTTGTGGATATCTTTTCAATTAGCTGCAGGCCTTGTCACAGTGGAAGTAAGACAACGCTAAACTTGGCTTTATCTCCACGTCAATCATTGTGGAATGCTCTTGCATTTATTATTCAAAAATAAAATTCGTTGATTACAGTCTGGAGGAAAAAGACAGTGCGGTTCTTTTCCCTTTTCTCATCAATGAACATTATGTACATGTGCTTATTTCATCATCTTCTTTCTCGTTGGTCATTTTCACATTCGCGGTAAAAAACATTACATTGGCTATCCTAGTATTTCCTGTCTAAGGCATCTCTGGATGCCACATCCAGGGTAAACCTTATCCCTAAAGGCCTGTTCTTAAATCTTTTGTCTCCTTTTCCTTTCCGGTTGGTTTTCTAATTCTTATCCTTTTCGATAGATGGTTCTCTTTCCAGGACGTAGGTAATTAACTATGCTTCCTTTGTCTGATCTTCTCAATTACGCTTGACTTTTTCCATTCTTTTCTTATGTACGTAATTTGCTTTTTGTCTTTTAAGTTTAACTCCTGCGATATTCTTAATAAGGTATTTATTTCGTGGTCATCAAAACTGGTGTGTTTACGCTCAGCATTCATAAGTACTATTATTTCCAAAAGAGAAGCTGACGACCATTATATATTTTTTGCATTTATACAGTAAAAAATCGCAAATGTTATTTATTCAACCCAATACTAAACGATGTTCTATATGATGGCAATGATTAATGGCACAATAAAAGTATGAATCCAAAATTAATACAATGAAAAATGGAATAATCATGTTAATATTCTTCCTTTTAGAAACAATATAATTTGTAGAATGTTTATGATTATAATTCAAGAGATATAAAATACTAAATTTGCTGATATAATAAGGCAGGATTACCCTGATCATAATTAAAATTTAGGTTGAAGGGAAACTTCAAATCCAAAACTGCTAAATATAGTTATTTGCTACAAAATATAAATACAACTGAACCAAACATTTGGAACGAAATTACTTACTGGTTAAGAAATAAAAACCAATTCAATGGCTTCACAAATAAACCAAAATCTTTCATATTTTCAGAGTCATGAAATGTTGATTTGTAATGTGTATATCTTCCTACTGCTTGTATGGTGCTCGAAAAGCACGAAGCGTTCTGTTTAAAGGAGGGGCGTGAGCTGGTTAGGTAGCAAAATATCATTTTATCATGTTATACTCAGCTGATTTATGGAATGTGTATAACAAGAAAACTATATATTGAATACTTATAAATTGAAATCCGCGTAATTCAATTGTACAACACTTTGTGGAACACTGTATTCGAAATCAGCTGAAAGACAAACAACACAATGAAATACAAATCGTAAGGGAAAATACATTCATAATTGATTTGTTATTATTAAAATTACTTATTTTTTATGCAAGAAGCCGTTCCTGTTTAGTAAGCACGTATATATAAGGAATTATGGATGTAATTACGAGGAAAAGAAACTAATTACACAGTGGTTTTGTAGTCGCATCGACCAACTAATCCGACGATTGCAAACCTAAGTCTAGTTCTGAGCACCAGGTCAATTTTTTGCTTCTCAAACCATTAGAAACCAAAAGTAAGATCTAATTTATACCCTAACTTGGAAGCGTCTTAATTAAAGTTACTTTCCGGACAACCCCTTCAATTTAATAAAGAGGCTCCATTAAAATATTCTAATATTGTTTTATTTGTCTCAAACGCATAGAATAAATATGTATTATGTAAGAAAAATAAAGGGGCTATAAATTTTGGCCTCATGGTTTCGTATATTTAGAATAACTACACTAAAGACTGGATTAATTTTAATTACGTTGATATATGGAATACCGTTTTGAACATTAGATGGGTTTAATTAGCCTTAATTAATCCTTAATTGCATTAATTGAATCATTCATGCAGGAAAGGAAGTACACATACACAGCCAAAGTGCAATTTCATATTTTAATTATCATATTTTGAGTCCATTTTCTAAAATTATTACACGTTACACAGTCCGTTTCCAGGACAATATTCATAAAAACTTAAAGTTGCAATTACTCCTAAAGCCAGGGCCCCCCTTAACCAGAGTCATCGGGGCACATGCTCCTCCAGGCATCCCGCTTCTTGGGGCCCCGCGAAGCGTAATTCTCAAATTTTTAATTTTTGTAATATTGAAAATTTCCCCAAAAATATTTTTACTTCAGATCTCGCATTTCGTGCCATCTAGTGTTCATACATTATTCCATTTTGTTTTTGTTTTGTTTTCTTACTCGTACATGTATGGGCCCCCGAAATATGTTTTGCCTCGGGCCCCTCAAAACCAAAGGACGGCCCTGCCTAATGCCACCGCAATTTATAAGAAATAAGGTTAGCGTTGAGAAAGCTTAAGCGCAAAAAGCGTACTTTTGAATTGTTTGTTTTTATATAAATAAATGCACAGGGTGTTTACAAAAGAAGTATACACCTTCAATTTTTATTTGTATGAGAATTACAACAGCCACAAACTTAATTATTTTCTTAATTACGCGGCTAGCAGTCGAAGTTTTTCTCTGCATATTTATAATTTTTACGCATCGCGTTACGCTGATTGGTTGCAAAGCTCCGTTATTTGCATACGCACGCC
>QLNU02015360.1:48097436-48110078 GCA_006491805.2 Dysdera silvatica
GAACTAACGTTATGAACAGCCAGTATAAAGCTTAGGCTTCCTTCTGAAATGCATTATCAGAATGCCAAAAGCAAAACAGTTGAACAACAAAGAGATTACTCTAGTATGAAGATTGAAATCTAATGTGAAGGCTATATTAGAAATTGTGGTTCAATTAAATAGATCCTATCATAGTATTTATAGAGTATTAGCCAACTGTCATAATTGGAAGCAAAATTTCATTCTGGAAGGCCACTTTTAACCTCTATATTCGATGACAGAAGAATATCAAGAATGGTGGCTTCCCAGAGAATGTCCTTAAGACAAATGTAAATCGAAAGGGAGCTGCGAATTTCAAAAGATACTATTCACCGAAGAAGTAGACAGATGCAATAATTTACTGGAAAATAACTCAAAAACTGCTGTTGAAACCGTGACACAAGATGGAAGAAATTACAGTGGGCACATTATCATATGTTGTTCACTGATAAATGGCTGTTGGTCCTATTCAGTGAAGAAAAAAGTGAAATCTTGATGGTCCCAATGGTTGAGCATCATATTGGCATGATTTGAGAAAAAATCCTCAGTTTTTCTGTAAGCAGCAAGGGGGCATGATCCATGATAGTCTGAGGTGAATTTAATGGACAAATATTGCTTCATTTATAAACAGGGGGGAAAAAATTCTAAAGACTACCAAGCGACACTTTAAAACAATTTAGTGCCCCTTAGAGGATTTCTTGGAGGTCAAAAATGGGTTTTTTAGCAAAATTGTGCACAAATCCATAAACCGAAATGAAAGATTGTGCATGAATTCAACAAGATCGTGGCTCCAGCAAAATAATATTGCAGTTTTAGATTGGCCAGCATGTGGTCCTAACCTTAATCTTACTGAGAATATATAGGGGGCTCTTAAGCCACACAGTGTATGTCGACGGTGAGCAATATTTCTCCGTAGAAAAGTTAAAATGTTGTATAGTGAAAGCATGGTATATAGTCAACCCAGCAATTCTGCAAAATCTTGTTTCTTCAGTGGAAGGTAGAATCTATGGAGTTATATATAAAAATTAAAACCTTATAAATTTTAAATGTTTTTGATTTTTATAAGAGGCAAAACTCAAATCGTGACTAAACTTTTTGGCAGGTTTTTTATATTTTAATTTGTTAAATATCAAATGTTGTGAATATGTATGCAAGCAGCATGTATTGAATACTAAAATGAATGTATTTAATATTTTGTTTGCAGTATAATTTTTTCTTAAAAACTAAATAACTTTTGTGACACACCTTTTATGATCTTCACAAGGGTTGCTGGTATCTAACTGGAAAGAGACCCACATGCTTGAACATATGGAATCAGCCGGGCCAGTAACCTAGCATCCTACATTGCCTTTGAGTGGTGTGGCCCAGGCTTTCTATTTATGAAGCTAATTTATGTTTATTTTACGTGTAGAAAGGTGGAAGGGAAAGGGCTAATTCTCAACCAGTCTAGCTAGTGTGGTGAACTGATTGCTAACTCCTTCAACATGTGAACACACCAAAAACCATGGGCTCTAGTCTCCAGGTGCTACAGTGCTCCTGATCAAGACAGCAATTAGAATGGAATGAAAGCAAGGGGTGCTAAAAATCACCAAAATGGCCCAGGCTGTGATTTGTTACTGATTTTGGCTACGTATAATGGACAACCCCTTTCTTTTGAAGCAAAATTTCAGGAATTGGAGGAACTATTTGAGAACATCAAATGAGATATTATGGAACTCACAAAGGAACCCCTTTCGCTGTTCACTGCACTTTGAGATATTGACGTTATACTTGCGGACGAGTTTATATAGCTAGTGGAATGCGAAACTTAAATGTCCCGCCAACTCTTCAAAATTGTCGCCAAATTCGCCAAATATCTATGCTAAAAGTTCATTTTTCATATTAATTTTTTTATACTGTTTAAATTAGCTGAGACATAATTTTTTATTTTTATCCGTTAAATACGATGATCCTTCATAATCTTACCGACTTCAAACCTGTTTTTGCTCACATACAGTGCGATTAAAAAATATCAAACCTAGCGAAAAAAGTGTCATTTTTGGACTTCAAATATTCATAAAAAATTGCCATGTCATTTTTGCAGACAAATGATTACATATTTGTGATCAGGAAGTCAAGCATTATCATCTTCCATAGGTCTGATATCAAAATGCAGTGAACAGCAAAAGGGGTTCCCTTGTCTGTTCAGTCAGAAGAAAAGGTGAAGAGTCGATAGAACTCTTAAAAGTGGCTGTTTTATTATAGAGGACCGGAAACTGGAAGGACAGGTGGTGTTTTCTTCTTAATCAAAAAAATAATTAAAGACAACCTTGTAGAAGTTGAAGTATGTCAGATCGAACAGCAAGATTTGTTATTCAACTAATCCAGCGATATCAACTTCAAATAGTACAAGCCGTACTGATGAACGGGTTGAAGAATTTTATAAAATGTTTATATATTAATCAAACCTCTATTCAACAATGCTCACTGTAGTCCGGGGTTTGGTTCCCTAGGCCTTAAGAGGTTCGGATTCCTCGGAAAACAGTAGGTCCCGGCGCAGCATGACCATTGTAGTCTTTGAGCCATAAACAAACAGTCTATTTAACAAACATCTATTGAATTTTTTTTATGGAACACTGAAGTAGTTTTGAATTTCCATATAAAAATATCTACAATTTATAGTTCATTTTCTATTTAATTAAGTTTTATTATCCTGCTAAACTTTTTCATGACTATATTCCCCATAATGTTTTTTGCACCTTACAAAGTTGCTAAACATTGACAAGAAAAATTGTTTCAAACTAACCACCTGCGTGAAATTATGAGAAATTTGTTCTATATAAATTAAGTATGATACGAGGGGTATTCAAAAAGTAAGTTTCCCTAATTTTTATATCACATTATGCGTGATACCGGAAGTTTATGTGGGCAGAGAATTTTAGTTTGGGTTTAGTGGCAGCACTTGGATCTGGTTTTGTGACCGTCAAGCATTCAAGCATCATTTTATAGTTGACTGCCTTAAAGATTCCACTTCGTTTTGCCGCCAGCTGTGAAATACGCAGTGTGATTCATTTTTTGACGGCAGAAAAGGAATCGGCTATGGACATTCATCGTCAGTTATGTTGTGTTTATGGTGAAGATGTCATGTCTAAGCAAATGGTTCGTCGTTGATGAACAGCGTTCATTGAAGGCAGAAGTATTGTTCATAATGATGATATTTGTGATGATACCAGGTGATCAATGTCCTCCCACCAAACCGGCACCATTCCTGCTGTGTGCGAGGTCATTCAAGGAATGACAATAAACGCACAATGGTACTGTGAAGTGCTGACCAGACTTTGTGTTATTCAGAACAAACGGCAGAGGCTTTTGTCAAGAAAAGTTTTGATTCTTCGCGACAACACCTGGCTTCATGCTGCTGAAGCAACGAGGGAGCTTCTGCAGAAATGGAAGATTTTCAAGCACCCTCCTTACTCTTCTGACTTTGCTCCAAGTGACTTTCATCTGTTTCCTGAACTTAAAAATCATTTCCACGGTCGCCGCTTCGCCAATGAAAACAAAGTGCAAGAAGAGATCCAAATTGATTTCAGAATTTGGTAACAGATTGGTATGAAGAGGGAATTAAACTCTTGCCTAGATACAAGAAATGCTTCGAAAGGGGTGGAAAATGGAAAAACGGTGTAAGAAGGTAAATATGTTTGGTAATTTTGTAATTATTTTTTTATTTTTCCGTGATAAGAGCAACTTTTTGAATACCCCTCGTACTTTTACATTGGCCTTTTTGTCAAAAAACATATACAGCGAAAATCGGTTATAACGACCTTCAAGGGACCGTGCAAATTCGGTCGTTATAACCGATAGTCGTTATAAACGATATCTTTTTAAAATCACAGTAGCCTATAGTATAATACACTCTAAGAGTTTTATAAATTATTTTGATAGTAAAAAGTATTAAACTTTTTGGTTTCAAAATTAAATAAAAATATACTTAATTATAATGAATTTAATTTCCGTTTATATTATGTTTTATAACCACACTAAAAACATAGTACTTCCTTAGTTTTTTAAATTGAAAAAATTGTAGAAAATACTACTAAAGTATATAATGTAGAAAACAAATGTAATGAATAGTATTTATTATATTATACTAATAACTTCCGAACAGTGCAGGTTTAAGAGCTTTATGGGCTCTACGCTGAAAAAATAGAATGAGACCCTTAAGAATATGACCCTCGTGATATTCAATTAATAAATCACTTTTTAAGTTCACTATCTTTAATATTCAGGTTTAGCAGTAATAAAAATTTCTCAGACATTTGTAAATAAACAAGATTAGAATAACGCTTAAATTTTGATAACTTTAAATTTTAATAACTAACCCACGTGGTTCTGCTTTATGACTGTCAAGTCGCGTCGTTATATCCGATACGAATTTCCCTAGTTAGAATCTACATAGACTACAAAATCGCCGTCGTTATAGCAGGTTTCGTCGTTATATACGATGTCGTTATAACCGATATATTTAGTATGGAGTAGAATAGCAAACCAAACTTCTTGTAAAAATTCCATCGTTATATGCAGTTGGTCGTTATAATCGGCGTCGTTATAAACGATTTTCACTGTAGTCGTTATTGGTGCTTCAGGAGAAAGAATTATGGCAGTATCTGCATTATTTTCCAAGGTAAACGAAATTATCTGTCACAGTATGACATTGAAGAGGTGACAAATGAGAAATGTCTCTATTTTTAAATTAGGAGTTTCTGATCTTGACTATTGGGGGAGGTTTATTCGATAGAATGTAGCCATAGTTGCTAATATGTTCTTTTAATTAGTTTAAGGACACCTCGTATATAAACATATATATGACTTTGTAATTCAGAACAGTCGTAATGTTTTAGTACAATTATGTTGCTAATTGAGTTTAATTTCATATAATTGATATTATGTAATTAGTTTTACTTCAAGCAAATAATGCGTAAAACAAAAGTGTTATGTATTAAAATACTGTGAAACATTGGTGTGTCTTTAATTTTTTTTTTTTTCTTTTTTTCAGAATCATTATTACAATATTTGGTGTTGGATGGCTCGTCTTTTGCACAGCTGCTATTGGATGTATTCCTGAAGGAAGGTCAGACCCTTAACTATATTATTAAGAAATTGTCACATTAGGGGAAAAAAACATTGATTAATTATAAGAAACTTTATATTGAACTACTTTTACTAATGTAGATTAGAGAGAAAACTGAAATTCGTCCTCTTAATTATAAAAATAACAAAGATGACTGTGTTTGTCTAAACAAACCCCTTATACAGTAATTCTCTGAGCACTGAAAAGCTGACTTCAATGATTCTGAGTTTCAGAACACTTGGCAGATTCTGTCGGGTGTTCTTTAATTTGTTAGCCTAGTTTACTTATATTCTGTAATTACTTCAGTTTCTCTCCCAGCAGCTTCCTAGACATACTCAACTGACAAGGTCTGCAGGCCTGGTTGGTCATGACAGGATGTGAGCCAAGGAGGGGTCATTGTTCAGAGAACCTTGTTAGATCTATCATTATCATGCTAGTAAATGGCTCCTGAAAGGCATGGCAGCATAGACAGTATAATTGGCTTCAGAATGCTGTGAAAGTACCCTGTAGCAACGTTACAGAAGATTTGTTGTCATAGGAGACGGTTGTGTATAGACTAGCATCAGGTGTAATGGCTTTCTGTTACTTGACCACTGCAGCCAGATTGGAACCAACGGCCATGTACAGATTGATCACCTTTAACAAAAGAAATAAGCAAGATTTGTCATTGAACACATTATGACTGCAATTGGGTGCCATCCAGGGTTCCCAAGACAACTTTAAATGGTGCTGTATGTATTGAGTGATCCGTGGTAAACTTCTTAAGGAATGCTAAAAATCAAGTCCTGCTTCTACCAGTCATCACCAAATTAAATATTTGGCATTGGACAGAAAACAGGGATATTATTAGTTTGGTTATGGCAACTTTTGTGATCACAGAATCCCCACAAGCATTTGGGGTTTTTTTTTCTGAGATGTCGAAGTCCTTTGTGGTTATGTGTACTGTCATCGAGACTCACTACTTCATAATTCTGATCAAGATGGTAACTAGCAAGCCTGCATGACCACACTGTTTCTTTGAAGTACATGATAGAACCTCTCTTGAACTTGCACAATTACATATACTACCAATGCGTGCGTCATAGACTTAACGTACACTCTTTTGCAAAAAATAAAAAAAAAAATCCTTAAAAAGTAATCTGATCATCTCGAAAGTTCGCATGCTAATTCCTTTAAACCAAGTATGCAAATGATTACATTTTCAAAGCCAATGAGTGTTAACTTCAATTATAGCGCACATTTCTATTGCAACGAGCATCGTATAAAAGAGGTAAAAATTGCAGACGGTTTATTTTTTTTCGTTATCAGCGTTGCAGTTCCCTGGAGATGCAATCAGTAATTCTGTTACAACGTTGTTGAGGACCTTATAACCAATTGGATGACTTCGAACGTGGTCGAATAGTCTGGATGCTTGAAGCTGGCTGGTCCTACCGAGCAATAGGCCGCCACCTGCACCGTACGGACACTGCTGTTCAAAGGTGTTGGCAGCAATGGTTGCTGCGAGGAACTCATCGGCAGAATAAAGGCTCTGGAAGACCAAGGTGCAGGAATGCGAGGCAAAATCGGTTGGTTGTGCGAGAGGTTCGAGCTGACACAACAGCATCATTGTCCGCCATCCAGCGTGCTACAATTTCTTCCATACCACCCGTAGCACCTTCCACCATCAACAGAGTCGTCTGGAGTGGTGTCGTAGCCGATCATCGTGGCTGCCAGCAGATTAGTATCGCATAGTGTTCAACGATGAATCCCGCTTCGGTCTTAGAGCAGATGACCATCGGATCCTGTGTGGTGGTGCCAGGGCTAGTTTCATTTTACAGAAGCTCACAGCCATTACCCCTTGTGTGATGGTGTGTGATGCTATCTCATATGACAGAAGAATGCCCCTAGTCATCCTGCATACAAATTTAACAGCTCAACGATATGTTGATGACATCCTGTGGCCGTTTACGTTACCCTTCATGACACGACAGTTTGGAGTCATTTTCCAACAAGATAATGCCAGGCCCCATATGGTTCGCATATCTGTGAGCTACCCCAGTGCTGTTGATACTCTTCCTTGGCCAGAAAGGTCACTAGACCTTTTGCCGGTCTAACATGTATGGGACATGATAGGCCACCGCAGAATGTCGTAGATCTGGAGCAACAAGTGAAGAATGCGTGACAGAATGTGTTGCAGAATGACATAGGAACCTTTACTACTCCTTACCTAGACAAATAGAAGTATGCATCGCTGGTTGGAGGAGATTTCACCAACTATTGATTTGAACATTTAATGTGCAATTCCTAAACATTGATGGGTCCCACGGCCTTGAATTGTTTACCATATCCTTACCCGTGTATGTGCTGGATGTACATTTAATTTCAATAAAAACAGATAATTTCTTCATGGTGCTTCATCATTTTTTTTTTTTTTTTGCAAAGAGTATTTCTTTGGAAGAAAAAAAAACAAAACTTGATTCAGTTGTGTGTCCAATTTATTTTAGACTCGCCATATATTACTAATTCTAAAGCAGTTCATAAAAATTAACAATACATTATGAACCTTCAAAAATTTAGTTTATATTTTCAAAGGCTATTTACATTTATTGTAGGCAATATAAGTTTCCTAGAATATTATAAAGCATATGTTAAAATTGTGTAACTTTTTGAAAATTGTAATTATTGCATAAAATTTAATCTCTGTTGCTTATTTCTTTTAAATGTGGGATGCTTGTAATTGAATTAATATGTCTTAGGTTTAAAAAAGCTCTTTATTGGCATACAAGTCTTATGTGCTTTCGAATTTTGGCACGAGCATTTTCAGCAATTGTGACATATCATAATAAGTAAGTTATTTCATTTCAAAAAAGCTATAAATAATTAAAATCACATTTGTAATTCTTTTTATGTATTAATGATATTGTAGAAACCAATAAAGTTAAAACACTTTAGAAGCATAACGATAGTCAAAGTCAGTGTTTCTTGACGTGTGGTCTGCGTTGGCTTATCAAATGGTTCACAGAATTCGCACCAAATTTCAGAAAAAATTGAACTAGAAATTGCAGGCGTAGCTAGAATTTAGGTTCGTGCGAGATTTAAGGAATTTCTCATAAATATTACCTGTTATAAACCTTACCTTTCGGCGATTCGTGAAAGTTTTGACTCCTCTAAAAATACCCATGCTGTGCATATTGCTTATTATTATTTAATTAAATTAAAAATGTCATTTTCATTAAAAATTTGACAAAATAAGATCGTAACTTATACTCTCCTTATCAAATAGTGTTAGTCTAAAAATTATTTTGTTTCAGGTGGGTTTGGCAACCAACCCATGTTTTAAGAACATGGTCGGATATTTTAGAGATTTTTCTGCCAAAAGTTAGTGCTTTTTTAAAGTAAAAAACCCAAAAAGCTTAAAAAATTTACCACAAAACGAGCTAAGATTAACTACAAATTATATTTCAATGGAAGATAAACCTCTCCTCCTGAAGCTCTTATATACATATGTAAAACTGCCAATAAATCACATAGAGAAAGAATCGGGGGTACTACAGGCCCTGGATTTGCTTCGGTGGTGGTTTATTCTGTTGCGGACATTCTTGCGAAACATCTGGAGCACACCTTTAATCTATTTTTTCTTCAGGGAATAATCCCACATGAATTAAAAGTTTCAATCATCTCTCCTGTTACTGAATGTTACCAATTACAGGTTGCTCTATTTGTTATCAATTTTTTCTAAAACATGGGAGATCAGTATGCTGATGGGTAAGTAGGGCTTTATATTATATTAACCATGGTGATGGCAACCTTAATTGCAGTCAATATATTTTTTTAATGGGGTGGGGGTAGTCCCCTGGGTGGTTCACAATATATGAAAGAATGCTCTAGGTGGTCCGTGAGTGATCCAAGTTTTAGAAACACTGGTGTAAGTGGAATCTCTGTAGTAAAATTCAACCATTTAATCTATTGCATCCTGGTCAGGTTTTTGTCACATGGTATTTATAAACAAAAATGGTCTGATGCGACATGATCTTATCTGTCCGTGTGCCATAAAATATGGAGATAATAGCAGCTATACAGTGATGCAGGAGTAGTTTGTTATGCTTTTAACCTAAGTTTGGCTCCAATGGTTCCATAAATTATGATCTACCCCACCGTTTTTTCTTCTCACTCTAGCCCAGAGTTTTGCTTCCTTGGCAGCAGAAGTTCAGATTCCTCAAAAAACTATAGGTTCCGATATTCCTGCCCTGGAAAGGTGCTTCTTTTGTCATTTGTGTTTCTTTCTCATGTGAAATCCCTTGCTTGGTGCAGAATGACCATTGTTGTCCTTGTGCCATAAAAGTACAATCAACGAACTATGTGAAATCACTTCCCAGCCAATACAAAATTATGCACCCATATAATGTGTTTAATATTGTATGTAAATTTATATGTGTATGTATAATTAACCATTGTTAAAGAGTTCATATTACCCAACCCATTTTTGTTTTTCTCAAAACCTAATCAAAACAGTAGCCATACCTTTTGAACTCATTGACTTGGGTTCAATCCCTGATCATCATCATCATATTCAACCATTATCTATCCACTGCTGGATGAAGGTCTCTCCAAATGCTTTCCACACAAGTCTATCCTGAGCAATTCGCTTCCACGTCACCCCAACCTGTTTTCTTATTTCATCCACCCATCTAGTTTGAGGACGTCTTCGGTGTCCTCTTGGAATCCAGTTCAGAATTTCTGTTGTCCATCGTTGATCAGTTCTTCTTGCAATATGCCCAGCCCATCGCCATTTCAGCCCTTTTACTTTAACAATGATGTCCTCTACTCTAGTTTGCTCTCTCACCCAAGTGTTCCTTTTTCGATCTCTCCTAGTTATTCCAAGCATGCACCTCTCCATGCTCCTTTGCGTTGTCTGTAACTTTCGTATTGCTCCAACTGTTAGACTCCATGTCTCTGATCCATAAGAGAGGACTGGCAATACACACTGGTTGAAGACCTTTCTTTTTAGACACAAAGGCAATTTCCCCTTCAGGATAAAACTGTTTCTTCCAAATGCACTCCAGCCAAGTTTAATACGTCTGTTGAGTTCTTTCATAATGTTGCCATCCATTGAAATCAGCTGGCCAAGGTAAATATATGAATCAGCAATTTCTAGCTCAATGTTGTCAACTTGTATTTTTGTTTCCTCTACGAAATTATTGAACATGATCTTAGTTTTTTGTAGGTTCATCTTGAGTCCAACTTCTTTACTTCTAGTTGAGAGCTCCTGTACCATGTCTTGGAGTTCTGATGGGTTCGTTGAAAAAATAACAATGTCATCAGCAAACCGCAAATGATTTAAATATTCACCATTTATTTTTATTCCCCTGTTATTCCAATTTATCTGCTGAAAAATCATCTGTAAAGCTGAAGTAAAAAGTTTTGGAGAAATGGTATCTCCCTGCCTCACACCTTTACCAATTTTGATAGCTTCGGTATCTTTATGTAACCGAAATTTTGCACTTGCATTTTTATACACACGTTTCACCATGTCAATGTACACATCCTCGATGTCTGTTGATCTTAAAGAGTTGATGACTGCTGATGTTTTAATAGAGTCAAAGGCCTTCTCATAGTCAATAAATGCCACACACAATGGAAGTTCATATTCATGTGTTCTTTCAATTAATTCTCTTAATACTTGAATATGGTCCACTGTACTGAATCCACTTCGAAATCCAGCTTGTTCTCTTGGTTGAGCTGCATCTAATTTTTTCTGCAGGCGATGTGTTAGCACTTTTGTGAAGATTTTATAAATAGCAGGTAACAAGCTAATTGGTCGGTAATTTTTCAAATCCTCTTTATCACCTTTTTTATGCAAAAGAATTACTGTTGCAGAATCCCATTGGTTTGGTATGTTACCGCTGTTAAGACATTTGGTAAAGAATTTTGCAAGTATGTCTTCTACATATTCTCCAGCTTCTTTTAGGATATCTAATGTAATACCATCATCGCCAGGGGCTCTTCCTTTCTTCATACTTTTTATTGCAAATGAAACTTCTTCTTTTAAGATTTTAGGAGCTGTTCCTTCGACTATTTCAGTGTCTTCGTTTAATCCACTGTTACTTTCATATAGTTTTTTGTAGAATTCTTCAACTCTTCTAAGTATTTCTTCCCTATTTCTTGTTACGGTGCCATCCTCTCCTTTTAATGCAATGATGTGTTTCTTCCCAACAGATAAACTTCCTTTAACAACCCTAAGGCTCTTGTTATTTTCAATGGCCTTCCTTACTAACTCACAGTTGAATTTTCTTATGTCTTCTTTCATGCTTTTGCGCAGAGTTTTACAAAGTTCTATGTACTCAATCCTGGAACTGGTATTTCGATTGTCCACCTTCATATCTCTTCGCCTTTTCATGAGCTGTTTCGTCTTCTCAGATAATTTGCTATTGTGCTTTTTACAGGTTACACCACCAATTTCCCCAGCAGTTTCAACTATTGTCTTAACAATGTTTTCATTTGCTTCTGAGATATCACTTTCATCAATAAGTCCTTCCAGTGCAGAAAAGCGATTTTTTAATTCCAACTTGAATGCCTCGGTATTTACTTTCAGTTTCATTAGATCCACCCTCTTACTTACTTGTTTCCTAATGAGCTTCTGTCGTTCTAATTTAGTATTTAAGTGCACTTTACATCTCACCATTCGATGATCACTTCCAGTATTAAATCTGTTCAGTACACTGCAATCTTCAATAATTGATTTCTTGTTTGCCAGGATATAGTCAATTTCACTAGTTCCCCCATTTGGGTGTTTCCATGTCCATTTTCTTTGCGGTTTCTTCTTAAAAAATGAATTCATGATGCTAAGGTTTTCAGCTTCTGCAAATTCGATGAGTTGATCGCCACGTTCATTCCTTTCCCCATATCCGTATTTACCAACCGATGTCTCTCCTTGTTCCTGTTGTCCAATTCTTGCATTGAAATCCCCCATGATGAGCTTGATATGTTGTTTCCCTTTGGTGTGTAACTCTTTGATTTCTTCATAAAATTCTTCAACCTCTTCGTCGGTATGGCTTGATGTTGGTGCATATACCTGTACTATTTGAAGTTGGTATCGCTGGGTTAGTTGAACAACGAGCCTCGCTGCTCGATCTGATGTACTTTCAACTTCCAGAAGACAGTCTTTAATTCTTTTGTTGATTAAGAAGCCAACACCACTTGTTCTTCCAGTTTCCGTTCCTCTATAATAAAACAAATGTCCACTTTTAAGTTCCACCAACTCTTCACCTTTTCTTCTAACTTCACTGAGTCCTACAATGTCCCATTTGATCTTGTCAAGTTCTTCTTCCAATTCCTGAAGTTTTGCTTCAGAAGCAAGGGATCGTCCATTAAACGTAGCCAAGGTCAATAACAAACGGCAGCCTGGGCCATTCCAGTGATTCTTAGCACCCCCTGCTTTCATGCCACACTGACCGCTGCCTTGATCAGGAGCACTCCAGCACCTGGAGACTAGGGGCCATGGTTTCTGGTGTGTCAACATAATGGAGGAATTAGCCATA
>QLNU02015360.1:48110178-48145688 GCA_006491805.2 Dysdera silvatica
TGTGTCTATAGTAAACATAACATGTCAGTAAAATATAGGGGTGTGCAGCATTCAACATCAGAGTTATACCAATTTTGCTCAACTTAAAAACCCACTAACCCAATATTGAGTAAATGGATTTCTAATTACGATGTTGAAATCTATATGCTCCTATTCGTGATATATTACGTTGCTACTATATATATGTGCATAAAATTAGCCAATTATTGTCTTTGTTTTTGTATAAATAGAAAATATAACTATTAAAATTAAAAACATTGTAGGATCTTACGATTATAGAACTCTGCAAAATAAAATAAAGAATTCATTTATTGATATCCACGTTATGGCTCTGCAAAAATTTATAAACGTTGACAAGACCATCCCCCCACCCCATTGCTTTACCTTGCCAAACATTGCAGTATCCTCAAATAAAGTTTAAACTTATTCCACTCAATAAACATTATCTAATGACAGCTAAATATATGCATTTGTCCCCTCATGTAAGCGTCATTACATATTGCAACTTTCACATCACTGAAGGTAGTAGTAACACTGATATAATGCATCCTTTTAGGGTTGAATAAAACCCAGGGTGGTTGTTTTTTAAACCAACCCAGGTGGGCTTTTTTGGGGGGGGTTTAATTGAGTATTTTAAGGATTTATTGTTGATATTAAAAACAATTATTTATGTTATTTTCAAATCTTTGCACAAGTGAAAAATAATATAGCTTATCCTATAAACTTCCAGTATCTCAGTTATTTAGAAAATGGCAAGGAAGAATTTTGAAGCTTTAAAAATTTAAAAAGAAAATTATAAAATTTAAAACTGGAGTTGCCAATATATTCCTGCCATTGCATCTCATGAGTAACTAAGAGTTAATTAGAATTTGTGTTGGGACAGTAGTGGGGGAACTTTTTCATGTTGCAAGTCTTCATTAGGTTAGCCAGAACATAATAAAGTTACATTTAAGGAAATGCAATTAGGTGCACTTTAAATGTACATTATATTTTAAAAGTGTAACTACATGTACTAATTTCAAAAGAGGATTTTAACAATCCTCTTTTGAGGTAGGATTAGATATAATTAAATTTAAGACCAATAAATGCACACACTGAAATTTCAACTTTAACTTTTCTCCTTTTAGAGTGAGCAGAAACAAGAACTAAATAACTTGCAGTTGGTCCATGAGATTGGTGATGGTATAGCTCACAAATCTTTTTTTTTTTTCTTAATGAAAACTTTGTTTTTCAGCCTCGTTTTCTGTTTTCGGAGTATATCTTTCATTGTTCCACAATTTAAAAAAAAACTATCTTTACGTTTTCATTAAATAGGGATCTTTAAGAATAAAAATCCCTACACAAGCTTGAAAGTTGCGATTTTGTATGATGTCAAGCTTCTAAAATGTCACTCTTAATCTAAAAAATATCAATATTCTTCATAAATAATTCATGTTAACTCTTATAATCTGTTGTATAATCAACTATCTTTTCCATTTCATAAAAAAAAATATGAATAATATGTATAAGTAGTATTAAAAAAAATCCTTATTTTATGGAATATTTACACGTACACATTAAAAAAGACTGTTTTTGAAAATCTTTTTTATTGTGTGTCTATTAACAGGTATGTGATGGACATGAAAATGACTTTTCATCGCCCAGTTATTATTTTTATTTTTATTTTTTGGTTTGTAATTTTATATGTAAATAGCCAGATATATGGATCATTCCGTGTCAAATAAACTAAAATTCTAGCACTTTGAACCTCCTACAAATTTTTTCAAATTTGGCTGATTATATAGTAGATAGATGTACCAGAGATAGTGTAAAATCCAAATTTTTTAGATCTTTATTTAACTGCAGTATTTTTCAAAATTATTGGCCTCTGAAATCCGGAAAAGGCACTTTTTCTTCTTACAAACAGTTACAAAAACTGTTATTACTCAAACTAGAAATGGGATGGATGGATGAAATAAAAACCATGTTATATGTTGGCTATAAACTTTCATATGATACCCAACATAACTAGTTTTGAGGCAGTTTGGGATTTCAGGTCATGCCATGAATTATTTAACCTTGAATTTCTCAAAAACTGTATTTTTAAAACAAAGCACACATAAATTTGTGCATCTTAGCATCATTTCTGGAAAGTTTCATCTTGAGATAGGAATGGGATCATACTTTGATCTTTTTTTTTTTAATTATGCCAGGAAAACCATCTGCATAAATGCATTTTCAATTTTAACCCCACAATTATTAATACTGTTGGGAAACGACCACTATCATTATTATAAGTTTAAGAACAGTGTTGTTATCAGCCTGAAGCAGAGACATAGCCAAGATGCAGTTTTGGGGTTGTAAACCCTCCCCCAATCACAATGAAATGTTGTATATTTGCTTATAGGAATAGGAGTTATAGATCTGTAACCCATACATTAAGCTTATAATCCCCCTTATGAACTTTCTGCCTATGCCACTATATGCAAGCATGCTAGAATAGATTAAATTAGTTCACTGAGTAAAAAGAGGTGGAGGAATAGTGTTCCAACCATCGGAATGCTCCTTTATGACCATAAACAGACGGCAACGATCTGTAAGCAAGATGTTGAGTTATTAACCAGGTGCAGTTCTGAGTATTTTATGTTGAAGTCTTATAAATTGTTGCATGTGAAGTAACAATTCAACAGCTAGCATTCAATTTTGCCTTAACTCTCATAGAGTGACTGTACACTGCACAATCTGCATTACATGTTTTACATCATTATTCTCTATGTATATAATTGTGAGTTTCCACCACGACTGAAAAAGTAAGTAGGTCCAGAATTACCAGACTTTCTTGTTAAAGCCATTTTAACAAGATAGTGCACAAAAATGTTTTACAAAAATTTAAGACTTGTTGCAAAATGGATGTGTAATTTATAGGATATCGTTGAAAAGGATATGAAAATATGTGATAGTTACAGGGGAAAAAAATGAATCTGGAAAAAATTAAAACAGAAGAAGACAGCTCAGTAGCAATTAGCATGCCAGGCCCTAGTCAGGCAGATAAAAACTTTGAAGACAATGATGTTAGTTTAGATTACCTTAATAAGTCTCTTAGCACTCTTGAAGAGTTACTTATAGTTAAGAAAAGATTACATACACCATCATACTGTAATAAAAAATTAAGTAAAATAAAAAGGTGTTTAAGAGACAAAGTATTGACAAGAACAAGTAAGGATGTACATGATATTGGGGAAAATAATTCAGATTGTGAAATGCTTAATCAGCTAATAGAAAAGTTTAAAGGAAGAAATCTAAGTGTCAGTGAAAATTTTAAAATTCTGACTCTGGTGGAAAACAGATGTCCCACTGGCCGCACTCATTACCTTTGTGAAGAAGAAATGGACTTGGCAACCACAGCTCTTAAGAGTTACCTTGTAGAGGATCGTTAAGTTAATAACATAGAAAAAAGGGGACTGGGGCAGCACCAATGTGTAAAAGGTACAGTTTTCCATAAATTCTCATGTTAATGTTTGAGGATGTAATTTTCTTAAGACACACCTGCCTTGGCCTCATCCCCCCTCAACTGGGTAAATTTTTTCATCTGTTTTAGCATAATATGATAGCACTGTTTCTTACTTTTAAAAATAGTTGTTCTTGCCAAAGTAATTGATAAGTGTGGACTAAAATAAAAAATTCCCATTTTTGCAGATGGTTTTCCTTGGAATAACTTTTTTTAAAAAAAAATAAAATCTGTTCCCATTCCTGTCCCAAGATGAAACTTTCCAGAAATGATGCTAAGATAGGCAAGTTTATGTATGATTTTTTCATAATTTTAAAAATAGCACTTTTTGAGAAATTCAAGGTCAAAGAGTTCATGGCACGAACTTGAAATCCCAAGCTACCTAAAACTACTCATGTTGGATATCATATGAAAGCTTATAATCTACAACATTATTTTTATTTCATCTATCTCATTTCTAGCTTGATTAGTAATAGTTTTTGTAACTGCACGTAAACAGAAAATTGTTTCTTTCTGGATTTCAGAGGCCTATAATTTAAAAAATACTGCAGTTAAAAATTTGAAAAAAATTCAAGAGGGTGAGGTTTTTCCATTGGATCACTTGACGTGGAATGACCCATATACAGGAGGTATACAGGGTGATTCTTAAATATATGTTACAACTTCTGGGGCAGATAGGTGTCACCAGGAGGAGTCTGAAAGTGGAAAAAGTTTTGGGGTCTGACAGATCGTTTGGGAGATATCGGACAACAAAAATTTATGACGTCACTTCCGGGAGTGTCATTTCACGCACTTATATGGCTATGTTGCAAAAGTTGACGAGTGCATTTTGTCACGGGGTATCAGAGAACTCCCCGTACCAAGTTTCGTCAATGTACAAAGCTCCGGTAGACAGGAAACGAATAAAAAGTAAAACTTGCATTGTGATATATGAATTTCTGAACACACTGTACCTGTGCTATGAAATTTAGTCACAATTAATACTTGATGAATACCTATCTAAAAGTGGTATTTGACTTCACGAATCATGAGGCCACTGTAGGAAAATGGACTTTTTTTTTTGTATAAGTGTTGATGTCACAGAAATAACATTAGAGAAATGTTTCCAAAATAACTGCTTGAAGCCCTTTAACCAGCAGCAGCTGTCTATCAGGGTATCGATCTCTGTACGGTCTTTGAGCTGCTGTGCTAAAATCGTCTTCAGCTCCATATGTGAGATGCATCTCGGCGTACTCGACATTTGTAAAATAATGCATACCTCACGGAAATCATGCGGTGAATGATGAATTACAGCCTGGAAAAACTATTTTTACTTGCTGTAGTTATGAGCGCCCTCTATCACCTGAATGCTACATTTCCCTACAAAATGAAATGCGGTTCTGTATGTGCGTTGGCATTCGAACGTGATACTGTATTTTAGAATTACCACATACTCATTTCTGTGGTTAAAGAGCTTCAAGCAGTTATTTGAGAAACATTTCTCTCTAATGTAATTTTATTTCTGTAATATCAACACTTATCCAAAAAAAAGTCCATTTTCCTATGGTGGCCTGATGATTCGTGAAGGCAAATACCATTTTTAAATAGGTACTTCTCAAGTATTAATTGTGACTAAATTTCATGGCATATGTACAGTGTGTTCAGAAATTAATACATCATAATGCAAGTTTTACTTTTTATTCGTTTCCTGTCTACCGGAGCTTTGTATATTGACGAAACTTGGCATGGGGGGTTCTCTGATACCCAGTGACAAAATGCACTCATCGACTTTTGCAACATAGCCCTGTAAGTGTGTGAAATGGCACTCCCGGAAGTGAGGTCATAAATTTTAGATGGCCCATATCTCCCCAATGATCTGTCTGACCCCAAAAATTCTTCCACTTTCAGACTCCTCATGGCGACACCTACCTGCTCCAGAAATTGTGACATATATTTAAGAATTACCCTGTGTAGGGTATTCTACATTACTATCATTCATTTGTGTAAATTTCTTTTTAAGCAACTTTATTTTGGCAGCAGTATGAACACATATGTGCATTAACATTACAATTCATTGTTTAAGTTAATTATAGAAACAAAAATATAAATTCATCAAAATCAGAAAAATATAAATACATGAAAATTAATTAGAAAAACATACATTAATTTATATATAAAATTAAATTTGTTTCATATCCCCCTGGATAGTGCAGGTAAAGACGTAGTCTGACAAAGCCTGCACCACCCTGTTTGAAAACAACCCAAATGATGGTTTTAATAGAACCCAATAAAACCTATTTAAACCCACAAAAAAAAACCCCACCTGGATTGGAGTTTTTCAAAAAAGAAGAATCCCACTGGTGTTGAATTTTTTTTTTTTAAAAAGAGGTTTTATTCAACCCTGCTTCTACATGTTCTCTAACTTCTTTTAGCATATCTAATGTAACACCATCATCATCAGGGGCTCTTCCTTTGTTCATATTTTTTATTGCAAATAATTCCTTCGACTATTTCAGTGTCTCTGTTTAATCCACTGTTTCCTTCATATGGTTTTTTTTTTAATGAATCTGACCTCTACAGATTTAAATCTTTTTACATTTAATCATAGTAAGCAACGTTACAAGAAATACGTGGGTAAATGTCCTTAAGGCCACAAATGAGAACAAGTTAGTGCACAGACATTTATTACGTTTCAGGTGTGTACCTCAGGGTAAATCTAGAACAACATAGGTAATCAGCTTCCATTCAGCAAACCAACCAATAATCGATTTGTTGTAGGCCTCTCAGGAGCAGTTGAAAAGTTTCTGCTGAAAAAAAATGTTCATTCATTACTACAAAATTTAAGAGCATTAATCCATTCTATTAATTCAAATATCCTAAATAATTTAAATTGTTCATAACCTGGATTTCCTAATCCATAGCCCATTAACACGCTAGTCAACTCAAGGAATCATTGGATTACTCAGGCTTCCATCCAGTTCATTCAGCAATGGGTTTACCTTTGAACTAAGGGTGCCTACAATAACTCAATAGATATAATTCAGCACACTACTGAATTTCAGTATCTCTCAACTTGAATGGTCGTCTATTTCCTTAACATATACAGAACTCAGGATTTATCCACATATTCAAGAAATGAACCTTTTTTTCAAATTAAGACTGTCCTTCCACCATATACATCAACTAGCTATCAATAATGGACTAGTTTTAAATAACTTTCAATTAGCTACCTTAACTTAAATAATAATTACTAACGGTAATCAACTTGTTAATTATTCAATCATTAATTCTATCTAGCTTATTTACCTATAGTTAACACAAGTACACCCGGTAAACAATCAGTTCCTAATAACAGTTATAAAAAAAATTCATCACCGATCGTTCTTCACTCAGTCGTAGGAGTCTTTCAACAGACTTCTCAAAATATGACTAATCTTGTTAGAATTCAATTCCCCAGGTGCATCCAAATGAATGCTCTACTCACACGCTATTGATGTTCAATATTCCAATATATGAACAATAAATCGGCATCAAATGTAGTAAGTCCACTCAGGAACTGCCTCCTCTCCAGCCAAACGTTGAAGAATCAATATGCGTTAGCCTTGTGCCTTAGCATCGAGTCGTTCAATGTTACGTTAAGATTTACAGTGCATTACACCATAAATGATCATGGCTGTCTTCATTAAACAACCTGTGGCTTTCTATCGAAGCTAAGGATAACTAAAATCCAATTAACTTAAAATCTACAAAAGGTTTACATATACTTAAACCTGGAAACGCAATTCCGAGCTTCTACTCAAGAGCTACATTTTGTACCTCAATCTCTAGCCTACGACTTTCTACCGCATAAGTCATTAACATGAACATACACAATCCTGACGTCAAGATGACCTCACTATGCCTCCCCATGCAAATTATTCGCAGCAAATGGCCTTGTAGGATCAATTTTTAATAGTAACAGTACAATCTGTTGCGTTTTCTGAAGAATTCTTCAACTCTTCTATTTCTGCCCTATTTCTTTTTCGGCGCCATCCTCTCCTTTTAATGGAATGATGTGTTTCTGCCCAACAGACAAACTTCCTTTAGCGACCCTAAGGCTTTTGTTTTCTTCAATGGCTTTCCTTACTAACTCACAATTGAATTTTCTTATGTCTTCTTTCATGTTTTTGCGCAAAGTTTTGCAAAGTTCTACATACTCGATCTTGCGACTGGTATTTTGATTGTCCACCTTCATAAGTCTTCGCCTTTTCATGAGTTGTTTCGTCTTCTCAGATAATTTGCTATTCTGCTTTTTACATGTTACACCACCAATTTCCCCAGCAGTTTCAATTATTGTCTTAACAATGTTTTCATTTGCTTCTGAGATGTCAACTTCTTCAATAAGTCCTTCCAGTGCAGAAAAGCGATTTTTTAATTCCAACTTGAATGCCTCGGTATTTTCTTTTAATTTCTTTAAATCCACCCTCTTACATACTTGTTTCCTAATGAGCTTCTGCCTTTCTAATTTAGTATTTAAGTGCATTTTACATCTCACCATTCGATGATCACTTCCAGTATTAAATCTGTTCAGTACGCTGCAATCTTCAATAATTGATTTCTTGTTTGCCAGTATATAGTCAATTTCGCTGGTTCCTCCATTGGGGTGTTTCCATGTCCATTTTCTTTGTAGTTTCTTCTTAAAAAATGAATTCATGATGCTAAGATTTTCAGCTTCGGCAAATTCTATGAGTTGATCGCCACGTTCATTCCTTTCCCCGTATCCTTATTTACTAAGTCTCTCCTTGTTCCTGTTGTCCAATTCTTGCATTAAAATCCCAATGATGAGCTTGATGTATTGTTTCCCCTTTGGTATGTAATTGTTTGATATCTTCATAAAATTCCTCAACCTCTTAGTTGGTATGGCTTGATGTTGGTGCATATGCCTGTACTATCTGAAGTTGGTACGTTTAGATTCTTTTAAAAATTGTAGGTGATGAGCTAGCATGATTTTAGCGGACCTTGCACCATCAAACAAGCATTTTCACTTAGATTTTTCCATTCTTAATAATTTTCCTATTTTTAAGCAGTTATCGAATTTTATAGCCAAAACTTTGTAAGTGTGTAGATTGAGTGAGGAATTCATTAAAATCTCACCCTATGTTTGTCAACTACTTGAGTATGCATTATATTACCAACCAAGGTGTTACAGCACATTTGAAAAAACAGTAATGACTAAAATCTTGTGGATTTAATTATCTATTTCTTAGTTCTAAAAATATTTGATCTAGCAGCCTTTGCCTTACATCTTTAAAATTTTTAGACAAAATAGGGCTAAAGGAGGTGGAATCTGCGTTGCAAATCATACTTCACCTATTGATGTCGTTATCCTTGCTTGTGACAATTGTTATGCCTTGGTAAGTTTCTTGGTATAAAATTAAGTATTCAATAAAATTTCTCATGAATCAAGAATCCTATTAAAACTTCGTAAAAATCCTATTAAAACTTTGTAAAAAATCCTATTAAAGCTTTGTAACTATATTAGTATTCTAACAAAGCGATACAACTGACCATGGCCTTATCGTAATTAGTAAAATTTCGTCACTGGTTCATAATGTAAGAAAAGTTTTAAACCTTACGCCAGTGTTGAAATAACTGTTTATGAAAAGATTCCACAACATGTAAAGGAAGTGAGTATGTTCTGTATTTATACCCCCATTTTTGAATTTTCATAGAGCAGTCCCACACAAAGGTCCCCACCCCCCTAAACTTTTTATCCTGATTTTCCCCCCCATCTTGCTCAAACCTTGTGCAATTTAAGCATAGGTTTTGAGATGTTATTGGCCTGGTTCCCCGATTGAAAAATTTCCCAAGATTCAAGAAAAGGTCTACAAGGGTGAGAAGTAACATTATGAACTTTTGCAGCATCCTAAACAGGAGTGTGTCCTTTCTCCCAAACCTATTCTGTCAGAAGATTAGACATTTCATCCTTTTTGACAGTATGGTGATGTTCCTTTTTCTTCCATACAAACAGTTCTTCCCATCTCACTTGCGTACACTTTCTCACAGTCCCTGTACGGTATCTTGTAAATAGTGCCAGTCAATTCTTCCTTGTAAACTTGTGTCTTTTACTCTATGAAATTATCTAAAGTAGTAGCTGGCTTACAGAAGGTCTGGCATAGAGAAGGTCAACACACACTTGCAATCTTCTCCAAAACTCATTCCACATAGGGCAGAACAACAGTTTCTCTAGTCCGTCTCTGCTCCACAGGTCCTCCATCTCTACTATCAGATACATCTTTGAGTGATGAATTTGCTCAGATAGCTATTTCCACAAGTATCTTATTCATCCTTCTTAACTTGACACTGCTACTGTGCATGAAGGCCCGATGAGTGAAAGTTCACATAGCAAAAGCTTTATGGCAAGTTGTAGGTAATGTGAGCAGAAATTCAAGTATCGGTCCATCTGCGTTGGCTTTCGATATACTGAAGTTGACAAGTTTCCACGTTCACCTCTTGAAATTTTTGCATCTGAAATGCCAAACGTCCCTCGTTTTCTGTCTCCAGGGTGAACAGAATGCGAGAATTCAGTCTGTTAAGGTATTGATGAAATCTGTCTCCCTTGTCTCTCAGAAACACAAAGAAAATATCATTCACTTACTATCTCCAAATCTTGACGTAAACATCATCATAGTTCAAGATGCTAAACATTGTGGAATGTTTTCATATATTTTGGACTAGTGAATAAATTTTATTAGTTATGTTAGTATTTATAAAATATTTTTGATACTTACCTCAATTATCTAATAGTTAAACCCTGCAAAATTTTTGAATTTTCTGTAGAACCCTATAATTTGTTCCTTGTAAACTAATTGAATAATGTAATAAATTATATGAGGTTAATAATAAGTATATTTTATAAATAGTTTGTAATTACAATGTCCGTTTATATTGGAAAAACACATTAGCCATAAAAAATCAATATTTGCAATTGTCATTTTTGTTTTAAAATCCAATGTTACATGGTTCTGTTAATTTATCTGTTTTTATGACGTAATTATGCATTAGAATATTTTTCAGGTAGGCCAAAAGCAAGGGGGATTTTTAGGTGTTCTGCAACGAGCATTAGCTCGTGCATCTACGCATGTTTGGTTTGAACGTTTTGAAATGAAAGACAGAGCTTTGGTTACACAACGGTATGTAACAAATGTAAATTACTATTGAAAATTTGAAATGCACTCAAACTCAATACGAGCAATCTGCAGGTTAAGTTTAGTTCACTATTTAACTATATTAAGAATTTCACGCTTTTTACGAACACAAAAGTAGAATCTCGACAAATACGAGAAAAATATCTGTCCAACTTCAATGTGATTTTTTCCCTTTTTCATACCATTTTTTCGTTTTTCCGACGAAAACGGAAGAAAAGAAAACGTTGAGATATACAAGATGCACAAATGAATATTGAAAGCAAACGATCAAAACTTATTGATTTTTTCAATAATTGTTGAAGGGAAATTAAGTGAAATGAGACCATATGTGCATTTATTTACAGTGTAATGAAAATGAACCTCATATATATAAGGCTGAAAATTATATGTTTATTAATTGATATAAAGTTAATTTTGCACTAAGAAAATTACCCAAGTTAATTCTAATAATTATTTTATTATGTGTGTGTAATTTGAAATTTTATTCCTGTCACAGGTTTAACGGTAACAGTTAATACGAGGAATTTTACATACTTTTACCATCTCTTGTTAACGGAGTTTGACTGTATTTACATATAAAATATGTACTTTCATTTACAAAACAGACGGATGAAGCTAAAAATGAAATTTCTATACATTATTTTAGTATGAAATTAAAGAATTGATGCTGTTGTTGTCAATGTCACACACACATACTAAAGTTTCCAGTTTGCTACATTAAATTTGAGTTTCGATAATCCTAAATGTATGCCTGCCAACTTGTAAATTACATTAGTTTTTTTTAAACTTGCGTCAAGTAATGATTTAACGGATAAGCGAATGAAAACTACTCACGCTTTTGCTGCAGAAAAAAATTGATATTTTTTTAACATTTTTAATAAATAGCATTTGAAGCCCAAGAAACCTCATACCCCCACTTCCTATTTCAGTGCCAGTGAGAAACATGCAAATCCTATTGCATGGTGGAAAAGCATTTCAAGATGTGAAAGTTTCAGAAGGATAATGCAGTGTCTGAATTCGCAGAATTAGCAATAATGCATTTGTCTTAACTTGCTAGTTCAGCTTCTACTGAAAGGATGTTTTCAAATTTCAGAATTGTACATTTTAAACTGCGGAATTGGTTAAGCATTGAAAAAAGCTCAAGAAACAACGTGCTACTGAATGCTGAATGGAGGAACTGAACCCAAATATTAAAATTGTGCAATTTTTTATAAATAAAAAATTCAAAAACCCTTATTTTCATTTTTGTGTTAAAGTCAGAATAATTTTTGGTATATTGATTCAATGAAAACTGTAGCTGTTATTTTCCTTCTGTTTTGCTATATATATTGTAGAAAAAAATATTTGTACAGTAAAATCTCTCCACAACAATATTATACAGACCGAGAAAAATTATCGTTGTAGAGGGAGTTATTGTTATAGGGAGGGTTCATTATACAGTAAAACCTATCTGCAACACTATTATACGGACCAAGAAAAATTATCGTTGTAGAGGGATTTATCATTATATCGGACATCGTTGTTGGGAGGTTTTACTGTATCTATGTTTGTATTGCCATTATAACATATGCTATGTTAATATGTGAATGCTGGATATTCATGATACAACATGTAGGGTTCGCTAATTTCTAATCTAATTGTTTTATCCTGAATTTTTTAGTTTTTGGCATCAAATTTTCAACCTTGATTTCTTCCCAACAGACAAACATCCTTCAACATTCTGACGGCTTTTGCTGTTTTCAGTAGCCTTTCTTACTAACTCATGGTTGAATTTTCTTATGTTTTCCTTCCTGCTTTTGCACAGAGTTTTACAGAGTTCTACATACTCAATCCTAGAAGTGGTATTCTGATTGCCTACCTTCGGATCTTTTCGTCTTTTCATAGTCTTCTCAGATAATTTGCTATTATGCTTTTTATATACACTGCCAGAAAATGAAAAAACACCAAGAAGGAATTGCTGGACAGTTATGAAATTTGCATATGTTGATGGGGTGGAGCACAAGTAGGCGTGATCTTAATTTTAGGATTAGTTGATTATCGCTTACGCCAAAACATGCTATGCTACGCAAATTATAGTCAGTGGTATTTAAGGAGAAGGGCGAAGTGAATGTAATCGGTTGTCGAATTATAGACATTTGTGAGGATTCTGCAGAAGCTTCAATGCCTGGATGTAGAAGACGTACAATTTCAGCCGTTATCGAACTTTGAGAGAGGTCGTCTAGTGGGACTCCGTGAGGCCGGTTGGTCGTTGTCCCATACAATTCCACACGTGCTCAATGGCGGCAAGTCCGGTGAACGTGCAGGCCATGAATGTTGTCTCACACCTTGAAGTGCATTTTGATTTGCACATGCCGTGTGTGGGCAGACATTGCCATGCTGGATTACATCATTATGAACCAACCTTACAAATGGCACAACAATTGGCTGAATGATACTTCGGATATACCGAGTGCTGTTTAATGTGCCCGGTACAAACACTAGTTCTGTACTGGAGTGATAGCTGATCGCTCCCCATAAGAGGAAACTAGGTCCGTACAGGAGTGATAGCTGATCACTTCCCGTAAGAGGAAACTAGGTGTAGGCCTTGTGTCAATGGCGGATGCAAGAAGGGTGGAGATGCTCCCCTGTGCGTCTGCGAACAAGCATACGGCTATCTGAGGCTCCCAAACAAAATCTGCTTTCATCGCTGAAAACGACAGATCGCCATTGCGCTCTGCAGTACAGACGTTGGTGGCATCACTGCAGCCGTTCGCGACTGTGAGTTGTAATCAGAGGTACACATGCTAGAGGCACACTTGCATGTAGTTCTGCATCCAGTAGACAGGATTGTTCTCATGGTTGCCTCAAATGCACTGAAAGCTCGAATTTGTGATGTATTGAGTGTTCTGCTTGACAACGCCGCTCTTCTTATGCGTCGATCTGTCCTCTCAGCAGTCCGTCTGTGAGTCCCTGTTCCATGTCTTCTTGTGTGGGAATGTTCTTTGAACCATCTACGCTACCATCGTACCACCACCGATACTTCCCGTCCAATTCGCTCCGCAGTACGACGATACGATCAACCGACCTCACAGAGTTCCACTAGATGATCTCTCTTAAAGTTAGATAACTGCTGAAATTTTACACGTCTTCCACGTCCAGGCATTGTAACTTCTTTAGAGTCTTCGCAAGTGTCTATAATTCGACGACTGATCACGTCCACTTTGCCCTTCTCCTTAAATACCACCCGGTGGTAACCACCGACTATAATTTGCATATTATAGCGTGTTTTGGCATAAGCGTTAAACCAGTAATGAAGTAACGTATTGATCCTGAATTTAAGATCACGCCTACATGTGCTCCACCCCATTAACATATGCAAATTTCATAACCATCCAGCAATTCCTTCTTGGTGTTCTTTTTTTCATTTTCTGGCAGTGTATTAAACCACCAATTTCCCCAGCAGTTTCAACTATTGTCTTAACAATGTTTTCATTTGCTTCTGAGATGTCAACTTCTTCAACAAGTTCTAGAGTAGGAGGCGATTCTTTTATATTGGTTTGGTATTTTCTTTCAGTTTCTTTAAATCCACCCTCTTACATACTTGTTTCCTAATGAGCTTCTGTCTTTCTAATTTAGTATTTAAGTGCACTTTACATCTCACCATTCGATTAAAGCCCCTCTGACCTCCAAAATTTTCACTTTCAGATCACGAGGTCAGGTATAAGGTGTGTCCCACCGAAATAAAGCCACCGTGATTATATGCCGTAACTGGACACGAAACAAACCAATAAGAACGAAACAAATATATTAAGAAAGTCTGTATACAAATACATATTTGCAAGGAGTAACTCACTCCCTGCCCCACTTGGGCAGGAAAAAAAAATGAATGTGTAAAAAAAGAGGGGGGGGAAGTGTCCCCGCCGAAATAAAGCCACCATCCCTATTAGTGTTTTAGGTTGGTTGGTTGCTTTTTGGTTTTACGGCTCAAAGACTACAGTGGTCATGCTGCGCCGGAGTGTTTTGGGTAACTCTCAACATTCGAGCTGCTACAGGTAAACAGGTTTATGACGTCAGGAAGTTGTCAAATAACTTACCTGTTCTATCCCAGTCGAATGTTGACTTCAGAAGGTTGTATTTTCTATTTCTCCTGCAGTATTGCAATGGGAAAACGAACCCAGCTATCAGAGTTCGAGAAAGGCCAGCTAACAGCTTTTAAGGAACAAAGTCTTTCATATAGACAAATATCTAAGCAAATCAAACGATCTAAAACCGTAATAGACAATTTTGTGAATCAGGGCAATGCGTACAGGTATAAAAAAAGGAGGTGTACAGGCAGAAAAATGACTTCCAGGCAGGAAAGAGATATTGTGCATCGTCTTTCACAAGGTGGTATTTCTCTCAGACAATTGGCCAAAGAGGATAACATCCCTGTGACAAAATCAACTCTGTCACGGATTGTAAAATATACAAAAAACTTCCAATATAAAAAAGGAAACAGCAGCCCATGTTGAAAGCTATCCACAAGCAAAGGATAGTAGATTGGGCCAAATATCATCAAACCTGGAAAGACCAGTGGCATCGTGTTATATTCTCAGATGAGAAAAAACTTAATTTGTATGGCCCAGACGGCCTTACACTCTGTTGGCGTGACATGAGGGAAGAAGAGGAAATCTTCTCCAAAAGATAATAAGGTGGAGGCTCATTAATGGTGTGGGGAGGCTTCGGCTATGGTGGTAAACTTAACCTGGCTTTCCCCTTAGGCCGCATAAAGGCTACCGATTACCAAGAAATGCTAGAAATCCAGTTACTGCCATTTGCAGAGAGAATTGGTGGCCCAAGTTGGATTTTCCAGCAGGACAACGCCCCCATTCACGTTGCAAAACCCTCTTGTGAATGTTTTTTGCATAATGGGGTACATGTCATGGAATGGCCTGCCCTTTCCCTTGATCTTATTTCCCAAGAAAATGTGTGGGGGTAACCTCAGTAGGGCTGTATATGCCAATGGCAGACAGTTTCAGTCTGTGGCAGAATTGAAGGCTGCCATCATTGAAGTCTGGGATAATATTGATGCCATTGTCCTCCAGGGATTGGTAAATGGTATGCCACATCGTGTTTTCCAAGTCATATATAATCATGGCGGATATATTGGCTATTAACAGTAGTGGCTTTATTTCGGCGGGACACTTTTTCCCCTCTTTTTTTACACGTTCATTTTTCCCCCCGCCCAGATGGGGCAGGGAGTGAGTTACTCCTTGTAAATATGTATTTGTATATAGACTTTCTTAATATATTTGCTGCGTTCTTATTGGTTTGTTTCGTTGCCAGTCATGGCACACAATCACGGTGGCTATATTTCGGTGGGACACACCTTAGTTGTAGCCGGCATAGTGGATTAAAAAATACGACTAGCACTACCCAACTTTTGTACATTTTGTTTTTATTACAAGGTTACCATCAGGGTTTAAGCTGGCTCAAAAAATGCTGTCACAAAATGCTAAAACCGAAAAAAAACTTGCAGCAAAATACCAAAAAATATTAGTTATCATCAATAAAATTATTTACATCAACAATGCTTTGAAATATAAGGGAATATTTTAGAAAATATTAACATATTTATGAAAAAAGAAATATACAGTATGAGTTGAGACATCATTGTTATTCCAGTTTAAGTTCACTGCCACAGCCAATCAGCATTCATTTGTGTAACAAAGAGATAACCATCAAACGAGGATTGAATGTTGTGTGTGCACGTGAGTATTTGATGAGTATTTGTCATTGCATGTCTTAAAGTATATAGGAAAAGGGAGTGGGGAGGTTACTGTAAGAAACAACTTTAAAGTTAAAAAAATAATGAAGTGTAAATCAAAGTTAGAAACAAGGCAGTTTTTTGATAGGATATTAAAAAAACTGTCACTATTTTTCAATAGACACAATTTTTTCATGCATGTTACATTAATTCACTGTGTTTTGCAAAAAAAAAGACTGTAGCGTAATCCAGTAATGAAGTAACCACAAGAAGCCTGAGCAATCTGGGAAATCTTGAAATGACCCTCCACTTGGGCAGTGTACCAATACGTTGTGAAAAAGCAGTGTGAAGCACATATTAACATTTATACATTGCAATATATGTAAAATTTTAATTTATTTCAAATTATTGGGGGCTCAGATCCTACAGGCTCATGTAACTCTATGCCTATATTCTATATCTACTGTGCATCTGCAACAACATACATTATCCAGAGAGAAACTGTTGCAAAGGTTACTAGAAACCCAGACAGCAAGGGAAGCCAATACAAGTGTGTTATCATCCTAATTGCTGATGGTGGTACCGTAATGTTGAATTTAACCAAAAATTATTAAAAACTCCCAGTAATAAAATATTATTCCTGTTTAGAAACAAAGTATTATATGGAAGAGTGGGGCAAAAAAAAAATATTTGGTTGTGGATGCATTTTTTTTATTTCTGCATTAACCATATTTTTTGTAGGCAAGCATGCTGCCCCCTGCTGACTATGTCCATAGTTAACATTGTGATGTATCTCAATGTCAAAAATGTAACATCCTGTAGACCTACCCTCCACAAATAAATATCTTAAAATATTTTGATCCCTCCTTCATAGTATTTTTCGTTTCCCACCTAAGCCATTCTTTTGAGTGTATTTTTAGCCCATGATAGGGTGAAGATGGTGTTGAGGTGACATAGATAGCCCATCACATGAAGAGGGGTGTTGGACAAGAAATGGGAACCCCCACTTCAAGGGGATAGGGTCATTGAATGAAGACAACTGTTTGAGGGGATATCTCTGTGTGCCTGGCATGGTCAACTTGCCTCCTTTCTCCCCAACTACAGTTCCCCTATTGAGTAATAAGTAAAGGATGGGGTGTTCAAATAGGTGCTTTTAAGGTTTTTGAGGAAGAAACAAAGAGGAACAATAAAAAACACTGAAGTGTGAAACAAGTGAATATTCTGGAATCGAGGAATCCTGTTTTCAGAGAATAAACTGTGGTTAAAAATGCCTGTCGCATTTTCGCGATGGGCAATAATTTTTTTTTTTAATTTTCGAACAACGCATCACATTTTGCGAAATGTGACTGCAGCTTAAACCCTAGTTGTCATGCAATCTGGAGAACCTTAAATTGTCAGGGAATTTGAAATCTTCTCTAAAAGTCAGGGGGTGGGGAAACAAAATATTTTGGTCAAACCTAGAAAAGTCAGAAAACCTTCACAACCTGTTCTGAATAGCTAAATTTTACTCAAACATGAAGGTATTTTCCACTGAAACTGAAGTTCAATTCAAAGTTTTGTATGAGATCAGTCAGGGGAAAAAACCTGGAAAAGTGAAGGATTTTTTCCTCCTTGGCTAGTGGGGGAGACCCTGTATTATATTCTTGAATAGCATTTATGTTAGTTTCTTTCTTAAGATCAGAGTACACTGGAAAACTTTGCCAAAAATATAGAATGAGTGTTAGTTGCTCTTTCTACTATTTCAATATAAAAATATTTATAAAACATTTATTAAATTTTATACTTTTTTTCAGATTAAAAGAACATTGTTCGGATCCAAAAAAATTGCCTATTTTAATATTTCCTGAAGGTAACGCATTTTTTTAAATAATGCAATAAAAATTTACATGAACTTATTTATTCAGACTGAAACTTTAAATTTTTTTTTTATACTTTGAAAAGGTACATGCATAAACAACACCTCAGTGATGATGTTTAAAAAAGGAAGTTTTGAAGTTGGTGATACTATATACCCTGCTGCAATAAAGGTATGGATTTGACTTTTTCTTCATATCTTCAATAAAAGAGAAATTTTCACTACCAATTTTTCATGTCCTGGACTCATTATAGTTGTGAAAGTTGAGGCCATAATATATATGTGTGTAATCCAGATTTCAAGCTATTTTGGCAAGGGATTTTTTCTTCTTACTTCTTAAATATTTCATTGTTTATAAATATAATTTACAGTATTTAAATATTGTAAAACTACTATTTCATTACAAATTCCTCTCTATAGTTTGTTAATTAGCATATCCAATAGTATTTATGTGAAAAATCTTGTGCATATAAAACGCTGGCAAAATCATACAAGATAATGGTTTTCATGTGCAAGGGTGCCAAAAGCCCATAAAAACGTTAAAAATTATTTTTTTAGAGGAAAAATCACACATTGAAGTATGATTTGCATGATGAATATTATATGTCGGGATCGTTTTGGGGGGGTGTGGGAGATTATGCCTAAATTCAGTTAAACTCACCGATAGGTGGCACTGATATGAGTACATTCACCACAAATATGCAGATGAAGCTGTTGTAAGAGAACTGGGCTCAGTAGATCCTTCATTTGATTTATTTGTGTAAGGAACAAGTTTTTGAAAAATACTAAAGACATTTCTGATCAACATGTTAGTGGAAACACTTATCAGCAGGCACTGCAAGGTTCTGTAACCCTCTGTCTCCAGATACCCCTTTATTCCCTCCAGATCTTCCTTTGATACCAGTTTATTTCTAGTTGTGGGGATGGGAATTTAAAATAGTGGAACTGAAAGATACCATTCAGTGTGAAATGTGTTCCATCCATCCGAATATGCTGCACTCTATAGGCCACAGGCATTGTCCCTCACCTGAATTGTGTCACATTGTGGTGGAGATTATGTTGAACAATTACTGGTGTAGTACACAAATTAAATATGCAGTAGTAATATTTATTGCCTTGTGAATGTATAAATTGCCACCTATAGTTAAGTTTTAAACCACAGTAAAATTTCCCTAAGGCAACCACCACCCTAGGTTCCATGAAAAAGTAGTTGCTCAGAGACAATGTCGCCTAATAGAGGTCTATGGTGAAGAAGGATAAATATATAATTAAACAGAAAGCATTTTAAATTACATATATAAATAGCAAAAGTTGTCACATTGGAATGCAAAGTATGAAATTAAAGATGTGATTTGGAATTTGAAATATTTACCTTGCTTGGTGCAGAATGACCCTTGCTATCCTTGCGCCATAAAAATACAACCAACCAATTAATTTAAAATTTTAATTGCAGTGTATTAAATATGCAACTTTTAAAAAGGAAATGATCAATAGTTTGTGTAGAGTTCTGATTTTTTTTTTTTTAATAATTTTAAAGCTCAAAAAATAAATGAGATTTTGTAGTCTTTAACAGCTACTGCAAAAGAAAAGAAAAAGGTTTTCATTATTCTATTCACATCCTTACATGTTTCCTGAGACCAGAAGGCAGGGGGTTTATCTATAATAGTTTCGGTTTCTTCATCAGAATTGGACTGAATGCCTAAAAGGCCATAAAAGGAAGAGTTCTAGGAGTTAAATTAAAATATTCTTTTCGTGATCATAAAATCTTGAAGGGGAAAGGTTGCTGCTAAATTGTTTACTTCATTCATGGTCAAAAAATAAAAAGTGAAATTCTCCCTTTCTCGGTTTCCAAAATATGGCCATTTGTATAAAGAATAGTTTGCGATGGTCTCTGAATGAATATAAATATTGAGTCTTCAGGAGAAAATTCAGTTTCCTGAAAATGTTAAGGAAGGTGATTGTTCAGAGAGGTTTTGCGATATAATTTTTACAGTTTAAAAAGAAAAAAAAATTGACAATACTTATTACACAAACCACACTTCAATGCAGTAAGTTTTCCCTTTTTTTAATGAATTCTTAAAGTTTTATTTATTTTGGCTAACCCTTTACACATTTAAGCATGTTGAGGAAACAACATGCATTTGCAATATTAAAAGTAAATTTCGCGAATTACTGTTGAGAAACAATAAAACACTACTGTAATAGTTTATTAAAAGTTTGATTTTACTGCTCTTAAAATTTATATCAGGCTTAGAATGTCCTCCTCCCCACCTTCCAGTTGAACATATCTTTAAAAAAAATAGCATTCACACACAAGAAGTAATTTTATTTTAAGCCAATTTCTCTTTAGATTATTATTTTCTTATAGTGTACTTTTTAATTATTGATGTAACTTAATTATTAAAATAAACTGCTAAATTAACGTTTTATAGCTTACTTTCTCGGGAAGATCAGTTTTTTATTATTATATGGTAGACAGGGTTTGTACAGTCCTTAAAAGTCCTTAATTTTTTAGGAAACAATTTTTGGTCCTTAAAAGTCCTTATTTTTTCACAAAGTCCTTAATTTTGTTCTTCTATTTCTCAACATTTTTCTGTAACATATTTTAGTTTCAATTTTTGTTACTGACATTCTTCACACAGTGTGAATCAACATAAAGAACAGATGTAGAATTCATATCATGTAGGTTATAAGGTGCCTTTTGAGAACAGTGGCAACATCCATAGAGGAGAACAACTTTTGGGAATACGCATAAAGGAAAATTCCTCTTGTAAACCTACTAAGTTCGTCTTTAGAGCAAGAATGGCCAGTGCATCACCCCTCTCGCAGACCCAGATTTAAAGTAGAAGATAACTTTGGCACAGCAATATTTTGGCATGTCCCTGTCACACTATATATTTCATAATTATTTGTTATGAAAGGTTTTATACCATCTGTGTGTGTGTATATATACAATGTTCATCCCAGACATTTTTATAAGGATGGACTGGCCTACCGAGCTATCAAAGTTAGTCACTCAGGAAAATCACAGAGAGAGGATGTTTATACCTTATATACATTATAATAAAATAGCAATATGTGAATGAATTTATTTTTACGATGTTTGAGAAAGGTAGCTGTGTAGTCAAGACATTGTGGAGGATGGATCGACAGAATTTTACAGTTGAAATTGACCACAGTTGAGACAGTAATAAAAAAATCTCCACCTCTTAAAATTTTATGACCATTTATTAAGTTAGGGCCTCCTTTCTTCCCATCCTAATGTTGGTGGTCATGTCCCATTTGTATCCTGCCTTATCCTTTCTGAATTGATTAAACGATTGACATGGGTCTCTGTTAGAAAACAAAAGCAGTAATTTGAAGTAGGAGGAAAGAAAGTGATGAAAGCATCCCTAGCAGCATTTCGTAGAATTTTTTGAAAAACCTGCCTGATCTGGAACAGGAATCACATGGTTTGCGGCAGTGATCTATTCTGCTGATAGAGAGGTATTCGATTTAATAATGGTGTTGCCCCTAATGCAGGGTCCATAAAGGTCTTTGAAAGTCCTTAATTTTTTGGAAATCAATTTTTGATCCTTCAAAGTCCGTATTTTCACCCAAAATCCCTTAATTTTGTTTTATTTTTCAACATTTCTCTGAAGTGCATGTTAGTTTCAATTTTTATTACTGTCATTCTTCTGACAATATGAACCAACATAAAATTTCACGCCATGCAAGTTGTAATATGCCTTTTATGAACAATGCATAGAGGAGAACTAACTCCCTTTGGAATATGCATAAAGAACTCTTTCCTCCACCCCCAACGCCCTTGGAACCTGCTGCAGTATTTCTTTAGAACAAGAATGACCAATACATCTCACACCTCTCCCATAAAGAGATTTAAAGTGTGAGACTCCTTAGGCACAACTTAAGTGCCTTGAGCACTCTGGGTACCGCAGCCTTTTCTCTTGTCCCCACCCCACTGCATATTTTGTAATTAGATATGCATTATGAAAAATTTTACCGTACTCTGTATGTGTCTAGTGTTTGTCCCAATCATTTTTAGAAGGGCGGATCGTCATTTTATAGTCTTCATAGTTAAGCTACCTACCAAGAAAATATTTGCATTGTGATCCACGGTTGGCGAGGGGGTGATTCTGATTACCTTATATATTTATCAAAGGAATTTATTTTACTTGCTGGCAAAATCTTTTATTTTCCTATTTGGGGGAGGTAGTTGTTTTTCACGGAATTTTTCATAATTTTATAATTTAGTTTTTCATAAATTATAAATTTAATGTTTTATAAATATATTAATTCTTACACAGAAACCCTTTTTACTGATAAACTCATATTGAAATGAGACCTGTGGAAATCGATAGTGTTTGAGTCCCTTATGAAAAATATGGAATCATTTTTCTGCTCACATGAAATTTTTTTATTAATATTCAAAGTCTAAAAATGACATTTTTTAGGCAAGGTTTGATGTTTTTTATGCAAGGTTTGATATTTTTTAATCACACCGTATGTGAGGGAAAACACTTTTGAAGTCAATAACATTATAAATTATCATATTTAATGAATAAAATAAAAAAAATACAAGTCGAGTAATTCAAAACATCTAAACAATTCATATGAAAAAATCAACTAGTCATAGTGGATATTTAGCACATTTGGCTCCGATTTAGACAAGTTGGCAGAACATTTCATTATCATGTTTGTGTCGTATAAGATGGGCATTTACATTCGGCAAAGGAATGACATAATAAAAATGTATTCTTTTTTGTTCATAATCAACTGCAGTCTTAAAAATACTGCCTTATGTTACAATATGCTTGGCTTAAGTGTTGTTTTACTGTTCATAATCTAGGAAAATTAAAAAATTTTAAGGAAATTTCTTTTAAAATCGAATACAAAAATTGTTGTCTAGATAATTGCAATCTGTCATTCTTAATATGTGCCCATTAAAATGAATTGCTTTGCTTCACTGGTGGTTTATTTTTTTTATTTTTATTTTTTTTTTACTGCATCACTTTTGTGACTTCACTGAAAAGGGTGCAGTTTAATTTTACTCACTTTTTAATTAAAATAATTCAACAATTAGTCCAAAAAATATGGTTGCATAACCTCGTGAGATGTAGTAATTTTCATGCAATTTTTCCACATTTATTTTAATTACAATAAATACATTTTCAAATAGCCTACCATTTTAGTTTTTTATATGACATCTCATATATGGATGTTCATACGTTTTATTTATTCATCCTCATGTATGCATGTTCATGCCTTAGTCATGCATACATGCTATATTCATGGTTTTAACTTATGAGATGATATTTTGAAAAACGAAAGTGTAAAAAAACTTGGAAGGATTGCAATAATAGAATACGTACTTGAAACCAATCTGGCCAACTTATCTGAATTGGAGCCAAATGCGTCAAATATCCATCGTGAGTAGTTGATTTTTCATGCGAATTCTTCACGTTTTGAATTACCTGACACAATTTTTTTATTTTATCCATTAATACGATAATCCTTCATAATTTTATCGACTTTAAAAGTGTTTTTGCTCTTATACGGTGCAATTAAAAAATATCAGACCTTGCATAAAAAGTGTCATTTTTGGACTTTGAAAATAAAAAAAAAAAAGGTTGCATATGATTTTAGCAGAATAATGATTCCCTATTCTTTATAAGGGACTCAAACACTATAGATTCTCATAGGTCTCATCTCAAAGTGCATTTATCAGCGAAAGGGGTTCCCTTGTTAGACCCCGTTCAATTATATAATGCATCCTAATTTTTATTTTATTGTATTATCTCTAATTCATTCGATTCACTAACACTGCTCACTGTAGTCCGAAATTTGGTTTCCTAGGTCTTAAGAGGTTCTGATTCCTCGGAAAACAGTAGGTGCCGGCTCAGCATGGAAATCATAGTCATTTAGCCATAAAACCACAAATAAACATTCAATTCATGTTTACTGATATATATATTTTTTTATTATTATTTCTGGACCTTACTGATCCTTAAATTTATATAAAGAAATGTAAAGAACACTGGTAATTTAAAGCTGAAGAGACGATACAAAAATAATTAATCAAGTTTAAATATCAGCACATTTAACAGAGTTAAAAATTCACAGGAACAAAAGAAAAGTTGAGTTTTAATTGCCCATTGACATAGGATCATTGGTATGCGTGTTGTGTTTGTATTAGCTTTGTTTTTATATGTAATCAAATGCTAATCTTAAATTTTTTTAGTATGATTCTAAATTTGGAGATCCATTTTGGAATAGTAGCAAACATGGTTATATGCATTATTTGCTAATGATGATGTCTTCATGGGCAATTGTTTGTGAAGTTTGGTATTTGCCACCAATGCAGAAATATGTAAGTATTTTGTTTTCATTTCTTTGGGGTTTTTATGGTGCAAGAGCATCCGGGTCATACTGTGACGTATTTTGTTTTCAGTTTAGTAGTAATATAATTCTAAGAAATATGGTGTTGACTGTATTGTAAAATAAATATAGGATCAGAAATGTTTACGAGGGCTAGCTGGAAAGTAACACCCATTTTATAATTAAAAGACAATCAGCAAAGACTTCCGGAAAAAACTTTTTGACAACAACATACCATACACTACTTTTCTACATATAATCATCACATAAATTCAAACACTTGTCATAGTGAGTAATGAGTTTTTATATTCCTGCCTCATATTCCTATGCCGCCAGTTTCTTAAGAAAAGTAGTGACCCTTTTCAAGTCTTCTTCACTGTGAAAGCTTGTTCCTCCTGAAAAGTATTTCTTCACAGCCCATTTTTGGCTCTTGAGTTTCATCTTTTTACAAAATTGGGAGACTTTCTGAGAGGAACAAGTTTTCACAGTGATGAAAATCTGAAAGAAGTCCCTACTTTTCTCAAGGAACTGGTGGCAGAAGAATATGAGGCAGGAATACAAAAACTCATTTTTTGCTATGATAAGTGTTTGAATTTATGTAGTGGCTATTTAGAAAATTAGCATAAGATATGTTACTGCCAAATAAAAAGTTTTTTTCAATAGCCTTTGTTGGTTGTTTAATTATAAAATGGGCACTACTTTCTGAACAGCCTTCATAATTAAATTAGTGTTTCTTCTATATCAGAAACAGTGTTTACTATTTAAGCTAGTATTTTAGAAACTATTGTATTGACTCACATTTTTAGAAAATTGGTACTGTAGAATTTTTCTTGCTAAATACATATATGTAGTGACTTCATATTGTGGACTTTATAAGCTATTGGTTGTCACTTAGAATTAACAGGACAATACTTCACTCATAACACCGGACAACAAAATTTGACAACTTTTGGCATTCAAATGAAGTCATTTCTTATAGATTTCTAGGTGCTGAACACAATTATGCCAATAAAAAAGCAAAATTGGCTACAGTTTTAGAAAAATCCACAATAGTTTATGTAGTAAAGTAAAATATACCTGAAAAAGTCCTCTAACATGGAAGTGGACCAGTTTCCTTGGTATTGTTTCTCCATCATCGAAATTTCCTGGTGAAAACATTCGTCATGTTCATCATTAACCTTGCCACAGTTTTCAGGGAAGAAATCTAAGTCTGAATAAAAAAAGTGGATCTTCAAGGACATATTGCAGCCGAGTTTCTGATAACGAGCCAATGTTTCTTCAACTGGTTCCTTGAAGTTTGCTGACCTGACATTCTCAAAGAATTTAGTTAATACCAGACAAAATGCGTCCCAGGCTTTTTCTCATCTACTTCAAGGGTATTATTGAACATCTCATTTTTGAAGAGATTTCGAATCTGAGGACCCACAAAAATCCCTTCTTTAATTTTGACTTCACTGAGTTGAGGGAATTTTTTAACCAAGTAATTGAAAGCTGGCCTAGTCTGGTCCATGGCTTTTACGAATTTTTCATGACAGAGTATGATGTGTAAGGATGGTATTAGGACCTTATGTACTTCTGCTTGTTCTGGGTATTGCATCTTCTTCTCTCCAACCGTCATACTTCTCTTAGGCCAATCTTTCTTCACGTAGTGCAAAATCTTTGCTCTTCTGTCCCACTCACATAAAAAGCAGCAGTACTTGGTATATCCTAGCTGCATGTCCATCAACGAAGTCACGACCTTCAGATCACAGCAGACAGGCCATCCATGATTGCTGTATTTTACACACTCCAACAGCTTTTTTTTTTAGGTTATCGTATGTTTCTTTCATGTGGACAGCATGTCCAACCGGAATAGATGGCAGTCGGGTTTTATAATGCGGCAAGACTGCCTTGAGACTAAATTTTGAGAAATCCACGAATAGTCTCCATTCTTGTGGGTCATTTTTTATGCTGAGGGCATTCGTCAGACCATCAACATCAGAGCAAAACACAAGGTCATCTTCCTTTGTGAAGTAAGGAACAAACTTCTCATGACGATTGAAAAAGGAAGTTGCGAAGACATTTTCCTTGAGATTCCACTCTTTGAGTTTTGATGTAAGTAACTCCATTTTGGCCTTGGACAGCTGCAGATTGTGAACAAGATTGTTCAGTTCCCCGTTAGTGATTAAGCTTGGTTCAGATGATAAGTCATGGCAAATGTAAGGATCATCATGAGATGTCGATGACTGTAAAGAGGCTGTTTTGGTTCTCTTCCTCCAATAACAAAACCTGAGTAGTTCTGCTTGAAAACATCACTTGCCCCACAATTCTGGCAAAACAGCCTGTGCCATTTTTCCCAATAGGCTATAGACTAGGGCGGCAAAATTTTGTGTATTGAGTCTGATATGATCAGATGTCTAGTTTTCTTCTCAGCAAAACATCATGCTTTCCATTTAAATACCAGTGTTCTATAGGCTTTTATTTTTTTGCTAAAATTAAAATTTATTTCAATAAAATTGAATTTGATTTATTATACACCAAAAAGGAATAATGCTTCAATATAAGTTAATATTTTTTAATGTTTATGTTTCAGTTTATGAGTTTGTTTTTCAACATATTTACTCCTCAATACAAAAGTTTTTGGCATATATTGAATGTAACAATTTTTATGTTCCTACCACTGATGAGGGTGGATGCGGGTGGGTAGGAAGGGCAGCAAAAAATAGCCTTAGGGCCGCAAAACGGTAAATTTGCCCATGAACTTTTCCAACTTCTGTATCCAGTAGCTGAACTTTGTATGAATATGAAGTCATTTAACCCACAATCAAAATTCAGTTGAACCCATGGGGAGAAGTTAAAGAAATTAGTTAGGAAAAATTATTGGAAAAGTCGGTTGGTTGGGGGGATTTTTTCTTCAATGTAAGTGGGAACTTGGTTAAAGTTGTAGCATTGTATAAGCTCACAGTTTATTTATTTACACTAATTTTTTTCCCCTGTTTTCTAAAAGTTGTAGTTGGGGTTATTCCACCACAAACTATGGGTTCAAATTGTTCATGGTAGGGTCTGTTTTCACTTCATTGATTACCAATGCCACATAATTCAAATAAATTTAGAATTCTAAAATTGGAATTATTTTCTTCCAATCGTGAATACACCAATTTTGGAAGTTTAAAATGAAAGTGTATAAATTTGTTTAGAAATAAGTTTTAGAATAAACAAGTATAACATGTATTACCATACTAAGAAATTTTTAAAAAATATTGCTTGTAATGACCATCAGGTGTAAGAACTGGATTTGTGTAGTTTCTTAAAGGTCACTATAAATGATTTCTACCATATTTTTTTATTGTAATAATATTTTAATTGTTAGGCAATGATTGAATATCCATATCATATTGTTAAAGTTTTCAGCAACATGACTACGGTGAATAAGATGAATAAATCCAGATCCATAAATATTAAGAGAATGTTTCTACCACAGTTTTTAATATGAAAAGATTAAGCCACATGAAGCTGTTGAAAGGAAAAATGATAGATACGGGGGAGGGTTGTGTTTGCAATCCAAGTTACACACAACCACTGTTATGTGCAGGGGGATGAAGGATGAAAACAGTCAGCAAGAATGACCTAGTAAACGCTAGGCCAAAAAAAAAGGTATGTCAATAAAAGCATTAAAAGGCCACATTGTGTAGCATCAAACATGGATCAGCAAACCATGTAAGCAAAAAAACATCAGTAACTTTATAAAAAAATATGACACTGTCATGGATACGTAATCATAGTCAATTATTGCAATTGGGAATGGAACACACATTACGTTCGTTTTAGAATTCCAAAAGCATCTCAGTGGCTATGACCACTGCCATCAGCCCACCCCAGTGAGCTAAGGCCATTTATAAACTTCCAGTAAGCTTAATTGTGTGTAAAAATATATTGTGGTTCGGAGTTCCTTATAAGCCATCCATCTTCGGACATAAACTATATAAATATATTTATTCTCTAAAAGTGGCTGTATAGTTCAAAGAAAACTATTTTTCCTTTTACATGCACAAACTCATCCTGACAGCTACACAGGATTTAGGTTTATTTAAAACAAATTACACACAAACGCAGTTTAATTTGAGCAGGAGAAACTGCGTTTGTGTGTAATTTGTTTTAAATATTATTTTTGCGCAGTGTATCGCTCATATTTCTCTCAAGGATTTAGGTTATTTATAAAAAGGGGAACTCTGTAATCATAAAAGGATTTGTGTAAGAGAATTGCTTACACAAATTAATTTCTAACACTCCATGTTTTCTTTACTCAAGTTAGATTTTTTTTTTAACTCATAAGAAAAGCCTAAAGAAAAAGTACCCATACAGTAGACTCAACACCAGTTATTGTCTGGTTTGCAGCTTAACCCTTTGACTTATAAGATTCCATAGAAAATAATTATAAGTAGTTTGCTTCTCTTTAGGCTCAAAAAGATTCTAACTTGAGTAAAAAAAATGTAGAGTATTGCAAAATATTTAATTTAATTACTTCTTCCACAGTGCCCTAGTGGTTATAACTGTTGCTTTCTGATTAACTGGACTGGGTTCGACTCCCAGTAAGCATAATTGTGTGTAAATACGTGAATAAGGTCACATTAAGCCATTAGTCCCATCCCCAATGACCCATAGCACAGTCATGAGACATAAAACATACAAATAAATATAATTCTTCCATAAGAACTTTTTTTTAAGTATAGAATTTCGTTTATAACAAACATGCATACTAGAAAAAGTCGACACTCGTCAGTCAAAGCATGAAGATGTAACCCCCCAATTGGTCCCTATTTTTAGGTAAAGTTCTTAAAAGGTGCAGAGTCAGAAATTATTTCTTTCATTTATTTGTGAACATTGCAGTTGTGTGTAGGATATTATTACCCTTCACAGGGATAACACAATTGCCAAATAATGGTCAACACAGAAAAGCCTCCGGGGCGAGATTTTTGTGAGTTTTTCATGGGGGAATTTATTATACAATAATTTTTGCCACCCACGTATATTTAGCTCAAACTAGAGCTTATTAGTTTAAAGAGGTACTGTCTTGACCAACCCAGGTTCCCAGCTGAGCTATGTGTCTTGACTATCTAGATGAATGAGGACAAAAATCAGAGATAAGGATGTAAGAGTTACCCTTCATTGATAATTGTGCCTAATAGAAATATCACAGAAAAGTTTTTCTTAAAGCTGTAAAGATAATAATTTTTTACATTATGCTTAGTTTCTGTTTTTTAGTTTTGAGAGGTGCCGTCTCGATCTCAACTAGGAAGTCAGTTTGACTTCATTAGACTAACAAGGACAAGAATAAATGCATTTTTCTCCATATATAAGGATGTAAGATATTATTACCCTTCACAGGGATAACACACTTTTGTTCTTGTCCTTGTTTGTCTAGTAGGTCAAGACACCGCGGGCTCAACGCGGGGACCCTGGTTCGAATCCAGAATGTGGACGGCGCCTCTTTTTCTCCAAAAACAATAAAGCTCTAGTTTGAGCTAAATATACGTGAGTGGCAAAAATTATTGTGTAATAAATTCCCCCTAGGAACTCTCACAAAAATCTCGCCCAGGAGGCTTTTCTGTGTTGACCATTATTTGGCAATTGTGTTATCCCTGTGAAGGGTAATAATATCTTACATCCTAATATACGGAGAAAAATGCGTTTGTTCTTGTCCTCGTTCGTCTAGTAGGTCAAGACACCACGGGCTCAATGTGGGGACCCTGGTTCGAATCCAGGATGAGGACGGTGCCTCTTTTTCTCCAAACAAAAAAAAGCTCTAGTTTGAGCTACATACACGTGTATGGCAAAAAAAAAAAAATTGTATAATTGCAATTGTATTAATTTGAATATTACAATAAGTTGTATTAAATCAAATGTTCAAAAAATTGCTCGATGTAGTAGTTATTTTTAAATACTTTAACCACTTTCAGAGAATTCACTTTTTAAGCTATAAAAAAATGACCCTTGAATCTACTGACTACTGTTATCCACCACTTTTGCCCCCCTGAATATTAAATACAATATAATTTTTTCAAAGAAAATTTGGTATAATGAAATACTTTTCACAATCACTTTACTATTAAAAAAATTAGTTTTTTTTGTTTCCGTAAAGGCCGTTCAAGTATTTCGTAAACACATTTTTGCCCATTTTATACTCCCCCTCCACCTTGTAAGAAAAAATAAGCAAATGCCTGACCCCTCTCATGCTTATGTAAGATTTTTGGTTCTCTAATTTGTTGGTTATTATTGTAAAAAACTATATAAATTATACATATAATATTGAACTATATATTATGAAACTACACATTATACATACATTATTAAACTGTATATACATAATATATTATTAAACTATATATATTATGTATATATTAAACTGTAAGAGGCATAATAATATTTTATTATAAAGTATTTTGTCACATTTTTATTACGTATTAATATTTCTGATGCTGTAAACAAATAATGGATAAGTAAGAAGTGGATTTGATAGAATATATACTTATTAAAAATAATGCAATCATTGCAGTTAAAAATGTCAGAGGGGCTACATGGAGTCTAGAAAGTGATGTTTAAGCAAGAAAAGGTTGACAGCCAGCCACTGGTTTAAATAATTAAATATTTAACTGTGATTATGTGTATTTTATATCTTCTACTTGCACTGTGTTATATATCTCACAAGGGAAGTGTCTCAAGTGCCAGTCACACCTTAACTCCGTACCTATATCACATGAAAGGTTTATATGAGTAATGACAGAAATCGAAAGAATCAATCTGCAAAACTAAATTTTCAAATTTTTATAAATTTTTAAGATTTCGATAATTGAACTGAAATGTAACTTTCTTGCGTTGCTTCCAAGCTATGAGAGAAGTAGTAAAATAGGGGAGTCATTTTTAATATGGTGGTGTTTGGCGCAATGAGCAAGTTTTTCGGAAATCAATGAAATTTTGCAGTGAATGTTAATGCAAATTAATGGCAATGTACACCTTACTTTTAGCAGAGTTCTAGTTGTAAGGTATTATTACCCTTCACAGGGATAACACAATTGCCAAATATTGGTCAACACACAAAGCCACCCGGGCGAGATTTTTGTGAGTTTTTCGTGGGGGATTTTTTTATTACAAATTTGACACCCACGTATTGTGGAATTTGCACCGAATGAGACACTGACATAGAAAGCTTTGGATCCACTTTAACATGTTGCCATTCATACCTAGTTTTAATTTATATGTATATGCATCCCACACCAAATTTTGTCATAAGCAGCATTAAAATCAACCAGGACAGCTACAGTCGACTGCTTACTGTGAAAACCATCTTTAACTGCCCGAGTAACTTTTACAACTCGATTAATTGTTGACCTGTGTTTGCGAAACCCAGCCTGATAATCATTTATTGCTCTTTTTGACTTAAATTACCTGAGTGTGCGTTCAACCATTTTTTCAGCAACTTATAGCGTTATTTATATAAGTCAAACACCTCAATGTGATAAAATTATATTCGTATGTGTACCGAGTAATTGTTTTTGAATAAATTTTTATATGCTTTATCATCAGCAAATGTTTTATATGTAGTGCATATTCCTACTTCAGTGGTTCCCAATCGTCTTTAAGCCGTGACCCACTTTTATATTAGCCAAGTAATCCGCGACTCCATTTTGTAGTAACCAAAATATCTGCAACCGCCTCAGTTCACCGCTGCCACATTTGCATAATAAAAGCATTTTTAACAGAGTAAAGAAAACACATTAAATACAAAATTATATATATATATATTTGCTTTCCTTGATCTTCATTAATGACCTCTTCAGTGTTTTCTTCTCTTGCTGTACTTGTTCAGGATCAGACAGACATGATTCTGAAGTGGTTTTCTGACAATAAACTAAAGGTCCATAAATCTAAACATCATGCAATGTTCTTTCGCAATAAACATGGTTCTATTTTTTCCGACTCCGTATTAATCAATTTTTCGATTCCATTCTCTTCTGCTTTTACTTTTTTGGGTGCTCTTCTCCATCACAAGTTCTCATGGACACCCCCCCAATATTGATCACTTACTCTTCAGCCTTTCTGAATAATTCGCAGGGTGCATCCTTATCTTCTTCTTAGGGCAGGGGTCTTCAACCTTTTTCAGTCCAAGGGCCAATTTTGCTCATTCTTGTTGGCCCGCAGGCTGCATTATGGTATCAACAATATTAGGGCCAAACAAAGGTGGTCCAGGGGATGCGTGCCCCCTTGGGTCAATCTTTGTTGATATTTTTTCCTTAAGTCCCTATATTAGTTTTGCGTGCCCACCCAAAAATATTTTCTGGATCCGCCTCTGGGACTGAATATATATACAGTACGTTGTATAATTATAAGTCTACCCACAAAGTCACTTTCTCTTCATAAAAATATGCAAATAATCTCCCAAAAAATTTCAGTGGTCTCGTATTAGAGTATGTAACAGTAACAGCGAAATATGCTGAAAAGATTTTTTTTTAAAATGCGACAATTTTAGTATTGAGGATAAAAGAAGGGATAAGATAAAGGTAGGTCCACCTTAGATTTCATTCCAAAATACCGTGTGATTATTTCTCATTTATGCAAATTTGCGTCCTGACATGTGCTTTCGACGTCACTGAGCTGTAGAATGTGTTTTTAACTGTTACTTTTAGTATAGTACTGAGATAACGTACAGAAAAAAAAGGGGGTTGCTAAAATTAGCTTACCAAAAAGAAAAAGGACAGATTAAAGCTTTTAAGAAATGTGGAAAGTCGAATAGAGAAATGGTGATACGTTTGAAACTATCACATAATGTGGTGAACAATTTTATTTGATTAAAGAATGCTTACGGTACAAAAAAATCCCCCGGGAGGTCTGCTAAACTGACCTCTCGCCAAACAAGGATAATTGTTAAGGAGGTTCAATCTGGTTTAACTTCATTGGGTGCTTTAGCACGTCAAAAGGACATTCCAATCTCTTAGTCCACACTGTCTAAGATCTTGAAGACAGTGCATTGTTTAAGATACAAAAAAAAGGAAAGCTACCCCAAAGTTATCTGAAAACACAAAGAAAAGAGACTAAAATTTGAAAGAACAAATCTTTTCAAAACTATAAGGTGGGGTGGTTTTGTCATGATCTGAGCAGGCTTTGAATGACAAGAAAAAACAAATGTTACATCTTAAATACTCATTGAATGCTACAGATTATCAAAACCTACTTGATGAGCACTTGCTACCATTTTCAGCAGAAATCGGAGGGCCATGCTTCATGCTTTAACACGATAATGCCCCAATTCATACAGATAATTCAACCTCTGAGTGGTTTATAGAAAACGGTGTCCACATTATTGACTGGCGACCTTACAGTCCAGATTTAAACCCCACAGGCAATCTATGGTGAACACTTGCAAGAGCTGTATATGCAGGTGGGAAACAATACAGTACTACTAATGAACTGAAAGAGGCAGTTCTGTCTGAATGGCATGCTATTAATATGCATTACTTGCAGAATGTTATTAATTCTATGCAAAAAGAATTTATGAATTGATTCTAAAGAAGGGAGGAAAAATCTACTACTAATAAATTTTTATGAATAAGTTTCATATTGTGAACTACCTTTTTGCAACACCTGTTTTTAATTATTGTGACTTTATTCTTGTAAGTACCTTTATAGTCCTTTTTATTTTTATATAATTTGTTGTTACCCAAGTCTTATAACTTGTAATAAATATAAGTTAAAAACAAACGTCAGTTCAATAGAACTTTTGTTCTTTCGGATGAACCTATCATTATGCAATGCATTGTATATATATTACAATATAAAATACGTATGGAAGCAAAAAAACATTTACAATACTTTTAGTTATTAATATGTAAAGCGAAATCAAACCTTTTAAAGGCCCTGCGGTGGCGCAGTGTGGTAACGCGTTCTCCTATTGCGCGGCTAATCCGGGTTCGACTCCCAGCAGTGCAAAAAGAACGCTTACTCAGAGATCTCATAAAGATCGCACTGCTCACTGTAGTCCGGGGTTTGGTTCCCTAGGCCTTAAGAGGTTCGGATTCCTCGGAAAACAGTAGGTCCCGGCGCAGCATGACCACTGTAGTCTTTGAGCCGTAAAACCAAAAAGAAAAGAATTCAAACCTTTTAACAAGATTTTTTGGCACTGCTTATTTTTAACAATCCTGTCAATATCAGGTCTTATTTTTGACATTGCAACCCTAGGAGTGTTTCTAAGGTGGACGTCAGTTATTTTAGTCCTAAATTGGTTTGATTTTACCAACTTCATTCTTGAAAACAGCTGTTTGCAGACCCATTGGCGTACTCAGAGGTGGGGGGTTTGATAGGTGTTGTAATTCCCACTGCAATAAAATTTTGTGTATACACATATGGATATATTGAGTTGTAGCTCTGTAACCCCCACAATTGTAAGTCTGTAACCCCACTGTCAACTTTCTATGTTAGCTTATGCGCAGTTGTAAATGCTTCAGAATAGTAACATTTTCAGAGCATGCAGTCAGATGGTGGGGAAGATGTTCTTATCGACATATTTAGAATAGAATTTGATGAGTCCTAAGATGAATTTTTTTTAAATCACTGTTGCACTGCAAATCAATAAAACTACTCCTAATGCCCATATACGCTAGAAAACTAAAGTAAAACACGATCGAGGGGAAACCTCGAGTTAATTTAGTTCTATAGTGTTTTAAGATATTTATTACGAAATGTGAAAATGACAACAGAATAAAATATATAGATTTCAGACTCCAAGGGAGCAGGGACGTTATTTTTATGTGAAATAATTTGCATTTTTTCGTGAGCCAGCAGGCCGCATGTAGCCGGCGGGTTGAAGACCCCTGTGTTAGGCCTTATTCGCCCTCTACTTCTCTGTGATTCAGTCAAGGCTTTTTTATT
>QLNU02015360.1:48168475-48178829 GCA_006491805.2 Dysdera silvatica
GAAAGTTACATACAACCCAAAGGAGCATGGAGAGGTGCATGCTTGGAATAACTAGGAGAGATCGAAAAAGAAACACTTGGGTGAGAGAGCAAACTAGAGTAGAGGACATCATTGTTAAAGTAAAAGGACTGAAATGGCGATGGGCTGGGCATATTGCAAGAAGAACTGATCAACGATGGACAACAGAAATTCTGAACTGGATTCCAAGAGACCACCGAAGACCTAGAAAACGTCCTCAAACTAGATGGGTGGATGAAATAAGAAAAGAGGTTGGGGTGACGTGGAAACGAATGGCCCAGGATAGACTTGTGTGGAAAGCATCAAAATACAATCATGAAAGATAATCGAAATACTAGTTCCAGGATTGAGTACATAGAACTTTGTAAAACTCTGCGCAAAAGCATGAAAGAAGACATAAGAAAATTCAACTGTGAGCTAGTAAGGAAAGCCATTGAAAATAACAAGAGCCTTAGGGTTGTTAAAGGAAGTTTATCTGTTGGGAAGAAACACATCATTGCATTAAAAGGAGAGGATGGCACCGTAACAAGAAATAGGGAAGAAATACTTAGAAGAGTTGAAGAATTCTACAAAAATCTATACGAAAGTAACAGTGAATTAAACGAAGACATTGAAATAGTCGAAGGAACAGCTCCTAAAATCTTAAAAGAAGAAGTTTCATTTGCAATAAAAAATATGAAGAAAGGAAGAGCCCCTGGTGATGATGGTATTACATTAGATATCTTAAAAGAAGCTGGAGAACATGTAGAAGACATACTCGCAAAATTCTTTACCAAATGCCTCAACAGTGGTAACATACCAAACCAATGGGATTCTGCAACAGTAATTCTTTTGCATAAAAAAGGTGATAAAGAGGATTTAAAAAATTACCGACCAATTAGCTTGTTACCTGCTATTTATAAAATCTTCACAAAAGTGCTAACACATCGCCTGCAGAAAAAATTAGATGCAGCTCAACCAAGAGAACAAGCTGGATTTCGAAGTGGATTCAGTACAGTGGACCATATTCAAGTATTAAGAGAATTAATTGAAAGAACACATGAATATGAACTTCCATTGTGTGTTGCATTTATTGACTATGAGAAGGCCTTTGACTCTATTAAAACATCAGCAGTCATCAACTCTTTAAGATCAACAGACATTGAGGATGTGTACATTGACATGGTGAAACGTGTGTATAAAAATGCAAGTGCAAAATTTCATCATCATTTGCGGTTTGCTGATGACATTGTTATTTTTTCAACGAACCCATCAGAACTCCAAGATATGGTACAGGAGCTCTCAACTAGAAGTAAAGAAGTTGGACTCAAGATGAACCTACAAAAAACTAAGATCATGTTCAATAATTTCGTAGAGGAAACAAAAATACAAGTTGACAACATTGAGCTAGAAATTGCTGATTCATATATTTACCTTGGCCAGCTGATTTCAATGGATGGCAACATTATGAAAGAACTCAACAGACGTATTAAACTTGGCTGGAGTGCATTTGGAAGAAACAGTTTTATCCTGAAGGGGAAATTGCCTTTGTGTCTAAAAAGAAAGGTCTTCAACCAGTGTGTATTGCCAGTCCTCTCTTATGGATCAGAGACATGGAGTCTAACAGTTGGAGCAATACGAAAGTTACAGACAACGCAAAGGAGCATGGAGAGGTGCATGCTTGGAATAACTAGGAGAGATCGAAAAAGGAACACTTGGGTGAGAGAGCAAACTAGAGTAGAGGACATCATTGTTAAAGTAAAAGGGCTGAAATGGCGATGGGCTGGGCATATTGCAAGAAGAACTGATCAACGATGGACAACAGAAATTCTGAACTGGATTCCAAGAGACCACCGAAGACCTAGAAAACGTCCTCAAACTAGATGGGTGGATGAAATAAGAAAAGAGGTTGGGGTGACGTGGAAACGAATGGCCCAGGATAGACTTGTGTGGAAAGCATTTGGAGAGACCTTCATCCAGCAGTGGATAGATAATGGTTGAATATGATGATGATATATATAATAGATTTTTCACTAGGCTGGGAAATTTTATTCCACCAGGGTTGACTCCCCCCTGTACACCACTGGATTCAACACTGTCTGCTAGAACAACCTCAGCTTTCTGAATGATGTTTTGTCACATGTCAAATGGTTTATGATTTCATTTTTTTATGAATTATTTGTAACAACCTTATAAATGAACAATAATGTATTTCCTTAGGAATTAAAATGATAGTATGAATCTTATATAGTTCAATAAATGTTACACTGATTTAAATTCTATCTGTTCCATAAATTATATGTGTATTGTGCGTTCGCGCAGACCTGACGCCTGATACCGTTAGCAGACAGGTTAGTCCATTGCAGTTTAGGGAAGGGCGTCTTGCCGAAACTGGTTTTTCGTGTGGGAAAAACCAGTTCCTCCAAGATGGCTGAGCTCGAATGCACAGTAGACTTGCCATCAATGTAAAAAATATAAAATAATTACAAAATTTTAGAGTATTACAGTTTTTGATAAGATATGCATACAATAACTTTATATTATTGTCATAATACTTTGATTCTCATTCTTATAAAACCATAATCATCTAAATGGCTTCATGAAAATGGTATATATGTATGTAAAAAAGTGTTGGCATATTTTAAAGTTTAATTATGAGGAAAAAAAGTAGTGTTTATATAATTTATTGTGGCCTTTATTACAGTTTATTTAAATGTGTAAGTCTCATAAAATACAGTGTTCTCATTGACATTAATGCCTTTTTTATAAACATACAAAGATTTTAATCTAATTATGAAAAAATTCATTTCAGCTATGGTATGAAAATTCTTGAAATATCAAAAACCACCTTCAGCTACTGCTTTCTTTAAAACACACAAATTAATCAATTTTTTAAATGACTAACAAAAAGCATGATACCCCAAGTAGATTATGCAGAATACAGCCCAGGAGTCTCTTAATTTTGAGACTAATGATAATAGGCTGAACTTGTGCACATCAATTTTAATAGTTAGCTTCCATTTAAATTGCAAAGGAATTACAATAAGAACTTTTTATAACATACAATACCATACGTATAATTTCTAGAATTTTCAAATTCTCTTTTTATCATATTCATTTGACCATAATTACAAATTTCCTTGATACATATTGATTACAAGCGCAACCTAAAGGCACACACTACATACAGATTCTGCAATATAACATAATTAGCAATGAATATATACTGTATTTACATGATGTTTATCTTATATGAGTATTTTGTGTATTTACTTCAATGATAATATTAAAAACACTTTAACCGAAAACCCTTTAATGTTGCTCTGTAAATTTCATTTTGTTTCATCTCTTAATTTACTTAACTTACCTTATGGGATATTACTTGGAGTGTAACCAATAGCGAGTCACCAAATTTTTTTACAACTGGTTCATTAAATTGAAAGAAGTTTTACATTCTGTTTGCTGAGAGCCTAATTGCCCTATCTAGTATGTAGCAAAAGTAAACAATGATTAAAGTCAGGGAAATTTTTATCGTCACAGCTGATTATGTGACAATATTCGATCATAAATTGCTTTCAAAGAAAAGAATGATTTCACAGTTCCCACCAGGCACTGTGAAATCATTTTTTTATTTGTGAGCAATTTATCATCTAAGTTAATAAAGGTTCTTATTTTCAAAAATATTTTAACAGCCATTAGTGTAACCACTCTAGCTCACCAACTGAGTGCAACCCTAAGAAACATTACAGCCATGATTTTTAGTAATGAATTATTACAAATAAATCTGGTTCTCACAATTTATTCTTTTATAAGCTTATATGCAAGCTGGCCATAAATGTGTGAAACGTAAGTAATTATACATACGCATGCTAATATTTCTAAATATTACACTTTTCTCACTAAGAAAAAAACTCTGATATAGTGTCGATAGTCTGCCTTTATCATTAATAACTGTCAAATCGCCAGCATCTTGTTCCCTTCTTTTAATGTTCTTCAGACGTTTCTCAGTTAATATTCATCCGGCTTTCTTTTTATGCTAAATAGATTCATTGGACATGGCAAAGCTAGTGCATTTGAAATAAAAAAGGATGTTTACGAGTTCCTGGTATTGAACTGAGAACCAGATCATGGTTTTGGGTACAAGATGCCCTGGACACAGTGATTTTTTTTTTTTTTTTTGGCCTCACCTGGTCCAAATTCCATAGGTCTCTTCACCCCTCCCATATATGACTGAAAATCATTGAGTGAGTGGGTGAGGCAGGTTATATGATTACCGTATGATATGAGATGAAATATCAATATTTTTATGAATATAATTTTTTTTTTAATATGAAAATTTTTATATTTTTGGATGTTTAATGGAGAATCACAGAATTTTGAATTAAGTCATTTCTAGCTTGCATGATTGTTGAAGATGCATAGCTTTAACAAATTCTGTGGAACTTTAGGTCTTGTTTTCATTTTAAAGGTGCTGTAAACACTTATGACTGTTATATTTAGTCTGACAACAATCCATACATTCATGAACTAATTCCATTGCACTCATCAAAAGTAATGGTATGTTGTTGTTGGATGGAGTTTTTCGTTATTGGTTCATATGTTTTCAAGGAAACTCTGTATCTGGGCCAGTGACATATTCTCTTTATACCAGTGGATATGGAGATATGCTTCGAAACTTCGCCATTTCAACTGTAGAAGAACAATAATCAGCAGAAAAATTCTCTGAAGTCTTAAAGATGTTTATCAAGGAAATGTGTTCAATTTTGTTGTCTTGAAAGAATTTGGTAACATGTGAGACAACTCCACTTAAGTCAGTTGCATTCCGCCATCAAGTAAATGTATTGTTCAGCAAATGCAAGTTTTACAGCATGGAAATGGAGGGCACACAGAACCGTATCTGTGATTTAATCTTTAATTCCACATCTGTGATTTGTATTTTACACATTTGAATTGATATAAAAGGGTTGGATTTTGTTTTTAATTCCTTTATATACTCAAAGTTTGTCAGATAACCTATGTAACATGCATATTAAGGGGTTATCAGTACCAAATTTCTATAATGGCTGAATTTGGAAATGATTTTGTTTTGTTTTATTTTTTGCAGAAATTGAAACTGTATATTCAGAAAAGTATGTACACTAAGTTTGGTTGAGATTTGTCCAATAGTTCTTCCTGCGGAGGGTTCTGAATGCCTCTTTAATTTTGATTACCCTATAGATTGTCATATTGTGGCATTATATAGTTTGTTCATAAAATGGAATGGAATTGCTTTTCTACACCTCTGATTGCATAATAGATAAAGCCTTTTTTTTGTTATTATGTATTTATATTCTGTGTCACCTATTTACACTAAGATGTTAAATATATGTGAACCCTTTTCTTTTTTTTATTCATAGTGTGTTTAATAAGTTCTGAAAAGGAAGTCACTGCTCTTTAAATAAAAGAATTAAGGAAAAAATAAATATCAACACAGATGTTGCCAGTATACCACACATGCATAGGCATGTGTGGTTTTTTATGCAGCAAACTTTCTTTTTGAGCATGAAATATTGAAGTGAATATGTGTCTCAATATCTGGTGCTCTATACTGGAAATCTCAAAAGAATCTATATGATTTTATATTTTTACAAAATTCAAATTTAGCAATAGCGCTACTCAAATTCATGTGGATTTAAATCAAGTAACCAGATATATAGGAATGGTGCAAGTTTATTTGATACAGTTGCTAGATGGCCACACTGATTCAGGGTTGGTTGCCAGAGCCTAAAAAATGATCTTCACTTATGATGGCCATTGGAAGTTGTGAACAAGAGGAGCGTTGCTAAGGTATCCAAAAATATTAAGGGTAATCCACATATCTCAGTGTGAATTCTCAGTCTACATATTAGTATTTCAGTTAGCAGTGTTGAAAACATTATTCATAAATATTTGTATACAAAATGGGTGCCCCATAAACAAACAGACACACAGAAGAGCTTTATGCTCGTTTATATGGATTTAATCAATATATTTGAGCTAAATGAATCAAAACACCTTGCCAGCATTTGCACTGATTATGAGAGTTGGTTTTTATAGGCTATACAAACCCCCTCAGTGTACAATATTATATGAGTTGAAAATAATCTATGCTGATAGGTTTTGAGATCAGATTTCTGTTCCCAGAAACACATTTTCACCTTCTTTTCAACTACAAAGGAATTCTGGTTGCTAACATCATGTCAAAGATTAAGACAATGATGGGAAAATAACATGTTAACATTGTGCTCAATAAGCTGGTCAGCAAATTGCAAAACTCTACCATCTGAAGAGCGATTATCTATAGGTGTAACGAGCACACTTCTTTTGCATAACGATGTATCAAATCACAAAACCTGGCAATTAGCGGTGTATTTGCAGTAAGAAAATATCAAAACTGTTCCGTCCCCCATCCTGCTTAACCTTGCACCTTATGACTCTTGGTTATTTCCTAAAGTAAAAAAAATGTTATTGCTGGGAAACCTTTCAGGAGAGTATAGGCCCTTGCCCATTGGTGTAATTATGTGGAGGGCTTTGTCCCCCCCCCCCACAAAGCACTTTAGCCCTCCCTTGAAAATAAAAAATTACAGATAAATGCTATGTGCTAAGTATTGGGTTGGGGACTAAAGCCCCTCACTGGAATTCTATAGCCTCCTCTATAACTTGGGGATAGTTACATCAATGACCTCACCCAAGTCATAAATTCAGGTATGTTAACCATATCCGAGATAAGATACCGCAGGTTCTTTGATATTTAGTTGTATTGACTGAATATGTATGGAGGTAGGAGGAGATTACTTTGAGGAAATGTGAATGTTTGGTTCAGGTAGCTACAATACTTACTGGTTTGTAATGCCACTTTCAGAACTTATTTACCACCTCTCATACATGTATAATGTGGCTAATATTTGCAGTTTTTGAGGTACTAGAAATAAGAAAACTTATAATACATGAAATTTTCGACACCTAAGTTTATTAGCTCAGGCTAGAGCTTTTTAGATTTTTTTTAAGAGAAAAAGAGACATCTCTTTTTCTCCTAAAAAAGCAAAAAGCTCCAGCTTGAGCTAATAAATGTAGGTGTCAGAATTTTCACATATAATTATTTCGCACAAAAAAAGAAAAAAAATTGCCCTGGAGGCTTTTCTATGTTAACCACGACGTGGCAGTTTTGCTATCCCTGTGAAGGGTAATAATATCTTTCAAAACTTGCAGTATACAGATAATAAGAGTAAATACACAATTTATGGATTTTATGCAACGTTATAGTCATACAAAAAAATTAAGTAGTTTTGATTACCGTTAATTTGTAGTGTAAAGTTTGGTTCGTTACAGTTTAATTAGATGATATATTCATTTTTAAAAATGTACATAGCAAATAATATAATTTAATATGAACTTCAGTATCAAAACAACAATAAATGCAATTTGTATGGTAAATAATATAATCACATTGCATAGATATTTAGCAAAAACATGCTAGAAAGTTATAACACACAAATCTTTGGATTGTAAGAAGATGACTAGTACTGAAACTGTATGATATTATTCAAATGTAAAATAATATATTCTCAAAATCATGTAATAACATATCCAACCATATTATGATTATTGCATAGTTAGATAATTACATGCCATACTGATTTGTAAATAAGATCATTTCTACAAAGTAAAAGTTCTTGCATATAAATTGACACAACTTAAAGACGTCATATGATGTTAATAAGTGTGAAAAAACTTAGTATGCATGCAAAATGTCACTTCTAAAGTAGAAAACGCATCATAAAAATGTATTACAATCTTCAGTAAGAAGTCAATACGTATAAAAAACATTGAATTCAATAAATGCATTATGTATACCGGCAGCGTTTTGTAGCTATAGCATTTTCAAAGTTATGAGTTTTCACTGTTTTTCAATTTAGTCATTAAAGAGCAAAAATCAGTAAATGAAGGACGATTTTCTGGGCAATTATTCCAACATTTCATTAAGAGTTCAGAAAATTCTGGAGGTGCATCATTTGGTGTATCCCATATCAATTTATTTTCTTCTATATTTTTCATTATTTCATCATCCGTAAACTTAGAAAATGGCATTTCAGCTTTAGTAAATAATTCCCAAATAAGAACTCCAAATGACCAAATATCGCTTTTATTTGACCACTTATCCTCCATAATTGACTCTGGAGCTGCCCAACGAAGCGACAATATTTTGTTCTTGTGTTGATAGTATTCTTGGGAATAAGTATCTTGTGAAAGGCTTGGCTTGCTTATGGTTACTTTTAAACTTGATGATATTAAGCAATTACGGGCAGCTATATCTTTATGTGTATAGCTTTTTTCCGAAAGGTACTCCATTCCGATTGCAATTTGATGGCATATATCAATTATCTGCTGAAGTGTAAGAGGTGGAGGTTTAGGGCCTTTTCTTTTTTCTCCAGGCCTTGTAGCAAGCAGAAACTGTTTTAAATCACCCTGTAAAGAAATCAGATTTTAAAAATAATTAACTTTCGCTTGTTTTTTAATTTGCACTGAACCTATTCACATATTAGGCCAAAAAATTATAAACCTATAAAACAAGCAAGTCAAGATAAACTGAGAAATATATTCAAATGTGGTAGCTATATAAGGTAACCATGAAGACTATATATGTGTGTATGTATATATAGTATGTGTGTATATATCATCATCAACAACCATTTTCAATTCGCCTCAGGATGGAGGTATCTCTCTTATCACAGAAAAATTTGTGTTAAAGAAATACAGAGGAAGCAGCCTTACTCTCACCACGTTGGCCAGACGGGTTGGCAAGCTGGACCTACAGTTTAACGAAGAATCCGAACTTCGGTCACCACAGCCAAAAGTCCTGCACTGAGGTGGGACTTGTGTTACCCCTTACAGAGTGACCACTACCAGGGCTGTTTTGAAGTGATGCTCTCCCGAATGCCGCTATTCTTGGCAGAGGACAGCTGTACAACATATATATATAATATAAATGTAAGTGTGTGTTGGAATAGACAAAAATATGTACGAAAAAATTATGAAAAAAGCCTGTGATATATTTAATGCAGAGGGGAGAGGCATATTAAAATGAATTTAAATATGAAAAAAAAAGGTAAAAATGAAACTGAATAAATTATGAACAAAGAGTGTACATGGAGCGGCAGCAATTAGTATGATAAATAAAGTAAAAGTATTAAAAAATGTGAAAATATAAATGGAAGTGCGAAAACTAAGTAAATTAATGAACAATATCAATAAATGAAACGTTATAATTAAGTGTAAATACATGGAATGCCAATAACCACCTAAACATACCTGTATACAATCATTGACATAACACATTACTGTAATACCATTACTTTTTAGTGGTAACAGATTAACAGAAAATTCTGTTATATCTCCGTTACTTCACATGCGTGTCCCCCTCCCCCTGCTCAGAGCAACCATTTAAGTTTATACAACATGCTTATATCAGACCCTACACAAAACCTATCAATTTGCCTGTCAATTAACAAACCTGCTCTCTTTACAATCCAGCATTTCAAATGTCATTGCTCAAGTGCCAATGAATGATGACTTTTTTCTCATTCACCAGAAGTGAAAAGACATTCACCATACATCGACAGAAGATAAGTACATTGATTTTTGTCAACTGACAACACTAATAACTCAGCATTATATGGGTTTAGTAGCCTAAAAAGGTTATTTATTATGCATAACACTGAATTATCAACAAGTGCCACCATTGAGAGGGTATTTAGCGTAGGTGGAATAGTTCTTCAAATAGAGGAAGACTTTTGGATCAAAACCTTCAGATGCAGCAGCTACTTTTGAAGCTCAATATAAGTTTGTTGAGTAATTGCAGTGTTTTATTTATATGCATACATTTCTTTGTTATCCTTTCTCAAAAAAGGTAAAATGACTAAATTGCAAAATTTTATTGTTTACACTTGAAACTGCCAAAATTGCAAAATTTTATTGTTTACACTTTGAACTGCCAAAAGTAACAGTTACAATAGAAGCAACTGTAACTATTTACTTTCAAATATAAGTAACTGTAACATAGTTACTTTTGAAATACAGTAACTGCAACTGTAACACTTACGTTTTGGATGTAACTGTCCAGTGACTGCCTATATTTTATATAAAATAATATAGGCTGCTACGCTAAAGCATTTATATGCAGGATTACATGAACTAATATCATATAAGTGCATATACAATATACATATAAATGGGTAATATAATATGCATGCATATATAATGAAAATATAATTGTATAAACAATAAAAATATATATACAAGTATAAGACAAATATCATTTATGGTATAACACTGCATTTTT
>QLNU02015360.1:48178929-48192941 GCA_006491805.2 Dysdera silvatica
CAATAAAAAAGATGAGAAAAAATAAAAGAATAATATAGATTGATCAAAAATTTTATAGGTATATAAATACTAATGTTGCGCAATATTCCCAAAAATCTACCAATTTTTAAGCACAATAGGTTAATGTGTGTATCCCATTTTAAATTGGCTTGAATAGTAACTCCAAGGAATTTCGTCTCCTGCGATAACGGAACTATATCGTTATCTATTTTTATGGTATTACATAAGTAGTTGCTTTTGTTATGTTTATTTGAAAACAGAATACATTTGGTTTTTTTTGTATTAAGTGAGAGATAATTATCTCTAAAGTATTTTATATATATATCAATATCATTATTTACAAGTGAAAACAGCACATCAAGATTCCTTTCCCTATAAAAGATGCTTGTGTCGTCGGCAAAGCATAGAACTCTAGATCGAGTTGGCAGAAAAAAAAGATCATTAATATAAAAAATAAAAAGCAAAGGTCCCAATGTCGACCCCTGAGGAACCCCACATAGAGGTGATCTGGCGATAGATTGATTTCCGTTTATTTGCACATATTGAGATCTTCCAAAATGGTAATTTCTGAAAAGAAGATTTTGCTTTCCGCATATACCTGCCAATTGTAATTTATATAAAAGTCTATCATAGTTAAGGGTATCAAATGCCCGTGACAAATCAAAAAAAATTCCAATTGATGAGTCACCACCGTCCAAAGCCGAATATATGAAGTCTGTTGCCGTTAACAATACTTGTTCAGTAGATTTATTTTTAGTAAAACCGAATTGATTTTCCTGTATGATGTGGTTATGTTCAAAGTATTTTAATAATCTATTATAAATGAGTTTTTCAAGTATTTTTGTAAACACCGATAATATTGATATCGGTCTATAATTAGCAACGTCAGTATATGAACCCTTTTTATGAATCGGAACAACCCTTGCCGTCTTAAATTCCGGCGGAATCTCACCAGTGGAAAAGATTAGATTAAAGATGTGGGTTAAAGGCCCTGAAATCTCATGAGCACAATATTTAATGGGAACTGGATGAAAGTTATCTGGGCCTGGTCCTTTATTAGCACTAAGATTATTAATTAGTCGAATTGTCTCAAGTTCAGTGACCCCATCCAAGAAAAAGGAATTAGCGATATTATAATCATGGCATCTTTGGAATACATTATTAAATTTACTAGATAAAGAATAAGGGAATTCTATGAAATATTGATTGAATGTATTAGAAATCTGTGATATGTTAGTAATCGTTTTATGAGGAGTTATTAGTATATCAATTTCTCTTGTTCTGGATTTTGATCTTCCCATAAGTTCATTTATTTCTGACCATGTTTTCCTATTATTCATATTACATAGTGCCGAAAAATATGCCTGTTTCGCACGTTTTATTTTAGTATTCAATTCATTCCGAAATGACTTAAAAACAGCAAGTTTTGTTGGTGATTTATCCTTTAAAAATTTGAAGTAAAGTTTATTTTTCTTCCTTATTTCTCTAAAAATTTCAGTTGTAATCCATGATTTACGTATACGTTTGGTTTTGCTTATTGTTTTTAATGGAAAGCAAACTTCATAATTATTTTTGAAGATATCAACGAAATATCCATAAGCATGTAGTGGATTATCCAAGAGATATAAATTATTCCAATTGACTCTTTGTAACTTTGCTTTAAATGTCTGTAAATTCATCTCAGAAAAATCTCTAATAAAAGATGGATTACCATGTCTTCTAGATATTCCCTGTGAAATACCAAAAATTGAAAATATGGGAAGATGATCGCTAATCTGATAAAGAAGTATGCCACATTGTGGATTTAAAACGTTTGTAATACAGTGATCAATAACTGTACAAGAATGTGATGTAATTCTAGTTGGGTTATGAATATAGTTATTAAATCCAAATGAGAAGATCTGATCCAATAGTCTCTGTGCTTGCGTATGGTTTACAAATTTTTCATTGGAAGTATATAAATCAATATTTAAGTCTCCCATGATGATTAGCCTCTTTCTCGAGGAAGTAATAAAGGCAAGTAGGTCCTGAAGACGACATAAAAAATCTCCCAATTCACCAGAAGGTGGTCGATATATGGTAGTGACAAAAATACCATAAATCTGTAATGTCAGCATCTCAACACCCGGGAAGATTCCCGTCCATTGAGGTATCAAATTAAACTCGTGTTTTCTTTTAACATACATTACAACACCACCTCCTCTACCCAATTCATGTGCAATCGAGACCGATTCATAATCAAAAAGAGATGGAGCCTAATTTGGGCAGAGCCAGGTCTCAGTTATACATAATATGTCAGGGGATGGATTTATACCAAGGATGAAGTCTTCAATTAATTCCACTTTGTTAGTAATACTGCATGCATTAATATGAACGGTTAATAATGTGTTATTAACTTGATTATGAGAAGTAATCTGTGAGGGATAGTAATATTGGTTATTAATATCAAGAGTTAATTCATTATCCGGCTCAGTGAATGAATCCCCAAGGGCCGCAAAGCCACAATCGGTTATATGTCCGCTATTCAGGAATGACATTTATAAAATATAGTAAAAGAATATTAAAATAAATAAAATAAATAAATATATAAAAATAAAAATAAAAGAATAATAAAATAAATAAATAAATAAATAATGTAAGAGTTAAGCTATGAGTTGAAATATACGCAAGTGCCATGGAAATGGCATAAAGTTCTGCTGTGAAAATGGAGTATGATGGGGGGATTTTTTCTGCAATGGCACTGTTATTAATGACAAATGCAGAACCTACATTTGTTTCTGTTTTGGATCCATCTGTAAAAATGAAATTGGAGTCTTGAAAATGATCCCGAAATTCAGAGAATAACTGCTGGTAAAAAGCATTAGGTGTAGTGCTTTTGCTGTGGTTAACCAGATCCCAGTGGATGTCCACGGCAGTGATAAATGAGTATGTGTAGGAGCAATGCTCCGACAATCTATACCTAATTCTCTGGTTAGTTTAACCATCCGAATACCAAATGAAGGGATGCATGAAGGGTGAGCATTAAAAAGTAAGGTGGAACGAGATTCGGAAATGACATCCCAAAGAGAGTGAGTGGGCAGTGATTTAAGTTTCGTATAATATGATTCAGATACAAAGTATATGTATGTACATTCCTTCATACTTTATCCAGACTTAGGACTATCAGCCTATCATGCTACAAAAGCACAACACTGACATGTTTAAGTTTTTTCTCTTTTTGCTCTAATTTTTCTAAGTATTATACTTTTTCAATATTTTTTTATGTTTTACAATCCATTTTTGGAGAGAAATTCTATCACCTTTTCTTTTCCTGAAAAATTCCTTTCTTCGTTCATTCAGCAAAGCCATGCTGACGGTGTGGCAAATGAGGCAGTTGCCTTGGGTTAAAAGTTCAAAGGGGTGCCAAATGAGGTATAGCGCAGAATTGTATTGTAGCTCTAGGCAGACATTCATGTATTAGAATTAAATATGTATGGTATATATATAATTAATAAATTAAAATCGCAAGTATTAAAAACTAATACCTTTAATGGGGGAGGGCAAAATTTTAGATTTTTTCCGAGGTACGAAAATTTCTCAGAACAGTCTCCATTTTGCTGGAATATTCCTTTACTCCATGAAAATGGTAACATTCAAAAACATTAAAAATTTGAGTTTAGATAATTGGATAGTTTTAACAATTGGAATCTGGAACAATCAGTGTTCTATTGTGCACAAAAAAATGTATTACTGTAAAAGTACTTACCCAATCAGCATAATTCATTATCATATACATAGGATCTGCTTCTTGGCAAATTCCAAGTAAAGGTGTAATATTGGGGTGGCTTAAAGCGTTGAACATGTTGATTTCATTTTGAAATTCAGAAATCAGATTTTCATTTGACTCCAGTGATTTTACCATTACCACCGTTTCTTCATTTTCATTAACAATACCAGGAGCTTTTGCAAGGAAGACTTGACCATACTCACCATGACCTAATTAAAAAGACAAGAATCGAAATAAATGTATTTATTAAGGATAGAAAAGCAGATTAAATTACACTAACTTAAATTTTCATAAAATTATAAAAGTTATGCAAGTTATTGGACTAATAATACAAAATCTGTTTCTGATTTTTCATATAGCAAAAATAATAGTAGATACTTTACCAAGAAGCATCACTGTTTGCAGCTTTTCTCGAGAATATTGGAGTTTTACAAGTGAAGAATCTATTTTCTTTATTTTTGTTGGAATATTTGAATTACTGGTTGAAGCATGGTTTGGATTCTCTTTTAACTCTATATCTGGAACCACATCTCCATTTTCAATGGTTTCTCGCTTTTCAGCTGAAATTAGAAAATTTCATAATGCGTGTTTTATATTTCATCTTGAAATGATATCAGTGTTATAAAAGTCATCTCAACTAAAAAGTTTTTAATTTATAACACTGATCTTCCGCATTTCTTTATATGAGGGGAATGAAAAAACAGTCAGCCATTACATGTGCTATCATTTACCCAATAATGTAAACTGGTCCATTTTTATTTCTTTTCGTTTTGAATAATCTGTTCTATAAGATGAAACCAATGACACTGGAGAAGCAGCATATTCAAACACATATATACAGTAGCAAGATGGACCCAGTTCCCACTGGTTCATGTAAACTAGTTGTTACCAGAGGTGGATTTGCAATTTTGCCACCTAATCATAGCAAATGTAACTAGAGACGTAACAGAGATTTTAACACTTTTGCCGAATTCTTAATTTGACGCTCTTGGCAGATATTTAAAGTTTGTCTTTTCACAAATATTTGTGAATTTGGTGCCTTTTAGCTTCTCTCACGGTGGCATCCATGGCAGCTCTCCCTTTGCCAATGTCTAGTTACAGCTATGAACTTAACAATTCAAAATTAATTCAACTGGTCGCGAAAAAAATTCAGTCCCGCTTTTGCAAATTCCTCGTCAGCAAACTTTTCATCAAAATTTTGTTACTGTTGGCTATAACCTACATAGCCTATTGGTAAATCCGCCACTGGTGATTACAATATTTTTGAAAATACGAACTGGTTGATAACGTTTTGCTATGTATTAAAAAGAATTATAGAACTCACAAAACTAGTTGTTTAAAGTTTTTGTTTCTCAGCAAACTGATTAATAAAATTTTGGCAACTCTCCATTATATTTGCATGTACGAAGTGCTCACTGAATTATAACCAACTACTCATAATATCTTTTTTTTCTCTCAGTATTTCCCACTCACACTGAAGAATGAATTAGGGAATTTTTTACTTTACCTGGTTTTTCCCTGACTTTTTCAACAATATGCCCTGACTAGTTAGTCATAAACAAAACTTTAAATTGAACTTTGGTTGTAGAAAAAATGTCTCCATGTTCATTGGAGATTTGGTTGTTTAAAATAGAAGTTAAGGAGGTTTTCGATGACTTTTCCAAATTTTACCAAAAAATCTCATTTTTCCCTGACCTTTGGGAGCAATTTCAAATTCCCTGATGATTCCAGGTACATGGGAATTCTGTTCCCCTTTTTCTAGAAGTGTGGCCTTCACTTAGCATGACATCAAAACCATCTGATGTCTGTATACTATTGTGGGGAACAGCAACCAAACTACTTTGACAGAAACAGAACTAGGAAGCCTTTCCAACTCTCTCACCTGTTAATAAACATCAAAACAAATTATTGTCACAATTAAAATTTATTAACGTTGTTAGCATTTGTTTCAACAGCCATATGCTACTGTTACAGAGTTTGAGGTCTTTGTCAATGGCACCATGTATGTGGTAATAGAATTTAGATCTTTAGGTGCAGTATCATATGTGGGGGTAAATTTGTGATATGGTGGAAATATGTAATGTGATTGTATAGTGATTTTTTCTTTTTATCGTGATTCATACATTGTGAAATAGCAATAAACCCTGTCCACTGCTCCTTCTCAATTGAAAATCCCACATGTTAAAATCGAATAAGATTGAGAGTCATAAATATAATAACAGCATAAAATATTTATTTAAACTATTTACATTAAATACAGCCTACAACAATTAATGGTAATGGTTCTATTTCATTAAAATACAATAATACTTCACATATTCAACCTTTACAATTCTCTAACCCTTATCCGTGGCTTATCAAGTTACTATAACTTCAGTTATTATCAAGATATTCAAAAGCATAATCCCTAATTTTAAGATGTTTCTAAAAGTGTGTGTAAACAAAACAGGACTTATATGAGCATTCAAGGTCTCTTTCGCAGTCATCTTCATATGACATAGGAATAAAGCAAAGCTTTAATGTATCTTTATGAATTTTTCTCATGCAATACAGTCCCATAGGGTCTTCTCTTACAAACTTTACTTCACATCTTAAATTTCAAATTCGAACTTTGATCTCTGAATTAACAAGTCAACATGACTCTCACACTTCAAATCCTGAATCTCAAATACCAATCTCAACCAGAATGATTCATATTCCTCTTTTCATATTCCTCTCCACTAACCAAATAAGGATGTTGGCAGATATTTGTGCTAAACGATGAATGCAGAAACTACAAAGGGTTTTTGATCTGCAGATGGGCTTTTACTACCTAAGTTTTACAATATATTACGACAACACTCTCATGCAAGAGAGGAGCCCACTCGATTACTAATTGATCTTAGTATGGGAGAACACAATGGTTTACGATTTTCTTTTTGAAAGTCATGCTGTGCCTCTATTCAGCCCTTACACAGTAAAAGTTAGTCTTTTGTACTGTAGCAATAAACACTGATAACAATAAACAAGAAGCGGCTTAGCTTAAACTAATGTGCCTTAAGATGGAAATATAGAACATTTTTTACTGACAAAGTTATCTTCTTCTCTTACTATTAACATTTTATAGCAGCATTGACGGTGGTCCATCACTACCTTCTTCAAACTGAAATAAACAGTTAATGATGGCAGTCATCATGCAGGTTATAAATCTGTTGGTTTTGAGGAAATAAAGTGTATGCAAATTGGTGGAGATATCTCTTGTGGCGTGAAGGAAAAAAAAAGAAAGATTGTCTGGGGAGGTATTATAGCATGCAGAAAGTTTCATGCCATGTGGTCAACTTTTGATGAACCAAAAACTGTTCTTAGTTCATTAAAAATCTTACCACATTGTGTAAGAGTTTTGCACATTTCAATACTTTCACAGACAGTTTTCTCCTTTTCCTTCATACTGCAACCAGAGAAGTCTCCACCAACTTATATACCTGTTATTTCCTTTAAACTAATGGATTTGTCACCTGCATGATAGCAGCACTAGCTGGCATCATTAACCAACTGTTTGTTTCATTGAGAAAACGGTAGCATATGGCTATGGGCACCCATATAAGTTGTTTTATGGTGGGGAGAGGGGCATTTAAGAAAAATCAATTGCCTTCTCCCCTCTCTCTCTCTGAAGGCTATCAAATGTTTTAGTAAATGTACAAGATACTAAAATGTTACAAAAATAATTGATATTGCTTGACAATTAGTAATGAGCTAAAAAGTACCTTACTTTAAAATGCGAAAGGTCTATCAGAAACTCACATAAATTTTTTCCAATGAGCAGTCAGTTCTATCATAGCATCACATGCACAGCCTAGGGGCCCAAATCCATGCATGCATACAAGATACATAACAAATCATCTCCTAATAGCATTATTGATCCATCAGTTCATAACAAGATATGTTGAAATTGTCACCTAAAATTCATTGTTGTACTTTGAAAATAAATGCCTAGCAGAATGAGGTAAATAAAACTTTTAAACGATGTCTAGGGAGGAGCTCAAGCCACTCCGCCCCCCCTTCCCCCATTTTGGACACCCATGCATGTGACTACTAAAACAGCTGTTAACAATGTTAATAAATTTCAACTTCGAAAATGTTGCATTTTACTGTTCATTAGCTTCTGCACAAAATGTATAACAAAATCATTTATCTCTCACCTGTCTGCCTATAGTATATCATAGATGTTCAATTAGGTTGAAATCTCCGTAGTTTGGAAAACGTTCAAAAGGTTTTATCACACTATTTTTCAAACTATTCATGATTCAGATAAGCTTAATGACATGAGCCATTGTCATCCTAGAAGACACTATCAGTCTGTGGGATGAAGTACAATAGTCAGCCAATAGTTTGAGGTAGAATTTGGAGTTGAGGCATTTTTCAATAATGGTTCCAATTCATTCCAAGATACATGCCCCATAATATACAACCAAATCTATCCCCAAAGGGTTATGCTCTGTGTGCACCGCATACTATTAAGAAATTTTGAAAAATACAGGGTATGCACCGCATACTCTCAAGGTCTCAAGAAACTTTTTGTATTTTATGGTTTTCGGGCAACTTTTAACAAAGTTCAGCCTTCTTTTTCTTTTCTAGTCATTTACAAACTTGAATGAAAACAAATGAGAAAGCCTCCCCCCACAAGCTCCACAGTAATATCCTGCGTATGACCAGAAGAGGAATAAAAAACTGATGAAAGTGGCAAGTGACACCTTGGGCTTGAATAGACGATAGATGACCAGCCAAATGCCAGTCAATGCAGTGCGGTAACTTCAAATCCAGTAACCCCGCAATTACAATACTCTTTAATTAAGACAGCACCGCATACTCTCAATAATTTTCTTCAGAACAGCCCTGCATACAACTATCACCAGCAGTCTGTACATTTCATAATCTCACCTTGCTTGGCGCAGAATGACCATTGTTGTCCTTGTGCCATAAAAATACAACCAACCAACCATTTCATTCCATTTATGATAAATTTAAAACCTCATACTACTACTAAAACGCTAAACAGCCACAACCATGAATGGAATATATCATGAAACATGATTCAGTGGACCAGTATAACTTATTCCAATTTTCTATTTTTCAGTCTGCATGCTGTTGGCCTTAAGCAAGTAGTTTGCTTTGATTCATTCATGTCAAAAAAAAAGTGTCAGGTGTGGTATTTGCTTTTGTATCTCATATTCACAAGAGTATGATGCATAGTCATCTGATATATAATTATCCCTTGCACACATTGTACTGGGTAGTTAACTATCTAACATGTGATGCAACGATTTAGCTTCATAAGGAAGTGCACCTATTATTATCATTTTTAAAGTCAACCCTTTTCTGTCCACTACCATTTTCTTGTGAACTGACAGTTTTGTCAATTTTGGCCCAGTATTTAGCTTTTCCCAGTTTTGCTTCACTCCTAATAAACTTTAATATTATCACTTATGAGCAAACCACAAGTTTTATTGTTTCCAAAACAGGTAAGTTAACATTTTGTGTACCTTTAAATTCTGATAAATGCTTAATGTTGCTCATTATATCTATAACTGTGGTACCATTTGAAACATCCAGCTCTTATATGCACTCCTTTTAAATGCAGACCACATTTTTTCTCTCTTACTGATTACCTAATATCAGATACAAACTATTTTACACAAAGGTAGCAATAATTCAGTGAACACCTAGTGTGTGTGAAAGAGAGGAAGAATTCAAAATCATGTCAAAGAAAATAAAAAAGTAAAAATAATATAAACATAAATGAAAAATTGAAATGATAATAAAGTTTTTTCGACCTCATCTGTTTTATTCTTCATTAGGAACCATCCAGAAGTATTGTTATTGGAGTTGCTTTTGTGCAACATCTGGTGATGAACAAGATTATGAAAATTGGGAAGAAACTGTAATTTTTCATTGTTTTAATTTATTTATCTTTATATTATTTATAAACTTTATTATGTTTGTAGTCTTTATACATTTTATTATGTTTGTGTTCTTTATACAGTTCGTTATATTTGTATTCTTTATGCTTTTTGATGATTATATTTCTTATAGCTTGCATTTTGTTTTCTTCTAATATGTTTTGCTTTAGTCTTACTACAAATTGGTTCCTTTATGTAGCTTATTTATATTTGATATCAAAAGATAAGTAACACACTTTGCAGCAATATATATTAAAATTGAAATTCACACAAACACAGTTTTTTGTGAGTTGCTACAATGTTTTCACAGAAAAACATGTTTTGCCTTCATCAGAAAATCTTCCAGATTTTCTGATGAGGGTAGAACATTTCCCTTTCGAAATAATTGTAAAATATCATAACAGCTCATGATAAACAATGTTTGTGTGAATTTCGATTTTAATATAATTTATTTATACTTGTTTATTATTTTTCTTTTTGCAAGTTCTGAAGAACAAAGAAATTATTATTAGTTCTATAGAACCTATGCGAGGGTATAGTATTATTAGTTTTTATACCATATACAACTATTTTGTTTTAATTTTAAAATTTTATAATTTTGATGATCATTATTTAAATGATATACACAGTTTGAAATGGTATGAAAACTCTAAATTAAAAATAGAAGAAGCAGAAGACCCATACAAGCCTTGGAAAATTAACGATATTTAATAACTGTACAAAAAAATTTAATTTTTACACCCACGTAGGAGTAAAAATTTGAATTTTTTAAGTAATTCTCCACTGAATCTCTGCTTTAAAAAGGTGTGGGTTTAATATTTATAAAAACAAAGATATAAGTAAATGATGTATTTAGAAATAACAAACTCATACATGTCCCTTTCAGATGATATCAATGGCAGAAATACTTTGAAAAGACTAGAGAGATATACTGCTGGTCATGGAAAATTCAATAGTATGAAGGATAAGAGATGTCAAAGCTATATTCAATATAGAGATAGCATGTTATAATGGTGAAATAATTACAAGTACAGCTCTTTTAAATTTGTTGAATGTAAAGAAATCATATTTTGTGAAACCACCATGGCCAATAATAACTGCTGCAACATGGGCCAGCACAGAAAGGAAGAGATGTTGGATATGCTTTTGCAGTATGTCAGTCCATGCAGTTTGCATCCATTCCTAAAGTTATCTGGCATAGCCGCATATGGTCTGTGGTTTACCATTGAACGTTTAATCATGGATTAGACATATTCAATAGGCAGCATATCTGGTGAATCTGTGGGCCGAGGAAGAAATGAGACCTGGTACACATCGAGCAATTGTTGAGCAGTATACGCCACGTACAGTTGCACATTGCCCTGTTGGTAACTAGGTTTCCAACTATTAGTCCATTTCAGCAACTGTGTTCGGCATGTCTAAGAAAACATCAATCTTACATTTGGTTAATGACATCATATGTAACTACTGTTATGGTCGACAACCGATTCAGATCCTTTATGGATATATTGAGCTTACCTTTTGATTGTGCCTAATATGCAAACATAGTTATGATAAATATCAAGGGACTGGGGCATTTCTTCATTATAACCATTATTTAATATAGCCATATATATTATATTTGTGTTTGTTATAATCAAGCTCTGCTGCATATACACTAACTCCCCTGAAATATATTTAAAGAAGAAATAGCAAAATAAAAAAGTACCTGCTGTTGTTGCTTGAGCCATTACTGCAGCCTTCCTTTGTGCTCTACGATAACGGCACCAGATCATTAATCCAATCACTAATATCATATAGACTGCAGCAGCTCCTAAAGTTATGGCCACAGTTTTACCCATTGTGTTTTCAGTATCCATTCCCAAACCACCAAGTCCTGCTTCATTTGTATTATAATCATGAGATGCTATAAGTTATAGAAAATTATCACATATTTAACATAATATGCAAAACATATTTATGTAGCTCTCAAGAAGAGATTACCCAAAAGAAACTTCAGCCTAAATTATTAAACAACTATGCACCACTAAAGGTAGGTTTCAACCAAATAGTTTTTCATTTGTATTTGCTTTGTAACTGTTTTAGTGATTACTACATCAGTATGGATTGAAAGGCAAATATAAAATCAATAAAACAAAACAGTATTGTAAGTAAAAATTTGTGATTTTTGTTTACCTTAATGGAGAGTTAAGTTGTTTTTTTTTCTTACAAAAATAAAACTTAGAGAGTTCCATCATCCCACCCATATTTTCTTCATTCGCAGTTTAAATATGAAAGAAAATAAAATATAATGATACTTTTCACGATAAGGCTCATTTCACTCCTTCGCAAACCACCACTATTTCCAGCAGTGCATCCATATTTTCCTTGATCTTCTAGGTGTACCACAGACACAAATAATGATCCATTTTTCATCACTTTGAAGCGACTTTGATCAAATCCGTTTAAAACATTGTTTTTATCCCACTGAATTGTGGGTTGTGGATCACCTTCGACTAAACAGTGTATAGCTATGGGATACCCTTCAATTGCTTCAGTGTCTGAAGGGTAAATGCTAAATTTTGGCATAACTGAAAAATACGAAAAAAAAAATTATTTTGTTAGGTTTTACACAGTTTACAAATTTTATAGTGCACTAGTTATCCATACATTTACATTATAAAACATTTTTATAAAAATATATTTTGGGGTGGTTTTTCTAGACACTCCAAAATATTTTCACATTCAAAAATTATGTTTAGTTATCTTTGTATTTCAAGTTAGATGTGTTTTCAGGAGAGGATGGAAAAAAACATTTCCATGATTAAAATCAGCTAATTTTCAATTTTGTTGCTTTAATCGTCATTTAAAGTCTTTTAACTCTGATTTTTTCTGATATGACCCTACATGATTAAAAGTATATGTAATAGCTTTATTTTAAAAAATGAATGAAACAAATGTTAAGTTATCAATATACTGTAATATATGATATCAAGGAGAAATAATTATTAGCTTATATAATCATTTTTGCCATGGAAGTTGTAATGAAACAAAAATTTTTTACTTCCTCTCTCATTGGCTTAGAAAATTTTATCATCTTTCAATTTACTACATACTTTATTTTTAATGAATATAAATATATATTAAAATTATTCACAACTTTCCAACTTTGTTCTTGCTCCCTTTAACAAACAACAAATCTGATAACACAAAGCATGAAATCTGTCTTCTAACCTAATTATTTTACTAGCATTAAATACAAAGTTATGACCATTTATTTACAGTTACATTTTCTTTAATTGCAATACTATTATAATTCATATCATCTTTGTGTAATATTTTGTTTTATGGAGCGTTTGTTGTTTTTCAGGTAACATTTATGCTTTTAAAAAAATTGATTTGTGCAATTTAAGTTGCAGGTGATAGTCAAATCAGAATAAGCAAAGCTGTTAAACATGTATATTATGAAGTTGTCAATGTTGTTGTTGTATAATACACACAGAGAGAAAGATATTTATAAAAAATAATGCTTTTGAAAAAAAAAGAGAGATAACATGCAATAAAATTTCAGACATTCGAATATTTAACTTATCAGAATCACGAGTCTAATACTTTGTTGGATCATTTTCTTTCCTCAAAACACAAAACAGCAATATCATACTATAGTATGCAGTTTTCTAAGTCATTTTAATACACTCTGTTGCAAAAAAAATATATGCACCTAGACAGAATTAGGCCATAACTACGAAACTTGGCATGTATATAGTGTTTGAGTGGCTGAACAAATGATCAAAATATTGAAAGAAAACACCGTTTTATTGATATGTAGCAATACAAAGAACGTGCACTTCAGTAGGTGGTAAAACCACACCTAGAAGCCATACAAGTCAATACTCGGTGGGGTATGAAGTCCATTGTGTAAATGACCGATGTCCTGCTGCGGTAGATCCTGCCACAAATGCAGTAACTGCTGAATGGGTTCGGAGATGGCTGAAGTTGCCTACATAACATGTCCCAAACAAGTTCGATAGGCGAAAGGTCTGGAAACCTGGCAGGTCTCTCGAGGACATTAACACCTCGAATACATTGTTGCGACAGCTGAGCAGTATGTGGCCAAGCATTGTCCTGCTGGAAAACAGAACCTGGCGGGTCAGATACCATAAGCAGTACCACCGGCTGCAAGATATCATCAACATTCCTGCGAGCAGTGAGAGCACTTCGTAGCATGACTAAAGGTGACCTGCTGTCCCAGGAATCATTCCCCAGACTGTCACACCAGGTGTAATGGCTGTGTACCGCTTAGTAACGAATATTGGATTTAACTGCTGACC
>QLNU02015360.1:48193041-48204890 GCA_006491805.2 Dysdera silvatica
TGACATGAATATATCTAGTAGAAAACTTTCTTGCTTATTTAGTGGAAATGGAAAACTATCAGGACAAATGCCTAACTTGCTTTTCCCTCTGAATATTTGTGTATATATAGGTCTGTATTTTAGAGTAAGTTACGTAAAAAATTACATACTCATTTTTAACTTCTGAAAATTTAGCATAAGATGTTTATACTCAATTACACACAGATACAATGTTTGGGCAGTTTCTTAAATTTGAAGTTGATTGTGCATAAAAAATTTTATAAAAATGAATTCTCAAAGAATGAAAATATATATTGTAGAAAATTCAACAGAAAAACAGTAAAATAAAATATAATCTCTCCATATTGTTTATACAAAAAGGAAAAAAATATATTAATATTATAGATGTGCTTGGACAATAAAAATATATTAGAACATTTGTAATAATTTTTATGACAAATATGAAGAATGGTTTAAAACAGAGCACAAACCTAGTGCTGTTAATCAAGGAAATTTCTTGATTATTAAAGAACCAATCAAGTGATGGTGCATTTTCATATGAACAGTCGAAATATGCAGAACCATTTAAAGGGACCACCACACTTCTTGGAATTTCAGTAATATGAGGTATGTCAGCACCTAGTACATATGAAATCAATTTGTAACAAAGTTCTTTCATTGTATAACTTTTAAATCCATGATCAAACATTTTACATTAAAGGTATAAGATACAAGGTAGAACACAGTATAAAAAGCAGGTTTGGTAGATAAGAATTGGATTAAATTGGATAAATTTGATACAAAGTTTTATATATATATATAAAGGTTCAGTTATTAAATCTGGACTAGCATGGTCATCCATATTAGTACTTTTTTTGGTGAGGGGGGGATGCTGAGAAAAATTATTACTTTCTTCTCAAGACTGTCAAAAATTTTAGTGAATGTACAAGATACTAAAATGCTACAAAAATAATTTATACTGCTTGACAATTAGTAATGAGCTAAAAAGTATCTTACTTTAAAATGTGACTGTAAAACTTTTGAAAGTAAATGCATAGCAGTTTCGGGAAAATACAATTTTTAAATGGCTAGGGGTGTCTCGATCCCGCTCTGCCTCCCAATATGGGCACCCATGTATGCATCTATCAGCTTGTCTAACCATACTGCACATGTGCAACCATTTTCTTGTTAGCTTTTTTCGCCTTTGGAATTAGCAACACTTCCCAAATTTCACTGAAATTATTAAAAAAGTGTCTAATAAATAATAAATAAATGCAGGTCATTTGGATTTCATTTAAGCACGGTTCTGCTGTTTAGGACCTCCAAAATCTATATAGCGATTTTCAAACTCTGTGATCCCCACCAGAAATATTTTCTGTATTTACCCTTTAACGAAGTAGGTACCTGACCCTCTCTCCCCTCCGCATATTTTCTACAAGTTTGTACTTGTACTGGTCATATTCATTTCTGTCTTAAGGTTAGAGTACACTAGAAAGCAATGTGAAGGTTTCTGCTGAAAGTATTAAACGAGTGTCTAATAAAGAAAATATAAGTGCTGGTCATTTGGCTTTTGTTTAATCAGAGTTCTACTGTGTAGAGCCTTCAAAATCTATATAACGATTTTGTAAACAAATACTATAATAATTTTTCATGTATGTCTGAAAAAGTCACTATATCTAACAAGGGAACCCCTTTCGCTGTTCACTGCACTTTGAGATCAGACCTATGGAAGATGATAGTGCTTGACTTCCTGATCACGAATATGTAATCATTTGTCTGCTAAAATGATATGACAATTTTTTATGAATATTTGAAGTCCAAAAATGACACTTTTTTCGCCAGGTTTGATATTTTTTAATCGCACTGTATGTGAGCAAAAACAGGTTTGAAGTCGGTAAGATTATGAAGGATCATCGTATTTAACGGATAAAAATAAAAAATTATGTCTCAGCTAATTTAAACAGTATAAAAAAATTAATATGAAAAATGAACTTTTAGCATAGATATTTGGCGAATTTGACGACAATTTTGAAGAGTTGGCGGGACATTTAAGTTTCGCATTCCACTAGCTATATAAACTCGTCCGCAAGTGTAACGTCAATATAGTTGTACGAGTTTCCGATTGTGAGAAAATGAAAAATATAGTGAACATAATTCAATCCGTTTTGAATTTGGTCGTTAATAAATACGACACGCTTCCGTCGTTAATAACTGATCAAGAACTTAAGGAAAGTCGGGAAGTATTGTCGAAAATCGAAAACATAATTTTTAATAACAATGTCAGTGAAAATATCAGTTTAGATTTTGAAGACAATTGTGATTTCCGTATCGACGAAGAAAGTGATATTAGTATAGTCGGTGACGAATATTATAACTGTACTGTAAAGGGCGATCAATTGGCAAATGAATTCAGTTTAGAAAATATGCAAACAATTGTTCAGTATTTTGACAGTTGTCAAAAAAATAAATTCCAGAAAACAAACAGGAGATATCCAACAGTAAAATACCCTACTTATATTTCGAGGTTTAGAAAATATATATCAAATATGGGCACAAATATAGAAAAGTATAAAATAATAAAAAATGAAATGTTAGCCAGATTTACAAAAGTTATGGAAAATTATTTACCTGTTCATGATATAGATTTGAAAAGATGGGCGATCCTGAAATCCCAAGAGTTAGGATTTGAGGATTTTAAATGTTCCGATTATTTTATAGATAATTTTAAGAGCCAAAACAAAATAGTTGCGCGGAAAGTAACAAAATATATCACTCAAATATACACCCAGAATATGGGTAATATAGAAGATAGTGCCATAGAATTTATTTTGATAACGAGAAATGTTACTGCTAATATTATCCCCCAACAAATTTTTAACTCTGATCAAAGTGGTTTTAATTATTTTCTTCCAAATTAAAGGCAGCTATCGCATAAAGGTGAAAAACAGACATTTTCTTTAATAGGGTCTGATTTTGGCAGAACACATTCATATACAATAATGCCAATAATATCAATGAATGGGGAACTGACAGGGAAAATGTTACTTCGTTTAAGAGAAGCTGCGGGACGATTCGGCCTGACTGTCAAAAAGAATTTATTTCAACCTCCAAACTTATATATTACATGCTCCAAGTCGGAAAAAATGGACAAAATCAAAATGAGAAAGTGGGTAGAATGTTGTATGAAACCCATCATGTCTCCTCCTTCCTGTGTTTTACTAAACTCATGGACAGGTAGTACAGACCCAAACACTTATTAAGATTTTCCGGAAAATTGTATATCCTTGCAAATACCCCCCAAAGCAACATCCCTCATACAACCGCTGGATGTTTATTTCTTTCGACAATATAAAAAATTTGTACAAAAAAATAATCAACAGAATAGCAATCGATGAAATGGATATTGACATACGACATCGAAATGAGATAATAAAAATGCATTCTTTGGTTCACAATCAATTACAGTCTAAAAAATATCGCCCTATATTACAATATGCTTGGTTTAGGTGCTGTTATAGCGATCATGATCCCGGAAAATTCAAAAATGTTGAGGAAATTTCTTTTGAAATTGAATACAACAATTGTAGCCGAGATAATTGCAAAAATCTGTCATTCTTAAAATGTGCCCACTGTGATCAATTGCTTTACTTCACTCTTTTCTTTTTTTGTACTGTAACACTTTTACGACTTTCCTGAGATGTACACAGTTTAATTTTTCTCATTTTTAAATAAAGAGCATAATTCAACAATTAATCCACAATTTATGGTTACATAACTTCATGAAATAAAATACATTTCATGAAATTTTGTTCACATTTTTTCTAATTACAATAAATGCATTTTCAAATAGCCTACTATTAAGTTTTGTTCACAATTTTTTTAAATTCCATGGTTGCAACAGCATGTGATATGCAATGACCACATCCAGGTTGTGTAAATATAGCAACTTTTCATTATTCATACACGTCATTTATTCATACTCATATATTCATACATCTCATATATATATAGATACTCATATATTCATACATCTCATATATGAATACTTGTATATTCCATAGCATCATATATGAATATTTCTGCTCATTATTCGATATGCATACATTCGTTCATGCATCTAAACCGACTACCATCTATTCATTTGCTACATTTCATTTATTCATACTCTCATGTGTGTATTTCATATATATTCGTATTGTTTCTTTTCCTTATATGAGACAATATTTGAATGTAAAGAAATTTGACGTAAGTGCTGATATTACAAAATAACTTTACTTCAAATGAAAGAAAATCTGGCATAGCCTTCAAAATTGTCACCAAATTTCTATGCTAAAAGTTCATTTTTCATATTAATTTTTTTACACGGTTTGGATTAGTTGAGACATAATTTTTGTTTATCCGTTAAATACGATGATCCGTCATAATTTTACAGACTTCAAACCTGTTTTTGCTCACATACAGGGCGATTAAAACATATGAAACCTGGTGAAAAAAGTGTCAGTTTTGGGTTTTGAATATTCATAAAAAATTATCATATCATTTTAGCAAACAAATGATTACATATTTGTGATCAGGAAGTCAAGCACTATATCTCCCATAGGTCTGATCTCAAAGTGCAGTGAACAGCAAAAGGGGTTCCCTTGTAAGTATCTACTCACTGAACTGACAACAACATCATGTGCTAGGAAGTGTGCAGCAAAGTGCATGTACAGTATGGTTAGACAAGCTGGCAGGTTCCCATGCTAAGAGCTAATCCAAATCTGACATCACTCTCCAGTAGTAGTTGTTGCAAGTCAGACTGTGAGCCATGTGTAACCGGGCTCTGCTACTATAATAAACCTCTTTATACACTTTCAAACGTTTGTTTAATAATGTAAATATAAGATTAGTAAAAGAGTTAGATTATTGAGATTATTGTGTTGGATTATTTTTAAATAAAATACCTGGTAATATTAAGATAGATTTGTAGTTTACTCCTTTATATATAATCATGTTGTCTATTGTAATTCTATTTGGGGATATTGGGGAACAACTCAGTCTGAATAATTTGAAAATATACTGAAAAAAAATTATAAAATCAATTAACAAAAACAACCATGTTAATTCTGAAATTGTTACTAAATGATATAAATTACTGTGAATTTGTCAAATATACAGCTATTGTATCCTAATTAAAATGTATGAGAGGATAAAAGAGCATCAGGAACTTATTAAAATACAGAAAAACGAGAGCGATGGGGATAATGTAAGGATTTTTAATGATTTATTACTGCACAAAATAAAAACTAATATTGGTTGTGAGAGTATAAGTTATAAGAGTCCAAAATTGTAGACTGAATTATCTATTGATTAAAAAAATTAAATAACCTAGTTATTTAAATCTGAACTGAAGAAAAGGTTAATTGATAATAATATGAGATAATACTATATGGAATTAAGTTTTATTATTAATTTGTGTGTCTCAATTTCAAATCAGAGTGAATGCTAGAAATAGCTTTAGGTCTAGAATAATGTCGTTATTTTGACTATTAGACTATGGTTTTATTATTTAATTTTAAATTGCATACATCTTGTCAATAATTATGTGAGAAGTGAAATAAAGATTATTTAGTGAGCCTGAGAGTTAATATTTCAGGCCCTGAGCTGGTTATACTGTTGTATTTTCTTGACACCAGTCAGAGTATTGTAAACGGCTTTATTCCGGTATCACTTACTTGTAACAAATAAATAAAATTATTTTTATTACAACTGAAGAATTTCTTAAAAGAAGGAATTGAGCACATTCTAAATTATCAACTGTTTCTTTTTCAGTACAGATTTAGTTATTTGTCTACATAAAAGAGAGAGAGAAAAAAATTAAACCTAAAGAAAAGTTGAGGACAGTAGTGGACTGCACTCGATTGATAGTGTATTTTTGAAAATAAGATCTAGTTAACTTTTTGTTCTGGAGAGAATATGTGGACAGAAGCACACTAAAGTGTTTAAATACGCGAAATATTCTGTCAGGGCCGTTTCTACCATTAGGCCAGAGTAGGCGACTGCCTAGGGCGGCAAAATGGCGTAAAAAAATAATTTTAAATCAAACGAATAAAAAATTGAGCAAATGAGGAGAAAAAATGAAAAAGAGGAAAAATTAAAACATATAATTGTTTTCAAAAGCATACGGGACAACTTAAGTCATTTCTTACGAATGTAAAAATGTTTGATGTGTTTCATTGTTTAATTTTGCACACGGATTCTTTTATATCTAATACATTTAAGCCTTCTAGCTCTGATAATACAACGTTGTGTTTTGAAATATTACTCCTTTAATATTTCAGTTTTCAAAAATATAAAATGTTGAAATTAAACGATTATAACATGTAGCAATTGTTTTACTAAACCCATATTTGTAAAAATTGCAACACCATGAAGGACTCGTCCGAATTGAATGAAATTTAATGTACAAACGACCTGTGTTGATACAAATAAACGATTAAAATTACAAAGCAAAAAAACAATATTACATGTCGAAAATCAGTATTTGGTGAAGCCACCACGCGCTGCAATAAGTGATGCTATACGACGTGGCATGGAATCAAACAGATGTTGAATGCACTGGCGGATCGCAGCGAGGGGCGGAGGCAGCGATCGTCCCCACCCTGACAGAGTTAAATAGGAAAAAAATGGAGACGATGAAAAATATTTTATGTGTTGTTTGTTACTACTGTAATAAACTAAAATCTTACACCAAAGTCTCCAAGTCTTGGAGAAATGCGATCAAGACGTTTTTCCACGAATCTTCAAGCTACTCGCCTTTCAAACTGCATTTTCAGTAAGGGTTACTTCAGCAAAACGTAGTTTTTTATCCTTGAAGCGCCGTTAAACTTGGCTTCGAACGCGGATGACAGAAGAGACTTTTAATACACACCCACAGAGACATTCATATTGATGTAAATAAAGTGATTGACAAATTTTCAAAGAAACCAAGATGGCTCGACTTTGCACTATAAACTTCAAGTTTTTTAAAAAGTTGCTTGTTATAAAAAAAGTAAAATAATTACAATGTTTTTGTAGTTTAAATTTAAACTTGTTCTATTAATTACATTGTAAATTATCGTTTTTGGTTATTGTATATGTCTCCTTTACTAGGTTATCCTTCTGTCATACTTGACTATAATCTACCCTAAACCATATAGTTTAATTAAAGAAAAGCCCAGCTTTAATTCATTGTCGTAAATTAAATATTTTGGTGAGTATAAAGCAGGGTTGTCCAACCTTTTTGTGTAGTGGGCCACTTAAAGAATTTTCACGGATCTTATAAGCCAGCGGTTTCTAAAAAAAAACTCACTTACACTTAACAACCTCCCCTTAGAGTTTTTTCCAGTTATTTTTTGTGCTCTTGCGATGTAGAAAGGGGTCACCTCTCCTGTCCCCAAAATTTTTCCTTATTTCTGAAAAAAAATATCTAAAATTTTTGTTTGTGAATTTTTTTTATTTCAAACAGTTGTAGGTGGCCAAACTAGCATTGTTCGCGGGCTGGATTGTGACCCACGGGCCGTATGTTGGACAACCCTGGTATAAAGGAAGGCTAGTAATATAACAACATTTACCTAAACTATTAACAAACTAAAACAAAAAAATTTTCCGGTGAAAGCCCTGAAACTGCCCCCCCCCGCGTAATAACATCCTGGATCCGCCCTTGGTTTAATGTGTGCCTGAGGAAGAGCATTCCAGATTGCTTGTATGCAACCCCAAAGTTCATCTGTAGTAGCTATGGGACGAGGATCACGAGCGAGACGCCGACCAACGAAATCCCACACATGTTCAATCGGCGACATATCCGGCGAATAGGCAGGCCAAGGAAGAAGCTGTATCTGTTGTGATGAAAAGAAGTCTTGAACATTCCTGGCAATATGTGGGCGGGCATTGTCCTGTTGAAATACAGCTCCGGGAATGCCTTGAAGGAAGGGAACAACTTCGGGCTCCAGAACTTCATTGATGTACCGGTTGCTGTTAAGATTACCCACAATTCGTAGCAGCTGAGATCGTACATGTTACGTAATCGCACCCCAGACCATAACGCTGGGGATTCGTCCACTATGACGTTGGATAACGCACTCCGGAAGGTGGCGTTCACCGGTATAGCGTCTAACACGGATGCGGCCATCACTGTACCCCAAATTAAAGCGGGATTCATCAGAAAACACCACTTGTTGCCAATCAGCACGCCAGTCTCTATGTCCATGAGCCCATTGTAGCCGCAGGCGCCGATGGTTTTGCGTCAGGGGGATCCTGTATAAAGGAACTCTTGCACGCAGTCCACGGTGCAGTAGACGCCGACGAATTGATGAAGCACACAATGATACACCTGTAGCAGTGCACCAACGTTCTGCCAACTGTCCAGATGAAGCAAAACGGTCCGTCACCGCCATGCGGACCAGGTGTCTATCATCCCGTGCTGACGTCACCTTTCGGCGTCCACTCCCGGATTTCCGAGTTGTCTGGTTCTCTTGAACCCACTGCTTCCACACTCGCATCACTGTGCTGCTGTTACGCCCCATACGAGCTGCTATTGCACGATAAGAAAACCCTCCTTCACGAAGGCCGATCATTCGTCCCCGTTCAAACTCCGTAACTTGCTGAAATGTCGCCCTCTTTCGTCGTAGAGGCATAGTGACGTCTCATGTAACGTTTACCACTAGCAGATAACCATACACGCCCCGCTACAGCCCTCTATTTATACGGATCCATCAGCAGTTCAGAGGGCGCTGCTCAGCCCACGCATGCGTGATGACTCTGAAATTCTAATCATTTGAATAGCATACCCTAATTTGCATTTCCTGAAAGTTTCAGCTCAATCAAGTGATTCCTTCATGGTGTTGCAATTTTTACAAACATGAGTTTATTTACAATACGCTAGTGTTACACAATTGCTAATGTAAGTCTAAAATATAAATATAATTAGCAGGTTTAATTATTAAAAGTATAAAAGAAGATTTACATTGTTCTACCGCTGGGTGTTGGTGGTGGTAGAGAGGGAGATCTAGTCGAAAGAGTAATGGTAGTAAAAGGGTGAGGGCGGCATTTTTCATTTTTTGCCTAGGGCGACAAAACACTTAGAAACGGCTCTGTATACTGTGCATGATATATTTAGATGAAATTTTTTACAATCAATTGGGAAAATTTCCATCTAAATAGAAATACACCGGTTGTTAGAATTTTTACAATCCATGGAATGGTTCTTAAAATTTCGACAACTCACCACTATACAGAGAAATGAACGTGATATTTTCAATAATGATTGAAAGGAAAAATTTATCACTTAAAGATGATTTTTTTGGGAATTAAATTCTATTTCTTCACGATACGAATTTAAATTACAATTTTATGTGTTACTCATAAGATCCTGAGAAGGCAAGACATTGACTATGTTCTCAAGTTGGTGATCTATGGGGTTCTCTCTCTCTCTCTCTCATCCCGACGCTGTAACTTTGAAGGTACTGAATATAGCTTCGCATGTTTTTTCTTTTTTTTTTCTTATGTTTTTCAAAGAGAAACTCTCCCTAATTAAGGAGAGAGGGGCGAGGAGGGATTACTTTAAATAATTAACCTTTTCACAACTCTGACTGTATGTCAGAATTTATTCTCATAATTAAAGCGCCGCTGTAAGTTCCTTTTTAATTGAAGTGAGTTTATTCCTTTGACATACGTATTAGAATAAGCTCACGTACGATTATATTTAGTGACTTAGGAGTCAGAAACCCAAAGGTTGCTAGTTTGAGTTCAGCCTGGGTGAATAGTTGACTTTTCTTCTCACACTCATATAAATAAAACAAATAAGTTTCTAGTTTGAATCTGCACCATAAAGCATCAGAAATCCTTTACAGGGAATAATATAATTTCTAAATATATGTGTACATTCATTCACATATATAAATCACAGGTATAGAAAATAAAACTGACAAAAAACACTTACCAACTAATCGTAAGGCAAAATTTTCATTACTTTCTACATGGCCAGCAGGATTTGAAGCTTTGCAGGAGTAGATACCATTGTCGTGAATTGAGAGGTTTTTGATTTGCAACTGATTAGAATGCAATGTTACCCTTTCTTCCATGTCTATTGGTGAAATTTTTTTTCCATTCAAAAACCATTCTGTCTTTGCATCAGGATTACCTTGGCTTCTACAGTGTAATTCCAAGGTTTTCCCTAATGTAAGATCCGAAGAAAAATCTGAAGTAACTACCCTAACAGTTTCTGAAATCCCTAGAAACACAAAGAGGAAATACAAACTTTAAAATACCGTTGTTAAGGTGACTTAATTTAATTAAATGCGATTACCTATACTATTTTTCTAACAATTCAATTATTATTGTAAATTTTTTATTCAAGTCAATCATTAAGTAATTAAGCATTAAAGTGTCAAATTTTTCTTGTTTGATTGATGATGAAATGAAATCCTTTGCTATGAGTTGAAAATAAAATGTTTATTAATTAAAAAGCAATTGAGGAACAATAAAATAAAGGAATAAAACGTTTAAAGGGTAGCAGTTTCATGGTTATTAGCAAGAAGGCAGCTTTTCATCACTGTGTGGCGTCCTGACTTCGATACCGACTTGGGAATGTCATCTTTTTTTTTTTTTTTTTTCTTAAAGACAAAGTTTGGCCCTTCCAAGTGAAGAGACACACTGAAAGAAATGTTAATTACTAGGCAGTTTGAGAGTCATTAACGAGAGAAGTTGATTTTCGTCGCTACATAAAGACCCAAGTTCAATAGCGAACTTGGAAAAATTGGACTTCCACAAATTACAAAAAGTACCGTTGCTGTGACATGAATCATCTACCCTAAAAGGAAACAAAGCCCGCGTTAACTGAGGAACACTAAAATAAGGGAACAAAACGCTTAATAGGTAGAAGTTCGATTGTCATTAGCGGGGAAAGAGTCTGCTCATCACTGAAGAGAATCCAAAGTTCGATATCGAGCTCGGGAACGTCAACTTTTTCTTTTCTTAAAAAACGTAGTTTGGTCCTAGCAAGTGAAGCGACACAGTGAAAGAAGGGGAAATAAGCGTTTAGTAACAGACAATTTGAAGGCCATTTTAACGAGAAATGTATCATTTCGTCACTGCATAAGGACCTGAGTTCTATACTGGACTTGGGAACATCTCGCCTTTCTTCTTTTCTGGCGCAAAATGACCACTGTTGTCCTTGAGACGTAAAACCACAAACAAACAAGCATCCTTCTTTTTTTTCCACTCTACATTTGTGCAGATTTTGATGCGACGTTCGTCCCAGGAAACGCTTCAGCTGTCCCAGATGAGAACTATTCCCGGAACAGTGTTTTCCACCCTTACGAAAAAGTAGTTTTGCCATGGCAAATGAAATCATTCGCTATAAAAAGAAGAGAAAAAATGCGCATTCTGTGAAACACGCTCAACAATAGTTTTCATCATTACAAAGTTCCTGTGTTTGACATCAAACTTTGGAACTTCGTCTTTTTCCCCCTTAAAAGACGTGGTTTGGTCCTGCTATAGGAAGCGACGCACTGAAAGGAAAGAAACTGTTCAAAGCTAGTCGTTTGAGGGTTATCAACAGGGAAAGTAGCCCTTTGTCACTGCATAAGGCCTTGCGTTTGATAACGGATCTGCAGTCATATTTTGTTTGTTTTTTACGAAGGGTAGTTTCGCCGTGGAAAATTGAACTATTCGCCATAAAAAAGAAAACAAAAGCTTATTAACTGAGAAACCTTTGAAAAACAGTACAGTAAGGGAACAAAGCATGTAATAGGTAGTTTCACTGGCGTACGCAGGGGGGATTCATGGGGTTATAAGCCCCATTGCGATGCCATTTTTTATACACAATCTCGCCTCGGTTTAACGAATTTCAC
>QLNU02015360.1:48228546-48241001 GCA_006491805.2 Dysdera silvatica
TCCAGGGGAATATATCTTATTTTATAATAAAGTGTTCACTATTGAACGATAAGCAAAAGATAAATGAAGTGGAAAATCTTCTCTTTTTTTTCTCTGTTCTAAAATTGTTCGACAGGTTATTTATGGGACAGAGAACTCAACGTGACTTCTTAAACACGGTGCGTTTATGTACGAATAAGCTTGTCAGAAGTTGAATCTGATCGAATCCCAATGACCGTGACGTCAGTTACTAAACGACTGAAGTAAATAATAATAATGATATAAAAGAAAAGAATAACAAGGAAAAAATTAAGGAAAAAAAGTTAAACGTATAGGAGAAAGTAAAATAGTATAAGGGAATAAAAAAAAAAATAATATTTACAGTTGCGAAAATAAAATTCCCAACGTTTTAAAAAATACTTTTCTTTTTATCAAGACAAATTTTCGCTTGATTTTACAGTCATAAAATCGACTAGCTGTGTATTCTCTAAATATACTACAGCATAAAAATGCATTGCATATTAATGCATCACATAAAGAGTATATGCATTATATATTATATATATGCAAAAAACGCCCAGGAAGTAGCATTCACTTTCAAAAGGAAAGTTGTACATGACAACGATATCACTGATTTTCTTGAAATTTACAAAGTAACTTCAAACCAACGTCTTAAGCGTAACTCTGCTGAGTTTTCATTCGCGGATGCGAAGTTATTCATATTTTACTTTGCGGCGAAATTTTGCCATTATTCCTGCACTGACGACTAAAACACAGCCCGATCGCCTTTATTCTCAAAAATGCATGAATCTATATTTTCCCGCGCTAACGTTTCGCCTCAGAAAATTTGCGTGGATTTTCTCTTTAAGAATGTATGCACATCGACACTGGCATACGCAGGAAGGGTGTTGTAACCCCCATTCCATTGCAATGAAACTTTGTATACATGACATGACTATTTGGAACTGTAGCTCCATAACCCCGCCCCCCCCCCACCACTAAAAGCCTGTAGCCCTCCTTATGGACATTCTGCTACGCCTATGAATATAGAGGGGAAAATGAATGTCTTGCATATTAAAAATAAGGTACTCGAGACGTTTTTAAATGATCTGTAATTGAATGATGGATTGATTACTTCTATTCATCGAAGTGGCATTTGGGAATGTATAATAAAATTATTAAAATGAGTGAATATAGAAAAATTACATACATCTCATGAAAGAAATTGAACTATATACATACTAAATATATCCTTGAACGTCGCATGAAAACGTTGAACGAAAGCTGCTTAATACAGCATGGGAAACCGCTCATCGGGGTGGGGAGGGGAGACCTTGGCGACCGCCCGGGGCCCCGTTTGGATGGGGGAGCCAAACTGAAGTCAAGTTAAAATTTTTTTAATGGACCCAACAGTAGAAAATCTCTCTAAAAAGAGATACGTTTAAAGAAATTTTTAGAGACATTTTTAGAGAATTTCTTTCAGAGACTGTTGGCCACTTTTATCGCGTAGGCTATATGGCTCACTGTGTATCTGTGAAAATCTCCTGTTTTCGCCGGAGGGGGAGGGGCACCAAAAAGCAATCTGTGTCAGGCCGCCCGGGTTCAAAATCAACCTCGAGCCGCCCATGCTCGCATTTTCGACTATAAAGTCAACCGGGTGGTGTTTTAGCTGTCAATAACAACAAAACACTAACAACTTCGCATCCACGTGTTTCCACCATCCATGCATCCTTCATTTCTAACCTATTCTTGTCAATATTCTCCAAATTTAAACAAATTTTAATTGCATCGTCAGAATGATATCGTAACAGATGTATCAGCAATTACTGTATATAGGTTAAATAAATTTATTTCTATGAATGAAAGTTCGACAAGGTTACGCTTCAGACAATAGTCTGAACTTGTTTCGTAAATTTTAAGTAAATCGGTGAGATCGTTATCAACACACTACTTTCCTTATTAGACTTCTCTATGCGTATGTGGTGGAAATCTAACATCCATAGTTACCTGTAATATTATTATTTACTTCCTTACTGCAAGGATAACTAAACAATATTTTTTAAATTAAGATGTCCAAAGCTAGCATTGGCATGCAGACACGTTTTCGAGGTTTAGGGCATATATATATTTTTTTAAACACAATTTCAAGCGCGTAATTCTCGAATATTTGACTTGTACGGTATTTTCGGCTCCAGAATACGTCTTATGCATTTATGAGTATAGATTGTTTGAATTTTACGGCGTGAAAACAACCCAGATCAGACTGCCCAAGAACTTACAATAGTGGCGCCCATATAATTACTTTTAGTGGGGGAGCTAGAAACTCCATTATCTCCTTTAAGGCCGTGAAACATTTTAGTGAATGTACAAGATACTAAAATGCTACAAAAATAATTGATACTGCTTGACAATTAGTAATGAGCTAAAAAGTACCTTATTTTAAAATGTAACTATAAAACTTTTGAAAGTACAGACATAGCAGAGTCAGGCAAAGTAAATTTTTAAACAACGGTTAAGGGAGGGGGTGGGGGATCTGACCCCTGCCACTTAAAGCGCTTGATGTCAGCGAGATTCAAACTTTAATTTCGTGCATGGTAAAAAAACGCAATACCACTCCGCCAGCGTTTCTTAAAGGGTGTTCCATAGGATTTTTCCAACAATATATTACATATTAGATAGATAAATTACTCGCAAAGAAAAAAACGATTTCTCGGCGCTTAGTGAGGACCACACCTCCAACCCCTTGATAATCCATCAAGTTCTCTTACCCATTAATCTACAGGCATCGATCGAACTCCCCTCTACGAGCCAATATAAAGCTTCACCATTGAGCTTCCCATTGAGCTACATGGGTCAAGACGCTTGTAGCTCAATGAAAAAGAGCACTTGACTGGTTATTAAATAGTAGTGGGTTCGGTTCCCACCAGGCGCCTAAAAATCGTTATTTTCTTTGCGAGTAACATATCGTTTTACTTTAAATAAACACAAATATATTGTCCAATTCCCTTCCCTACCACAGTGAAGGTCCCCAGGCTTCCCTCCTAGTGGTCCACGATGGCTAAAAGAATAAGTCTGAAATCGAAGTAGCACTTAGAATTCGTTACCTGACGAAGGGCATCGATACCTACCCGAAACGTGTTGATACGTTCGAGCCAACATAAAAAACTACGCATTCTAACACTCACACTAATCTTTAATGACTAAAGAGCTGTTCAAAATGGCGATTAATTACTTTAATGTAATGATCTCTAAGCAAGCTACGTCATGGTAACAAAAAACTGAATTTCGGAATGTGGCTCAATGACGCAGTTGAGGACAAAATTCAGATCACGTTCGTGGGAGTCTATGAATATCGGTTTTTATATGTCCCCAAGAGATTCTTTTTAATGTGGATTCATAAGATTGCGTTTGTTTCGCTTTCAATGTGATTAAGGCTCCCCTTTTTGAAAACGTACCGGATACATTATATAACCAAAATTTATAATATATGAAAACAACGAAAAATATGATGACTTATTCACTTGTTAACATGCATAATAATGGTTTTATTCGAGTAAGTTTATAAAAGAACAATGCGGTATTTAATGTTTTAATCAAGGCATATTCAAAAGATCCGATCTCAAACTGTGTCAAAGAAAAAAGGCTTACCGTAGTCCGGGGGTTTGATCCTTAGCACTTAATAGGTTCGGGTCCCACGGAAAACTGTGAGGTCTTGACGTAGCATGACTTTTTCTATCCCAGCGCCACAAAACTCAAACATGTTCAAAAGACATTTGGTTACTTTGCGAATTAGATTTTCAAACTAAGATTTTTGGGTGTTCTTTGACAATACGGCACGGGCTTCCGTTTTGGCCAGTGTTTCCTTACTTACATTTTTCTCCTACCCTAATCCTGATTTTCTTCTACTTTTTTTAATATTAGTTCTTTTTTTCAAATATAAAAAAGATTTCGTTTTCTTTCTTTCTTCCTTTTTTTTTTTTTTTTTCTATTCCAAATTTATTTTTTCGCAAAATGAGTTTTTTCAACTTTTTCTCGCTATTTGGTTTTTATAATCGTTTGGGAAAGGTATTTTTTTTAACTGTGGAGTAGTACGTGGAGGCGGGGTCATAAAGATGATGATGTAACAAAAATTATTACCTACACTTCTGGAAGTTATTAAAATATTTTTCCCTCTTCAAAGAGCGGATAAACAAAATTAAAGGTGGGCTAACTCAAAAACAAATGTTATGTTTTAATAAGTATTTTAAACTGGTGGCTAATTTTCTCCTGTTATTACAGTTTCAAAATATTTGGGGATTAAGAAAAATTACTTTTTTCAAAATGGCGGAATTGCGATGGGCATATGCATTCGTTATGACGTTGAGTTCAGAAAAGTCATACGAAGTTGAATTTGAAGTAGAGAAAAAACCCGATATTGAATTCAAATTACAGAAAAAGCGGAGTCAAATTTAAATTAAAGGAAAACGAAATTGAATTTAAATTGTTAAATTGTCAAAAAAAAAAAATTTATATTCAAATTAAGGGGGCAAGACCTCACCAGGGCTCCAGCATTTCTGTGGTTATTCTTTTAATCAAAAACAAGAAAAAAACTCATTAAGATAATTTTTTAGTTATATTTAAATTAGAACAGAAAAAAAAGAAGTTTAATTTAAATCAGAAAAAAAATAGTATTAAAAGTAGGAGAAACCGGAACCCAAGTAAGAAAAATACGTGGAAGGAATATATGAAGCGGAAGCCTAAGAGCCGTTTTAGATATTTTGCCGCCCTAGGCGGAGGCGTCCCCACTCCTTTACTACCATTACTCTTTCGACTAGATCTCCCTCTCTACCCCAACCAACATCCAGCGGTTCAACAATGTAAATGTTCTATTATACTTTTAATCATTAAACCCGTTAATTATATTTATATTTTAAACTTATATTAGTTATTTTGTAATATTAGAATATTGTGAATAGTAAAACAATTGCTACATGTTATAATTGTTTAATTTCAACATTTTATATTTTTGAAAACTGAGATATTAAAGGAGTAATATTTCAAAACACAACGTTGTATTATCAGAGCTAGAAGGCTTAAATGTATTAGATATGAAAGAACTTGTGTGTAAAATTAAACAATGAAACACATCAAACATTTTCACATTCGTCAAAGTAAAGACTTAAGACAAAGTAAAGTCATTGTTCTATGCGCTTTTGAAAACAATTCGATGTTTTAATTTTTCTTCTTTTTTCATTTTTTCTCCTCATTTGCTCAATTTTTTCTTTGTTTGATTTAAAATTAATTTTTTACGCCATTTTGCCGCCCCTAAAAGTTTGCCACCCTAGGCAGTCCGCCTACTCTGGTCTAATGGTAGAAACGGCCCTGCCCGTACCGTATTGTAAAAGAGCTCCGATTTTTGCATTAAATAAACAACTTATACAATATCTGAAAATTAGGATTTGTTATTTGAAGTCCTTTAGTTTAGGTGATAAAATACACAGTTGGTATAATAATAACCCCGGGAGAGGTTTTTTTCCCCGAAGGAGAGGGAAGTAGGGGCTTTTTTGCCTCATAAAAGCTAGAATGCATAGACCTTGAGCCTTATTTCAGAAGTTTAATGAGAAAATATGAACCGCGTTATTGGCTGGGATACTTTTAAATTTTGACCAATGGCTTCTTTTTTAATTTCGACCCTGCGATAGCGCAGTTGGTAACGCATTCGCCTATCGTATCATCAATCTGGGTTCGAATTCGTAGAACACGATTCTACCAGCCTGGGTTCGGATTCCTCGGAAAATTGTCTTTTTCATTGCGAGATTCAATCTCTCGTTTTTTCGTCGTTACGCTTACAGGACCTGTGTGGGGCAGTCGAGTAAACGATAATAAATTTGAACTGCGATAATTTTGTGTTGATAATTGTTTATTAGTTTCATGCAGTATATCACTGTATGATTTATTTATTATCAACGTCTTTATCAAGAATTTACTTCATTTAATCAGCGCTTCCAATTCAATTGTCAATCCTTATTAATGAGTGGGAATTCGCCTTAGCTTTTATTCTGTTTATCATGCCCGTATCCGGGGGGGTGGGTGGATTTTAGGACCCCCGAAACCAATTTTAATGGGATTTGGCTACGGTCTTGCATGCTGTGATTGTATTGATACACGCTGAAAATATTTGAACCCCCCCCCGAAATATAACCTGGCTACGGTCTTGGTGTTTATCTTTGGTTTCCTGGTGCGAAAAACGCCGCTAGTGAAGACCGAAATTCAAGCATATTTTGTCCGTATAGGGGTTCTAGTCTAATGGAGTGAATCATGAAAACAGTGTCAGCGTCTTTATCGAAGTGTGACTGCTAAGGAGAGGGTTTGAAATATATTACTCTAAATCAGTTTCTGTCGGGGGAATTTTTATTTAACCGTATAAACAGGGTGACCGTATCTGAGGGGTGTCCGTTAGGACGGGTTTCACTGTAATAGTAATATATGTATGTATAGCCGGTCAAACAAAAGTCTGAACATCAATATGCCATTCGCGTAATAATTATGCTACAAAAAATTCAAAGGTGCCTGCCAATCTATAGGGAATAATGAAATATAGCAATCCATGTGCATAAAATCTGTCTTGGCGCAGTATAGCCCAGATGCTCTTGCGCCATAAAAAAGCCAAACAAACAAACAAATATAAAATTTGCGTAAGGACAGTCATCATATTAAAACTGGGAGCACCTTTCAAAATTCCAATGACAACAACTAGTTTTGATTAAATATTTCGAATCTGCAACCAAAAACAACCTTTAATACTAAATTTCAATTTATTTGGTTCAAGGGTTTATGAGTTTTGAATATTAGAAATATTAAGCTCATAATGTTAAAATATTTCATTACAGTTTTAACAATAACTCCCGAAATATTCATTATATCTCTCCAATATTTTTTATTGCGTTTAAGTTTAACAAACCAAACAAAATTTATGCTGCGTTTCATTTTTAAAATAATATCTATAATATGAATTATAAATTATAAAAATCATATTTGATAAAAATATGAATAGAAACATATCAATTTCCTGACGGGTATTGAAACCTTACGGTTTTTTACCTACTGTACAGACATTTCAGCGCAATCTGATCAGTAATTTTTTTTTTATACTTAATATTAGTTAAAGCGAGGGTTTAAGGGGGCATCGCATAGTTACGAAAAGTAAAAAGTAATAAATAAAGATCATCTGATCTGCCCTGTCCCCATATGCCTTTTGCCTTGCCCCAGTTGCCCCTTCACCCTAACTAAAGGCCTGTATACTAGGCTATAGACTAGGGCGGCAAAATTTTGTGTATTGAGTCTGATATAACAAAATCAATATCATACGCTGATGATGTTCATATTCAATATCGTACGATGATGTTCATAATCAATATCATACGATGATGTTCATATTCAATATCGTAGGATAATGTTCATAATCGATATCATACGATGATGTATCATAATCAGATGTTCTGCCGAGAAGAAAGCTCTAGAAATCATGCTTTCCATTAAAATGCCAGTGTTCGATATACTTTTTTGTATTTTATATATATAATTTTTTTGTCATATTTTTATTTTCCGCATAGAAAATTCATCTGGTTCTGTGAAATAAAGCGAGACATATATATAAAAAAAAAAAAGAAAAAAAAAAAAAAAAAAAAAGCTTTTCTGTGTTGACCATATTTGGCAATTGTGTTATCCCTGCGGAGGGTAATAATACCTTAACATCTTTACATACGGAGAAAGAGAGCGTTGTTTCCTGTCCTCATTCGTCTAGCGGTTTTAGCTACACTAAACTCAATGATTCTTTCACTTTGCAATTCATTTTTACACGTAACCCTTTTGCTGCGGAAAGTTATCGCGCAATGAATGGCGCGCGTACTATACAACTCGTCAGACAACTCATCGACGTAATAAACAACGGGTCTGCAAAGACGCTTCATTAAAATATGTCACCGATACGCTGTAGAGTCTCATTTGTGGAATAATACCCCTGGTCACACTATGAGCCTTAATATTTGAAATAACATTATGAAAAAATACATAACTCCTTTTAATTCTTAATTTTCTTTTTTTTCAATTAATTGAATATACATTTTTTTTAACTATGGATATTTAAGACGTGTAAGTATTGATATAATTATCGAATTTTAAACTATAAAATGCGTAAAAGAAATCGACATCAAGCTTCTATTTTATTGTGAGCAAATATTAAGCTTTAGCCTTTTAATTGCGAGAAATAAATACAGGGTGTTCAGTAACCCTCGGAAAATAACTACACAACGGTATTCTTGGGACAATTTTGAAAAATAATAGTAGTCTTTATTTTGGTGATAGGTCAATACTTTTTTGTGATATTCGCCAAAGACGTCCAACCAATGAGGAAGCTGTTTGCATCTGTTAACACCTTCGAGGGTTAGTTTAAGACGAATTACAGAAAACTCGTTTCTGTATGGGTGGGGTGTAAAGCACTAGGTACTTTAATTGGCAATTAAATTAAATTTCAAAAGCGAAATGCACGGGCAGTTTTTTTTTCAGCCACCAGGAGAGCTTTTACGTCGGTACTATTGACTTTTGGGTCTACTTTGTTGGACAACCGTCCAACAAAGCCAGCGCCTCCACCTGAGTAAAATCTATCCAATTGGCTGGGGAAAAAAAAAAATCTGCGCATGCGGTCTCAGCACTGGTGGCGTGTGGACGTGTTTCTGCTGTGGTCCAGGTTTGGCGGGCTTTGGTTCCGGCTCACATGGGCGGAGTGACTGGGACATTGGCTTGGCCGCTGGACTGCGGAGGATTGATGTCTGTGAGTGTTATTCTGGGCCCGGAATCCACCTCTCCTCACGGATCGGCCATCGTTTTCAGGGTCGTGCAGGTGTCCTTTGTTCCGTTCCGGACTGCTAAGTCACCGCCACCGACTGCGTACGGCGAAATTAGCCTTGGGAAAGCTTTCATTGCCTGCTGAAGGGGCATCGGCCAGGCGGACTGTATGGGATGGATGGCGTTTCGTTCGTCCTAGTTGCAGGGCTGATCCGTACCTCTTCCCTGCCACTTCGTGTCGCTTGCACCTGTTCAACGGTGTCCGGTGAGCTCTTGTAGGAGCATCAGCCAGCCAGGAGTGTTCTTCCGTGCCATCCATCTATTTCAACCACTCCTCGAGGTGGATTGATCGTGGATGGTTTTCGGAAGACGTTAAATGACGATAACAATGCGAGCAGTGTGTCTCTGTACGCAAGTACGGATCGACAATCCCCGCTTTCGCCCATTGGCTGTCAAGTTATCTGACGTTAAAACCTGTCCGGGATTACAGCGCCGCCTAATCGGCGGCCACCCTTCCCATTTAATCTTATGCACAATAGATAGTTTCGCTTTTGAAATTAAATTACCAATTAAACTGTCTAGTGCTTTACACCACACCCCTGCAGAAATAAGTTCTCTATAATTCGTCTTGAACTAACCAGCGAAGGTGTTAACTTATACAGATAGCTTCTTCAGTGGTTGGACGTTTTTGGCAAATACCACAAAAAGTATTCGCCTGTCACCTAAATGCAGACCACTTTTATGTCTCAAAATTGTCCCAGGAATACCGCTGTGTACTTATTATCGAGAGTTACTGAATACCGTGTATATGTTGAGTGGCCCGTGTAGTGTGGAATTAGATGCTTTTGACTTAATTCTAATTGCCCGGTATGCTGTAGTAGTGAGCAATTTTTAAATGTTTATTAAAATTTTATCAAGTTATTGGTTTGAAACCAATTCTTGGTCATCTATGACCACAATATTCACTTTGAAATTTTAATGTAATTTCAAAATAGGTTTTGTGGAAATGTGAAATACATGCATATCTGACATGTAAAGAATATATTTAATAGTTTAGTTGAGGAATACGAGAAGAAGCGAAATTCGGCACTGTATTTTTAATTTTATTATATAATACAATGTAATAAATGCACAAATTTCATGAATTAGCATAAATAAAAGGAGCAATAAAACATCATGTGTACACGTATTATTATTATAGAGAAACTAGTTCAAAAGAACGAATCTAAATTGTAAGGGTCTTAAAAGAATCGTTTGCAAAAATATCGACTTTACCCATCCTAACAGAAACGTCCAACACTTCTGACCGAACGTGCCAGTACGTCAGCAACAGCGAAAGGGTTAAACGTTGAAGGAATCAAGTGTAAAACTCTATTCTTATAGAATACACGCCACACATTCACGCACGCGCACACACACATAAAAAATAAATAAATAAAAAAAATAAAGCTTTGACTGTCTTACCCCATTAGTGTGAATTTGGGAGTAATGGAAATGAAACAATTTAAAATCACTGTACCCTGGTCAAAGTGACTTGGTCACTCCAATCCTCTAGGCCAGGGTGGGGAACCTTTCTATGTTGAAAGGCCGCATTAAGTTATTTATAGCTAGTACAATTTTTGACACTAGCCGGAATATACGAAATACAAATGACGAAGGTAAAAATATATACCATCTGCAACGTTTCGAGGACTACTGTTCCCTTCATCAAGCGAAAGTGTCAAGGAAGCGTAGGTGTTCGGTATTTATACCCCAACTTAGGATTTACCCTAAGTTATCCCGCAGTCGGGTTTTCCCTCCTGTCTGAATCTAGATTTTCTAAGAACTGTCCTGCACTTGGCAATCCCCTCGTGGCTGAATCTAGATTTTCTAAGAACTGTCCTGCACTTGGCAATCCCCTCGTGGCTGAATCTGGTATTCCCCATCTCCTAGCAAAAATGCAGTAAGGTTCAGGCATCGTTTTTGAGATGTTCATCGCCTTGCTGCGCATTCGAAATGTCTCATAGGACTTCAGAAAAAGTCTACAGTATTAAGAAGTTACATTTTCATGAAGAACTTTTGTAGTTTCCCAACGCATGTTGTCAAGTTAGTTACAGTCGAATAAGGGCCGCAGTCAAGAAATTTCAATTAGATGCAGGAGTGTCACCAGTCAAGAACTATCGGGGGCTCAATTAGTTTTTTAACAGATTACGTGATTTGGCGTTAAACGGAACAGTGTATTTTGCTAACCAATGGGAGGGCTTGAACCCCCTTTCCTACACCACTGATTCAATACACAGCAGAACCACTGTTATTTGAACTTCGCTTATCCGAAATGGCTGACTGTAGGTCGACTTTTCGTATTATTTCAACAGATATATTTTCAGTGTTTACGGTAAAAAAAAAAATTCATATTCACTTTCTAATGTCGACTACTCTGGCCTTAAGAAAGAAACCAATACAAATAGTAAATATTGGACATATAAAAATAGCCCTTATGGCTTTGCTAGTGCTTTAATTGTGGCGGTCAGTTTGGGATTATTATTTCGTCGATTCGTCTCTTATCTTTTATATTCTAAACACGTTCATTTAAGGTAATGATAAAAATAAATAAATTAAAAAAGAAATGAAAAAATCATATTAATAACAATAAAAGGATTTGGTTTTCAAAATTTGGATTCATCCAAAAGACTGAACCTACGGGCTCAAAAGGGGCAGGTTTCTCACCCCTGCTCCAAGGCTGTCGGAAACAGGCCCAAGGACATTTTATGTACGTTTATACATTACAGTATGTGTAAAATCACCAATGATTTAGGGGGAGCTCCAGGCTATGGGCCCACATAACTCTACGCCCATGTCCCTGTAAGGAAAAATACGCAAATGCCTGACCCCACCCCCTTTTATGCTTACGTAAATTTTTCGTTCTCTAATTTTTTTGGTATATGTTTTTGAAATAAGAATGCAATGTGTGATAAATATTATAATACTTATTTACATTTTTACTGTAATATTGAGCACTTATTTGTAAATTTGCTATACTATTAAACACTTATTTATGCATAAAAACTCATCACAATAAACTATCGCATTTACAAAATTGTAATACTCTGTTAATAGCAATTTTAGTGGCCATATGCCGCCATTATCAGAACCGCACATCAGCTATTAACAGCATATTAAAACTTTTTCAACTAAGATAATTTGCTGTGATTACTCTCTATATATAGAGTGTTCCAAAAGGTTGTAGACAAATTTCATGGGTCTGTCCGCTAGACAAATACCAACAAATTTTACATAGGAAGTGATTATCCCAAACGCGACCGTATTGTGTGACAGCGACATAAAAAACTGCATTGTTTGCATTTGCACTGTCTTATTTTATGATTGGTAGTTATAATTATCTCATTTCCATTTATAACTGGCAACAGTGTATTATATGTGAATTAACATATAACTCCACCATTGACTCCATAATATAACTCCATAACTAACCATTGAATACCCGTAGACCCACCGTACACAGAGGACCGCTTATTGTGTGTATATGTTTGAAAAGCCGTTTTTATATTTTTACGGTACAAAGACAGCAGAGATCATGCTGCACCGGGATCTCTAATTTTCCACGGAATTCCAATCACTACTGACAAGAACACCAAATCCCAAACTACGGTGAG
>QLNU02015360.1:48248894-48273773 GCA_006491805.2 Dysdera silvatica
TGTGTTGGCACCGTCATAACTAGTTGATTCGAATTGGCCACGATTTTAAACAAAATCGGAATATCGACTTTTTCATGAAAATCGCATACATTGAAAGGCAAGTATTTTTGGCTTCCGGGGGACAAAAGTTGTCCCGTTTCGGGAGAAAAAAATTGTCTATCGCTTCAACTCCTATTATGCTGGAACCGTCAGACCTAGCTGATTCGAATATGCCACAATTTTAAACGAAATCGGAATATCGATTTTTTCATGAAAATCGCATACATTTATATGCAGAAATTTTTGTTTCCTGCCGAAAAATGGTCCAATCGCTTAAACTCCTATAGTTTTGACACCTTCAGACCTAGCTGGTTCTAATGGGCAACGATTTGAAACAAAATCGAAACATCGATTTTTTTCATGAAAATCGCATACGTTTTCGACGGACAAAAATCGTCCAGTTTCGGGCTTAAAAATGGTCCCATCGCTTCAACTCCCATTGTTTTGGCACCTTCAGACCTAGCTGGTTCGTATGGGTCAGAACGATAGGACCATTATTTGGCCCAAAAAAGGGACCATTTCGTTTTTATGGAAAATCGAAAAAAATCACGAGAAAATGTATGTCAAATTTTTAAAAATTTCGAGGCTTCATTTTGTTCAAAATTTGGTTCTAAAGGAGCTCAGTCGGTCCGAATGTTCCAAAAAACGCAGAGTTAGAACGATGGGGACATTTTTTGGCCCAAAACGGATCATTTCGTTTTTGTCGAAAATCGAGTCAGACCGAGCATCTCCGTTATATTTATCAAAACTATGATTGGAGTTGCGATGTATCACGATGTAATATGTTGTCATTTATCCGATTTGAAAAATATACTTTGTTTTCTTGCATTTTTTTTTTTTAAATCCATATATTGGATACTTCACAGTGTGTCCAACCAAAAGGAAGAGAAAAATTTCCAGACGTGGACAGTAAAATTAAATCTGAATTTCAAGCAAATTTCCGACATTTCCGAGGCGGCACTAAAAATTAAAGTACATTTCTGGTTTTCCCCGACGCCTGGACACTCTATAACGGCATGTATCAGGTGTAAATATACGAGGGTTGGAACTTTAATAGTGGCAACTATTTATTTACAATTGATACAAAATAGATACATGTTACCAAGTTTTACTGTCCCTAAATGTAGTCACCCGCATAGTGCACAACCCGTTGCCAGCGATGTGGAATTTGTAGGATATCTTTACCAACGCCTGTTGTGTTGATAGTTCGAATGGACCGGTCTACTGCCTGAAGAATCTCTGGAACAGTTCTGAAGCGAATACCACGAAATGGTTCCTTCATCGTAGGAAGCAAGTCAGAGCCACAAGGACTTAAGTTTGGGAGTATGACTTGATTTAATAATTTGAATAATTTTATAGCTAAGCGTATAAAAGCAATAGAATAAGCATTTAGTATCCAATGTTTCGGAAATAATTTGTAGCAAACAATAATCAAAATGCACGCCAGTACATGAAATATCTTATAATGTATGGTAGATAGAAGCAGGTTATAGGAAGAAATATATATAATCTGTGTAGTCATAGACATAATACGGCCCATACTAGGAATAGGATATGGATATTCAAATGATAACTCATAATTATTCACAGGTTGTGTGATAAAATATGGTTACATGTCTATAATATAGCAGTTATTGGTTGGATTCTAATGATAATAGTAGCTATACGCATAGTGATTGAAAATTTTGTTTGCATGTCGGTAGTGTTATACATATTATATGCAGTTTTTTAATGATAAAATGTATGTGCATATTCATAATGATATATAGGTAATGTGAAATGAATGCATGAATATTTGTACGGGTCCTGTTAAATTTAGATAAAGAAAAGGGGTAAACTAAATTACATTGATAACAAGATTTGTGTGAGAAAAACATTTTTTTTCTAAGAAGTCTTAGGCATTATAAAGATTAAGTTTTGGAAAAGAAGGGAAAATGCCACAAACACGATCACAGGGTAACGGTAAGGATAGTGATGAAGGGGCGTCAGAAGGGGAATCTCAAGGGACCGAAATTATTGCATCAATGGTTAATCTAACATTCAATGAAAGAATGCAATTAAAGCAAATGCATTTAGAAACGGAGATAAAGTTGAAAACCATGGAATTAGAGGCGCAGGAAAGATTAGAATTTGCGCGCCTACAACATGAGTTGCAGCTAGCACAGCTTAGAACAAACCAGTCATCAAGCATTCAAACCACGGGAATCAGGCCACCTGCGATTAAAATAAGCTTGTTTGTTTGTTTTTTGGTTTTACGGCTCAAAGACTACAGTGGTCATGCTGCGCCGGGACCTACTGTTTTCCGAGGAATCCGAACCTCTTAAGGCCTAGGGAACCAAACCCCGGACTACAGTGAGCAGTGCGATCTTTATGAGATCTCTGAGTAAGCGTTCTTTGCACTGTTGGGAGTCGAACCCGGATTAACGGCGCACTAGGCGAACGCGTTACCACACTGCGCCACCGCAGGGCCGATTAAAATAAGCATGTTATCGGATAAGGCAGATATAGAAGCGATTCTACTCTCATTTGAGTGGATGTGCAAGTTATACCATGTAGAAGACACAAATTACGTTAGTCAATTAATCCCGTTTATGGAAGGGAAGGCCCTGAGCGCATTTTCGAGGCAAAAAAATGCATTCATGATTTCTCCAGCACAATGTTTACACAAATTCAGAAACACAAAAAGAGAAGGCAATGAGAATTATATGCAACTTTTGTGGCGATTAGAATCTTCATTTAGTGAATTCATAAAAGGGAACGAGGCCCACACGTTTGAAGAATTAAAAAAATCTTATATTAAACGAACAAATGCAGACGCATTTCTCCGCACATTTAAAACTTTGGCTCCTGGATCACGAAGAGAAAGATCCAAATAAAATTGCTAAATTAGCTGATCACTATTTGGAAACACGAGAAAACAAAGCTAATGAATTTAAATTTGAAAAGAAACGAGATGAAAGGACTTCCGGAAATAGACAAAATTTCAACGGGGAGCAAGAAAATAAAACCAATATTTTTTGTTTCAAATGCGGGAAAGCGGGACACAAAAAACAATTTTGCAGGACACGGGAAATAAATTTCGGTCCAATACCTATTACAAGCCACACAAAAAACATAATGGGAGACACAAGAAATAGGAAAAAAGAGGCTGGCGGGTTATATAACGTAACACTGAAGGATCAACAACCTTCAACCGAGTATATGGGAAAATTAAAGCTGAATGGAAAATTAATTAATACATTAAGGGATACCGGCGCGGACCGAAGCATAGTAAGGAAAGACTTCATGAAAAAAGGTCAATTAACAAATAAAACTGTGGCATTACAAACACTATCGGGGAAAATTTTTGAGCAACCATTAGCCATGATAGAAATTGAAAGGTTTGGAAAACAAGAAATGGTTGAAGTAGCCGTGGCAGATAAACTAAATGGGAAAATTCAAATGTTAGTAGGGAATGATATAGGTGAGATTCTACATGCCCCAATAACAGAGGGAGGAGGAAGCAATGTAAGCACAGGAAAATGGTTATTTAGCAACAAAAATCATTATATGAACAATGGGCTCATCGAAGCACGGTATGGAAAAATTCTGTATGACACTGGTTCGTCATTAAATATAGTGAAAAAAGCATTGGTTCACCCTACTGCTTACACAAAAAAGAAGTTACTAGTAATCACTGTCGCCAGTGAAGTCTTAGAATTACCGGAGGCGGAAATAGACATCCACGATACGTTTGGCAGACGAAAAATTAAAGCGTTAGTTGTAGAAAATTTACCATTTGAGTTATTAATGGGAACAAATGACTCCGTTAAATTTAAACCCGTACAGCAATGCTTTGTGATTACCAGGGCACAAGCGGGAAAAAGGGAAAGTATAGGGCAAAGTTCAGCGAATTCCAAAGAAAGGACCAAGATGGGGGAAGAAAATCCTCAGGCCAAAGGGGAAATTGAAGAAAATAAACAAACTGACCCACACCCCAGGAAAAAGGCAATAAACGGAGAGGAAAAATTGACACTTCTTAATGAGGAGGGGACATACAATACTGATAGTCTGCGGTTAGACAGTATTATAGATAAGGAAAGTTTTCTAAGGGAACAGAAAAGCGATAGTGAGTTGAAATCTCTTTGGGATTCTGTAAATGAGGTGAGGGAAGGAAAACCACAGCAAATCATAGTAAAAGATGATATACTAATGCGAATATGGGAATGCCAAAGACAAAAGAAGAAGTACGAACAAGTCGTAGTTCCAAGGGGAATACGCACTGTCATTTTGAAGTATGCTCACGACATTGGTCTGGCAGGACACCTGGGCATAAAGAAAACAGAAAACCGCATATTGGAAAACTTTTATTGGCCGGCAATACGGAAAGTTGTACAGGAATACGTGACATCATGCCATGATTGCCAAAAGACACGCCGTCCAAGTGGGAAACTAAGGTATCCTTTACAAAATGTTCCAATTGTTGTAGAATCGTTTTTTAAAGTTAGTACTGACATAGCAGGGCCTGTGAACGTGACAGAAGATGGCAATAAATACATGCTTACGGTATTATGCCATGCTACAAATTATCCAGAAGTAGCAACATTGAAAGATATACAGGCAGATACAGTGGTGGAAGAGCTGATTAAAATTTTTACAAGAGTTGGATTCCCGCAAGAAATTGTTTCGGATTGTGGATCACAGTTCAAATCACAATTGGCAAAAGGCTTATGGGAAAGAACGTCAGTCAAACCTATATTCTGCAGCCCATTTAGACCACAAAGTAATGGACGCATAGAGCGGTATCATAATACATTGAAACATCCTTTGAGTATTGGGATAAACTCGTACCATACACATTGTTTGCATACAGAGAAGCTGTACATGAAGGATTAGGATTTTCGCCATTTGAATTATTATATGGAAGAACCATTAGAGGTCCGCTGGATATTTTGAGACGTGCATGGACGAATAAACCAGAAGAAAGAAAACCAGTGGTGATATACTTTCAAGAATTAAGGAAAAAAATGAAAGATATACAAAAAATAGCGAACCAAAATTTGTCAAAGGCACAGGACAAACAAAAGTGGTGGTACGACAGGGGAACACGAAAACGATCGTTTGTAGCCGGAGAAAAGGTTTTAATACTAAAACCAATTAGGGAGAATAGCATGGACAGGACCATATGAAATTGCAAGAAAATGCAACGATGTGAATTATGAGGTAATTTTGGACGAAGCGGAAGTAAATCATAAACAAGTATTTCACATTAATATATTGAAAAAATGGAAGGAAAGATTACCCATGGTAGCTCTCGTATCTGAAAACAAGAGCGAAACTCAAAAACCACGGATAGAGGATAATTTGACAGAATGTCAAAAGCAGGAGGCTGTAACTTTATTGAACAAGTTCAAAGACGCATTATCAGAAAAACCGGGGAGAACACATCTCATCAAACACGACATCGAACTAACAGACCATAAACCTATTGCATCACCAGCTTACCGAAATCCATATGCAGTAAGAGAAGAAATAGAAAGACAGGTATCAGAAATGTTAAATGATGATCTGATAGAACATAGTAAGTCCAATTATGTGTCTCCTACTGTATCAGTGAAGAAGTCAGATAATGTTTCGTTTAGATTTTGTTCCGATTTTAGAGAAATAAATCTCATTACTAAGGGAGACACATTTCCTATTCCGACGGTAGACAAATCACTAACGGGACTGAATGACGCGAATTACCTAACAAAATTAGATTTGCAAAAAACATATTTTCAAATCCCATTAACAGACCATGCGAAAGAAATTACTGCATTCCGCACAACTACAGGTCTTTATCAGTACAAAGTCATGGGAATGGGTTTACGAGGAGCAAGCTTGTCATTCGTTAGACTCATGAATAGAGTACTAAAAGGTACCGAAAAATTTTGCAGATGCTATGTTGACGATGTATTAATTTTCAGTGAAAATTGGCAACAGCACAGAGAACACATAGAAAATGTGTTACGAAGATTACGAGAAGCAGGACTCACCATAAAACCCAGTAAATGTGAAATAGGGGCCACAGAACTCGCCTTTCTAGGATTTCACGTGGGAAAGGGAGGAATAACCCCCAACAGAGCAAAACTGGAGGTAATTAAAAATTGGCCGACAACTGAGACAAAGAAACAAGTGAAAGCATTCCTTGGGACAGCATCGTATTATCGTAGATACGTAAAGGATTTTAGCACAGTTGCTGGACCACTAAATAACCTCGTAAAAGGGGGACAACTCAACAAAGTTAAATGGGGACACGAATGTGAAAAAGCATTCAATACTCTGAAAGAGACGTTATGTTCACCCCCCATCCTCGTAAGTCCGAACCCAGAGGGGCAATTTTACCTCCAAATTGATGCTAGCAGAGAAGGGTTGGGTGCAGTTTTTGGACAGATAAACCAGCAGGGCGAAGAACACCCTATACCGTATTTATCACGAAGACTGACCGCAGCCGAACAAAACTATACAGCCATTGAGCGTGAAACATTAGGCTTAATATGGGCTATTGAAAAATGCCACCCATTTGTGTACAACAAAAAAATAATTGTTTACACTGATCACAATCCACTCACATTCATTTTTAAAATGAAAGACAAAAATGGAAGGATTCTTAGGTGGGCATTAGCAATCCAGGAATATGATCTCGATATCAAATATAAGCAGGGGTCATTAAATACAAATGCCGACGGACTTAGCACTTTATATGGGGATTGAAATTAATGTAGTAAAATGTATTATAGTATATAATCTCATCAATTTATTTTGTCCTGATAATTGTCTCACATATTGCATTTATTATGTATCTTTTATGTGTATATAATGTTATCAATGGACACTAAGAAGTTTAAGTGCATTCTGATATTATATTTTTGTCTTGATCATTTCAATGTAGTGCATTTATTATGTATATTTTATGTGTATATATGTTACCAATGGACATTCAGAACTTGAAGATTTTAATACTGCTATGTCCACGTACCACTAAACAAATGTGAACACTGATATGTTGATAGTGATTCAATGTATTTAAAAGGACACTGTATGTTCATGTTTATGCAGACACCATAGAAAGCATATTTTGAAGAAATAATTATATCCCTTCCAAAATGCTTTTTTCAAAGGGGAGGGAGATATGTAATGATCACATGGCGTTAGCATGGGAAAGTGAGACTTGTAGGTCTTCTTTGTGAAAAGGGTCGAGAGGAAACAGTCCGGATGTGGGCGGATAAAATTGCAATAACTCTGGTCTGCAAGGTCCAGATTGACATTACAGAATATTTATGGGAAACATGTATGGAACGGGGAGAAGGGTCACATCGGCCAATCAGGTGTGACCACGGTCTTAAGACTGACCAATTATATCATAGTGGAGAAAGAGTTGGTTGCGTACAGTGGGTAAGAGAGGAGATCGAACGAGGCAGAGGAGTAGGAAGGACACGCGTGTGTGTGATTTCCGTGCCTGACTAATACGTTGGAACTTAGGGGGTGTGCCTATAGTTGCCTTGTCTGTGATGTCAAGGTATATACTAATCACCTTCAATAAATAGTGTTAGATTGTTTCTTCATAGACCTTCTAATTAGCAAGAAAGGAAAAAGGAACCCGCCTCACGAAGAGACGTAGATTGCTCAGTTACGAGCCGAGCTGGTAGCAGCACAACGACTACCTGCACACACGCTAAGTGTGATCGCATATATACCCGGCCATGACAATCTGTTAATAAAAGTTTGATGTTATGTTTAAATAACGTCTAATTAATGTGTAATGAATCACCAAGTAGTAACATTGGTGACCTAGGACATTTGGAGCCGGCCACGTGCTGGGAACACGTAGCAGTTTTCGGACGACTCGAAAATGCGGTTGAATACTGAATGGTGTTGAAATAAGCCGATATATGGACAGAAATACACCGTGGAAAGAAATAAAAGCCTGATTTTCACGGATTGAGCTCTGAGTGAGCCGGATTCACAAGCTGAAGAAAAACAGAAAAATGAAAGCAGATAAGGTGAGCGTTAAAATTCCGTCTTCTTGAATAGAGAAACCGGAGACATGATTCTACCAAGTGGAGGCCCAATTTAAAATAGCGAGTATAACTACAGAAGAAACAAAGTTTAACCACCTAATTTCTCAGCGAGAACCCAAAATTATCGAAAACATTTGGGATGTGATAAACAGTGATTCCAACAGTAAATACTCAGAGGCAAAACAAGACTTGAACATTTTTAAAGAAAGCGAAGGCAAGCGATTACGTAGATTAATGACCAGAATTCAAATGGAAGACTACAAGCCAAGCCAGCTTTTACAAAAAATGCGATCATTAGCTATCGGTGATATCTCGGACAATGTGTTAAAAACGATGTGGATGGAAAAATTATCAGATGCCATAAAGACATTTTAATTGTCAGCGATGCAGAGCTAGAGAAATTAGCAACCATGGCTGATAAAATTTTAGAAATGAATCAAAAATTCAAACTGTGCCTCGTAGATAGGGCTAGTGTGTGTTCTGTTAATATCTTGCTTCAAAGAATATCAACCTTGGAGCGAAAATAAGAGTGAATGAACAGCGTTGTAATGCCAGGAGCGATCACACCAGGAAACAGAGCCGGTCAAAGAAGCAATTCAACCACAGTTCAGGATTGTGCTATTTCCACGCCAAATTCGGGAAAAGATGTTACCTAGAAAAGTGCGTACCACCATGCAGTTGGAAGAACCCGGAAAACTACAACGGGCAGCAGAATTAGCGGCAAGCCCTGCTGCCGAAGAGTTAACGGATTGCCGCAAATTCCGTCCACTTGTGAAAGACAAAGGAACTGGATTGCGATTCCTAGTGGACAGTGGTGTAGATGTAAGTTCGATTCCTGCTACAGAAAAGGATGTACCTACAAATGACTATAAGTTGTATATTGCAAATGAAACTGAAATTGATACATACGGCATTAAAATCCTAAATCTGGACTTCGGACTTTGCCACGACTTTCAGTGGCCATTTGTCATAGCAAAAACCAGCAAAGGAATATTAGGTACAGATTTCCTGAATAAATTCAATTTAATAATTGATATAAATAAAAGAAAATTGATAGATGGTGTTACCAAACTGTGTTTAGTGAAATAACAGCAATAAGAAACGAAAATAGCGTAAGAACCATAGATAAGACGTCAATATTTTCAAATTTGCTTTCATTGCATCCTGGTATTACCCAACAAAATTGATTGATTACTGAAGTCAAACATAACGTTAAGCACCATATTGTTACCAAACGACAGCCTGTGTACGCTAGAGCTAGGCAATTAGACCCAAAAAGGTTAGAAATTGCGAAACAGGAATTCAAATTTATGTAGGATAACAATATAATTTGACCGATAAAACCACAGTGGGCAAGTCCACTCCATCTTGTAACAAAAAAAGATGGTACCTTCCGACTGTGTGGGGACTATAGAAGGTTGAATGAGAAAACACTACCTGATCGCTACCCAATTCCGAGAATCAAGGATTTCCATTACATCCTAAAAGGTAAGATTTTCTCCAAAATTGACCTATTTCCAAATCCCCATTGTGAAAGAAGACAAATCCAAAACTCCATTCGGACTGTTCGAGTTCAATCTGATGAGTTTTGGGTTGCGTAATGCACCATCCTCATTTCAAAGATTTATTAATGAAGTGCTGCACGATTTAAATTTCACTTTCCCATATCTGTGCGATACTTTGATTGCTTTCTCAACTGAAGAGGAACATTGGAACCACTTGAAAGTAATGTTTGAGCGACTAAATAAATATGGTCTGCGGATCAACGTGCCAAAATCAGTCACAGGAGTAAAGGAATTGGACTTTCTTGGATATCTAATCATGCCCGGGGGATCCTATCCGCTCCCGGAGAAAGTGAAAGGAATAATGGATTATAAATTACCCAAAACCATACACGACCTTTGAATCTTCCTAGATATGATTGATTTTTACAGCAGATATTTTAAGGATGAAGAAAAAACTCAAGCAATATTCCATGAGTAATTGAAAGGAGCAAAGAATAAAGATCGAAGAAAAATCATTTGGTCTGATGTAGCAAAACAAAGTTTTGAAAAGTGTAAACACGATTTCGCAAATACAGCTTTGCTAATATTCCTTAATGCTGAATTACCTCTGTCATTTTGTACAGACTCCTTAGATTGGGCTATTGGTGCGGGATTGTAGTAGTATGAAGAAAAGGGTTGGAAGCCGATAGCGTTTTTTTTCTAAAAAGTTAAATGACACACAGAAAGTGTATAGCACCTATGATAGTTGCTTGGGATATACCTTTTTGTTAAGAACTTCAAGAACATGCAAGAAGGAAGAAAATTTACAAATTTAGCGATCACAAACCTTTAGTGTATGCATTATTACAGAAGAATGAAAAAGCTGCACCCAGACAAGTGAGACAACTCCAATTCATCTTTCAATTCTCGATGGATATCCACCACATTAGTGGAAAAGATAGTGTAGTTGCCGATTCGTTATGGCGAATTGAAGTCATTAACAAAATAGATTACGATCAGATTGCGGATGAACAGTCGCACGATCAAGAGATGAATCAACCTCGGAAAATCAACCTGTCACCGAAGTTCAAACAATATCCGCTACCATTGAGAAAACTTCTTGGGTGTGATATTTCGACAGAAAATATATGACCATTTATACACAAACCATTCAGAAAGGACTCTTTTCACCAAATTCATGGTTTGGCCCATCCTGGGGTCAAATCACCCGTTAAACAGATGACATGCAGGTTTATTTGGACTGATATCAAGAAAACTGTTGGCAAATGGGCTAAGGCATGTATTGTCAGAAGAATAAAATTACCAGATATACAAAATCACAGTTTGGTGAGTACCAGCCAACAGATGAAAGATTTGCAGTCATTCACAGAGACTTAATAGGACCACTACCGCCATCAAATGACAAAATGTATTGCTTAACATGCATCGACAGTTTCTTTGGTTGGATGGAGGCGATCCCCTTGGAAGATATCAAGGCAGAAGCAGTTGCAAGGGCATTCTATGAAAATTGGTTTACAAAATTCGGTGTTCCCTATCAAGTGGTAACCAATCAAGGAACATAACTTGAATTCGAAGTGTTTAGAAGCCTGACAGAAATATGCGGGATCAAGGTGCAAAGTACTATAGCCTACCATCCCTAGTGTAATGGTAAAATCGAACGCCTGCATAGGACTTCAAAAACAGCAATCGAAGCTCATAATTCCATACAATGGGCAGAGACGTTACCAACGGTACTCTTGGGACTGCAGGGAACATTACTAGAAGACAAAACCACTCCATTGCCCAAATGGTTTATGGGGAAACCATTAAACTGCCAGGAGAATTCTTTGAAGGACCCAAAGTGGAAGTAAACCCACAAACGTTTGCAAGCAACTTGCAAAAACAAATGGAGATGATCAAGCCAGCTACATCACATCACTACAGAAATAAGGTATTTGCGCCTAAGGGCTTAGAATCATGCACTCATGTGTTTCTAGGACTGGATAGAGTGAAGAAAGCACTCGAACCAGCGTTCGAGGGACTTTTTCCCAGTGTTGAAAATAAATGAGCAGTACTTTGTAATACAAATTAAAGGTAAGGAGGTTAACGTATCAATTGATAAGACTAAAACCACCATATCTATTGGCACCAGAGGATTGTGTACCAAAGTTGAAGGTGCTGGACAATGCATTAACTTCTCCGGTTAAAACACTGAAACCACAAAATGTGGATAGGATAAAAACAGAAAAAAAATCCTAAGGCCTCAAGATCAGGAAGGAGAATAAAACCACCTGTGCACTTTCAGGACACCATCACATTCCTTAACTAGAACATAGAACTGTATATAATTTTTTTGGTATCGTAACGTAGTTACTAGCAGGGGAGTAACGTAACGGCATGTATCAGGTGTAAATATATAATAATCAAATGCATAATGATAATAAGTAATGTACTTCTAAATCTAAATTTATTATAATTGTAAATCTATTAATGTATTAGGTCTACCAGAAAGTTCTGTCCGATAATGTTATCTCAAGTTTTAACATGCATGCACGTGTTTGAGACACACATGGCTGTCTTTCTTTATCATTGAATTTATACATATCTGCTCTTCTAAATTAACTGAAAGAGAAGTGTCTCATTTCATTATCTATATTTGTGAGCCCAGACAACCTTCCTCCTCTACCTTTAAACCGAGGTTGAGCCTGAATAAGAGAATGCTGTGTATATGGTGGGACATCTAAGGACCCATATAGTATAAGCTTTCAAAACCTAACAAGAAGCTCAATTCAGAGAGACACTGTCAGCAAATAGATGTTTTAAACAAAGAAGTCAAAGAAAAGAGGCCGGCGATATTCAATAAGAAGCACATCATACTGCACCATGATAATGCCAAACCACATACTGTTTCGGCGACTCGTCAGAAACTCACAGAGCTAGGTTGGGAAATTCTGATGCATTTACTATACCCCCAGATCTAGCACCCCCCGATTATCACTTGTTTCTCTCCTTGCAAAATTATTTGAAGGGGAAAAAATTCAAAACTGAAGCAGGTGTCAGTCAAGCACTACTTGAATTCGTCGCCTGTAAGAAAAAGACATTTAAAAAAAATGGTATTTACAAATCACCATCAAGTTGGCAAGAGGTCATAAGTAACGTCGGAAATTATATTGTACAATAAATGTTATTGAAGGTATGAAAAATTCATTATTTTCTTTTGCTTCCCAAACAGACAGAACTTTCCGGTAAACCTAATATAATTATTTCTCAGCAGCGTATTTTAGTTTTCAATATTATTATGTTTGTCGAATAGCAAGAGGATAGAAAAAGTAATATTAGCTAGAACTGTCAACAGTAACCAGTTAGTTAGAGATTTGTAACCACACCAAGACGCAGCAAGCGAGTAGCTGTCTGCTGATTTGTTCATATCGTATCCATGCTAATCCGTTAATAAAAGTTTGATGTTATGTTTAAATAATGTATAGTTAATGTATAATGAATCACCGAGTAGTAACATTGGTTACATTTACAACTCTGCATTAACAACATGTGATGTAATATACTGCTTAAAAATAATAAAACTACTAAGAATTAAAATTGTGGGAACAAGCCTCCTGCCCTTTGCTAACGATACCCATAATAGATATTCCAATTCAGTTTAAAAAAATACTTAAACAGATTAATCACTTTGTTGGGAAAAATTTCCCCTCAATCTGCTGTTGCTGATCTTTGTCAGTGTTGCCAACTTCAAAACCCTAAATCTAACTTGAAATCCGCTAATTGCAAACAGTGCTGCCAGTTTATGTGAACAAAAACTTCGCTAGGTTGCGCATCGGGTGACGATTCCTCGCTACATCTAACGCTTTTTTCTCTCTGAGCCAGTAACACTGGCAGTGGGCTCTTCGCAATTATTTTAGCCAGTATCACATTGTCTTCTTGTGGATACTGAAGGTAATGCCATTTTAAGAGTTAAAGAAAAATTCTGATGCGGTGAATTTAGCTATGTTTAGCAATTTTAATATGAATAAAAAAAATTGACGTGTAGTTCATTTTCAATTTTTGGTGTAGTCTTGCAAAACTATCGTATACTATCAGCCTGATGCAATTGTGGAAACCCTGATATTACAATTGAAAGCGAGCGTAAATTGATAAAACGGTTGTATCTGTGACCTACCATGTTGGTTTAGTGGCCTTTTCTTGACTTCCCTAACTTTTTTTCCTTAACTTTCGTGACCTGGTAGACACCGTGGTATAACAAATCCAGGACTCAAATTCATAACTCTATCTCCCTATGGTTGGGTTCATTGACTTTTTCCATCAAATTTAATATATTTCAATTTTATTAGTTTTCTTTAGCTGTTTTTACAAAACGGTTTGCCTTACAGCAGTGTACAATACCTCTTATCGCTTCTGCTTTCTCTGACATTTCATCTGCTGATTTAATTAATTCAAATACTTTTATTTCCAAGAACTGTTTTTTCATTTTCCAGCTTTCAAGATTTCTCTTCCTTTACAACCATGTTTAATTTTCTTCCCCTTTCCTTGCTCATCAAGATAGACCAGGTATTGTTATCTAGCAAAAGAGGCAGAAAACAAAAGCTCAGCAGTGATTTTCACATTCAAAACTCCACCATAGAAATTATGTAATGAAGAATGACGCGCAATGCCACACAGGATTTCTGCAGATTTACGACCTTCATGTTTTTATCAAAAGAAAAGCCTCTTTCAATAGCTGCCTAACCATAAGACAAAATCAAAAGCATTTCTGTTTATGTCCCACACCTTCAAATGTCCCTTTTTAAACATGTATTCATGCAAGAGGATATCAAGCCTACCTTTGGTTACGTCAAAAGAAGAGAAAATAGCAAGAGGTACGTTCTCCAAAAATTCCTCATAATCAGACAAAATTTCTTCACAATATTCCTTATTTACATGACTGCAATCAATTAAACAGGATAAAAAAATTTCATTTTCTTAATGCATAGATCTTTGCATGAAAACACTGAAATTGTATCTAAATATGCTACATTTATAATAAGTGAATAATTTAAAGGATTTGTTGCTTGGGAAGTTATGCTTGTTCTTAACATCTAGAAAGGATAAAAACTGACCTCCCACTTCTTTTTTTTCCCTTTAAATTCACAACTAATTTAAAAAATAAGCACCTTTAAGGACCAAAGCCTAAAATAAAAATTAAGGACCCTTAAAAACGATTGATGAAATTAAACACTCTTAAGCAACCATAGGAACCCTGATACACGTTCATATGCAAATAGGGTTTAACAAAAATAGGTGAGGTAATGAGAGAAAACACTTTATACATTTGCAGAGTTGCCTATGCAATGAGGTCAAAATTTGAAAAAACTGACAGGTATACAGTAGGTTTACTGATTGTATATATGGTGCATACAAAAAATTATTTTGCAGCTTAAAATCAGAGTTTAAATTTTATCTTCATATTATCAAAACGTCAAAAATCATTCTCTGTGAAAGTGAATGATATTTCAATAGCATTTTATATTATTAAATATTAATATTTACAACAAATTAGAGTTTAATCTGAACAGCATTGATTTAAAAGCAGCAAAATTAAGAAGTATGGCAAGTCATATGAAAAAGCTGAGTAATAGAACTGAATAGCAATGTGATTTTTTCAAATTTTAAATGAAAATCTGACAAACATATGTTAAGTTTGTGCTTAATACTAAAAAAAATCAAAGTATTTTATTGATGGATTTAAATGTAAACTAACATTTCTCAAGGAGCAAAATGTAAGAAAGGGGGGTATTAATTACATACAGCTGCTAATAAAATTTTCAACCCTCTTTTGTTAACCCTCTCATTCATGAGTTACTTTGCGATTGTCAAAAAATATTTTTTTTTTGCTTGCAATTTATCCTTAAACAGATGAGAATAATGATGAGTAACTTGTTTTATAATTTATTTTTTAAGAAATTACCGTAGTAGCCTCATATGATGCTTGTATGCAAAAATGATTACATTTATTAATAGTATCACAACAGTGATAGTACTGAAAACTTCTATGAGAAATTGTCTTTTTTTTACTAGAAAAACGTTTTCTCATACAAAAACCAAGACTTGTTTTCCCACTAGGAAAAATCAATTTTCATGTAAGTGTTCAAAACATCGTCATAAATTTACTTGACAGTGGCCACAGATATATCACGTTTTACTTTTGCAGTTTTCATTCTTGCACTTCAGAGCAAATTTACAATCAAACTTTTTTGGATAATGTTTGCCATTGTCATACAGTCGAGACCACATATATGCAAATGTACACGGCAATGAAATCCTATGCATATAAGCGGGTTTTACATAAAAGCGGTATTCTCTGAACTATAGCGTGGAAATAATTTGCTCATTAAATTTTTATTGAATTTTATTATTAAATTAGATATTCTTATTTCTAATTTTATAAATCATACACATTATTTCAATATTTATAATGTACAGTACTATTACTCTATTAATAAAAATAACAAGCAGTAATGCAACACTTATATAAACACATATAATGTGTTAGTGCAAAAAATCAGTAAATTTTTTTTTTGCACGCATGGATGTTCTGATGACTGATTAAAGATTTTATCTGTAAAAGTATTAACGTTTTTGATATCAAAATTGTTCGACGATGTTGCAAAAACAAATTTTGATAGTGATTCCGAACACGGGCATGTTGTGTATATACGACATGCGTAATGTAACATATAAACATGTCTTTACAGATTGTGTGCATTGTATGTCTCCTGTGATAAATAAAATCTATTCATTTATTACTATTAGAAAGAGGAGGGGCACATAAAGCCATAAATAAGCTGGTAAGTGAAACTTCGACAAGGGTTGACAGCCATTTCCGATGGGGAAAGACAATCCTTAAAAATAAGGGTTGCCAGCTACATATTTACCGTGGATGACAACTTGATTTGCATATCTGGTTTAAAGTCTATAATAAAACATTTGTTTGGCTTGAAAAATACTTGCATGCATGCGGTTTTGCATGTACAAAATCACAATTAAGCAGGTTTAGATAACATTAAGAAGATAGAAAATTTGAGGCTCGATGCTTTTTGCATATATGCGAGTTGAATATACATGATTTCGACTGTCTCTTAGTTCTTTCGCGACTAAAGATGGTCGACCCCTTTTCTTTATAATCACTGATGAGGTTCTCGTATATATTAGGCTTGATGCTATGCTACTTTTGAACTCTAATAAATCATTAGCTGCTCCTCCATCTTTTCTCCAGAGAAGCCAGGCATTGTCAACAGCAATATTTAAAAGGTGAAAGAAAATTTGCATATACCACCATTCATTCCTTTGAGAATGACAGAGTGCCACGGGTGAGTCTATTAAGTCCACACCTCCCATATGAAAGTTATATATTTGCACCAAGTATGGTCTATCTATTTCAAAAATGGACTTAGTTGCATGACAAAAACGTTTTGCTTTGTCCATTGGTTGAACTCAAGTAAAAGATGATACCACATGCACAATAGATTCATCAAGCCATTGAGTCACTGTTATATTCTCCTCAGAAGTAGTTACAGAAATTGAGCCCCTTCTATCTTTCATAACAGATTTAATATTCTTCAGCTTTTTCTCGATACTCTGAATACTGCTAGCTTGAATGGTTCAAATGAAATAAAGTTTTTGGTCTTTTAATTCTTCAATAAGTGAAATGCAAGTAAATAAATTATCACAGTATAGTTTATAATTTTTCAGCTATATCATGGCACAAGTGTAACACTACATCACCAGCTGCATCATATTCTTTTGACGGTGACATTCTCTTGCCATTTGCTCCCTGAAATATTTCGAAACTGAAGTTTCTGGCTATATTTATTAATTTGATTTTACTATATTGCTTAAGAGAAGACCTACCCTTGAAAGGCACCATCGCATCAATCGAATGTGATTCTTCTTTCTTGCTTTGTGAAATGTCTTATGAAGGAGATCTAAAAATGGTCTTAAACTTATCAAACTACCTGTATTATCTGTAGGAATGCTCATGTTATCCTGGAAGTGAAGGTAACGTTTTATTAATTCGAACCTATTTATAGACATAGAAACAGCTATAATGTTCAGGTGTAAGCCACCACTTGTAGACCAACATTGACAAAGTCTGGCATAACGTATATAGGTGATACAAAATTCATTCCTAAAAAATCTTCAGTTTTAGAACAAAGATGTTCAAATTTTCCTTACCATGTTGTGAAGCACAGGGGTTTCTTTGAAAACATGTTTTCTAAGTAACGTTTTGGAATAAGCTTATAAAAATAATCTAAAGGAGTTTCTCCAGAAAATTCTGGTTCTTTTTCAGGTTGAAAAATTGGGGTTCATTAGAAAAACCGTTATCTTTGTTAGAATGCCAACGTTTTACTCTGATCACACTGGTTTCTCTAACCAATGTCTTAGAGGTAAAATGACTTATCTATATCACTCTTACTAATGACTTCCCTGTTATGTGAATGTGTTATGCCTGTTGACGTATAAGCTCCAATATTTATTTCCTCTTCATCACTGGTTGCATCATTAGCAAGCTCATATTTTCCAACTGGCATGTAATCCGGATTGAAGTAGTCATCATCATCATCACACATACCATCTTCGGAATCAGAGCGAAGAGCCATAAGTTTTTTTTTTGACAAACATCTCTTTATGGGTCTGCCATAATTATTTTTCATTATAAAGCCTACAAAAGACAAGGGAAATATAAATAATATAAATCATTACACCTGTCGAGTGTTTTCACGTACATAAAAAAAAAAAGTCACGTCCATCCTCATAATCCATTTGTATTTTAGATTTAAATTGGTTCATAATCATAGATTCGCTTTTCATATGAAAGTATTTCTTAGATTTACTTTCCAATAGAATAAATTACACACACTATTTAATTTAATAGATTGAAATGGAAATATAAATAACTATGAATAAGAATTTACATTTCACTAGTTTAATAGAATAGAAAGGTAGGATGTGAAAAAGAGTAAACCAAAATTATGAAATATTTTATTTATAAAGCAAGCACACACACTATAGGCATACTCCGAAAATTTTTTGAAGAGCTTAATAGGCTTTCTGGGAGTGTGCAATACCTGTCAGATAAAAACGTTTAAAAACTTTACCTTTTCTACATTTAGAGAAGGTTTTAACCCAAAAACCCCCTACCTTGGTGCTTCAATGACACACACACATTTTATACACATACACATATATCATCATCATATTCAACCATTATCTATCCACTGCTGGATGAAGGTCTCCCCAAATGCTTTCCACACAAGTCATCCCAACCTCTTTTCTTATTTCATCCACCCATCTAGTTTGAGGACGTTTTCTAGGTCTTCGGTGGTCTCTTGGAATCCAGTTGAGAATTTGCGTTGTCCATCGTTGATCAGTTCTTCTTGCGATATGCCCAGCCCATCGCCATTTCAGTCTTTTTACTTTAACAATAATATCCTCTACTCTAGTTTGCTCTCTCACCCAAGTGTTTCTTTTTCGATCTCTCCTAGTTATTCCAAGCATGCACCTCTCCATGCTCCTTTGGGTTGTCTGTAACTTTCGTATTGCTCCAACTGTTAGACTCCATGTCTCTGATCCATAAGAGAGGACTGGCAATACACACTGGTTGAAGACTTTTCTTTTTAGACACAAAGGCAATTTCCCCTTCAGGATAAAACTGTTTCTTCCAAATGCACTCCAGCCAAGTTTAATACATGTGTTCAGTTCTTTCATAATGTTGCCATCCATTGAAATCAGCTGTCCAAGCAATTTCTAGCTCAATGTTGTCAACTTGTATTTTTGTTTCCTCTACAAAATTATTGAACATGATCTTAGTTTTTTGTAGGTTCATCTTGAGTCCAACTTCTTTACTTCTAGTTGAGAGCTCCTGTACCATGTCTTGGAGTTCTGATGGGTTCGTTGAAAAAATAACAATGTCATCAGCAAACCGCAAATGATTTAAATATTCACCATTTATTTTTATTCCCTTGTTATTCCAATTTATCTGCTGAAAAATCATCTGTAAAGCTGAAGTAAAAAGTTTTGGAGAAATGGTATCTCCCTGCCTCACACCTTTACCAATTTTGATAGTTTTGGTATCTTTATGTAACCGAAATTTTGCACTTGCATTTTTATACACACGTTTCACCATGTCAATGTACACATCCTCAATGTCTGTTGATCTTAAAGAGTTGATGACTGCTGATGTTTTAATAGAGTCAAAGGCCTTCTCATAGTCAATAAATGCAACACACAATGGAAGTTCATATTCATGTGTTCTTTCAATTAATTCTCTTAATACTTGAATATGGTCCACTGTACTGAATCCACTTCGAAATCCAGCTTGTTCTCTTGGTTGAGCTGCATCTAATTTTTTCTGCAGGCGATGTGTTAGCACTTTTGTGAAGATTTTATAAATAGCAGGTAACAAGCTAATTGGTCGGTAATTTTTCAAATCCTCTTTATCACCTTTTTTATGCAAAAGAATTACTGTTGCAGAATCCCATTGGTTTGGTATGTTACCGCTGTTAAGACATTTGGTAAAGAATTTTGCAAGTATGTCTTCTACATATTCTCCAGCTTCTTTTAGGATATCTAATGTAATACCATCATCGCCAGGGGCCATCATGTAATGCCATGATCGCTATACACACACACACACTAAAATTCCAACTATAAAAATCACTTGTATTGCTTTTTTTATAGTTTTCTATTTTTGTAAGTTGCATCATTAACAGCCTCAAATGACGTTTGACTGCAGAGAGATGTAAAAGCTATAACTGCATGGAAACCACATTTGAGGTTTCAAACCGAAACAGCGTTAGTTTATCTGACAAAATGTTTAAATCTCACTTCTTTTTGTAATCAGAATGACGTAAGAAATAAGGACACATTTTTACTTACTTGATATGCTCATCTGGATGGCGGGAAACACTTTAAAAAATTCGTTATTTTAACACATCTGACGGTTGAGCACAATGAAAGTTGTAACCCATACAAACAAAATGAAAGACTAGTGCTCTCATACCTTGATGCTTTTTAGAAGCTTTTTTTGACCTAATGTGAGGCTATGCAATTGAATATCAAAATAATTAGAAGTAACTTTTATTTCTATGCTTTTTCTCTGACAACCTCATATGAGATTTTAATGCATGAGAGGGTTAATTTTCTGAACTACACCATATTAAAATGTAGTTGCTTTTTTTGGGATTAAAAATTACAAATTTTATATCATTACATTAAAAACTGTGTTTAGAAATGTTTTAAAGAGATTATGACAAAATCAGTTTTAGAATATATTTATTTGTAAATCACAAAAATTAAGCACAAGTTTGGCATATCAAGCAAAAGTTGAAAAAATAAAATGTAAAATCTGTTATAAAATAAAAAAATAAAAAAATGCTTTGACATTATAGCAACAGGATTAGGAAAACAAAGATTGAAACATGAAAATATATCTTTGGTTTCATAAAATTTGTATTGCACAAGTATATTCATATATATGTAACGACTAACTTTCATATGCTAAAATATTTTATACAACGGTATAACTGAATACACAAAATAAACAGGACTCGGTGATCTACATAAATCATATAACTATAATCTTTGGTTACATAATAAAAAAAACTATTCACATAAAATATATGGATACTCTGAAGAACCTGAAAATTCACTCAGTCTACAAGATGAGTTGTAAAATGAAAGAGAGAGTAAAGTTTAACTTTCCTCTTCATATAGTTTTCTACCACTTTCTCCTACAATGAACAAAGGTTAATTTAATGTAACTGGAATTTAAAACATGGATTTGAAAGAAAAAAAGGCAAAGTTTAAGAAAGTAAGTAACCATATTTAATTGAAATTAATGAAAAATCAAATTACAGTAAATCAGATGTATAAATTTTATTGACAAAATATTATAAATTTAAAATGTACACACACTGACAAAATAAATATGTTACCATGAAAGTGGATAATATAGTGACTGTTCCAAGGTTTACAATTTTGTTTATAATATTACATTGTTTTCATGATTGTACAGGTATACAGGTACCCCAGCAAATACATGAGTGTCAAAAAACTCACATTTCAGTATCAGACTTCACGGTATAGTATCATGTATGTAGATTTTCAAAAACCGTTTCGATATCTTTTCTATATAGCGTTGAAAATCTATCATAAGTATTACCCTTGCCCAATATCAAAAGTATGGTATATTAAGGATGCCATATTTGAAGTGTCAGAATGATACCATAAATCGATATTTCACAGATTCAGTTCTTCCGAGAAGCATAGAGCCGTGAATGCAAAATGATGCTTTTTGATAGTTAACAAGTATTTTTAATTAATTAATTAAATATATATATAATTATAACAATTGGATTGTTCTTATTATTAATAAAGAGACCCTTCTAAATTACTAAAATATTGTTAAACTAATTATATTCTGGATTTATACTATTTTTAACTAATTTTTGATCAATATTACTTCATTCAGTATTGATCACAAATCTCAATTATTGTAGTCAGAAAAAGCAAACCAATAACAGGGATTTTGTGCGGTCCCTGATGAAGAACAAAATTCTTGGTATTGTTTAATCTTTTACTCCTCTTCACCTTTTACTACTATAATTTCAGTTTTTATTCTGAGCTGTTTCTACTACTACTACTTTAACTTTGTCTAAGTTAATATACATTTAAGTATAGTGTATTTATGTATATTACATTAGAAGGTACTACATGTCACAATCATACTACAATAGCATGCCCTTGTATGTATAAACATTAGGCCTGCTCGAGTATATTTCCGTAGCTTTCTGCTGTTTTCTGTTTCTCTAAAATTTCTAATATTATGAACATGACACGAGTTGCGAATTTAGCAGGAGGTCTGGTGGAGAATGAACATCTCCATTGGTGGAAAATAACTCTACAGAACAAATTGAAGTTTGTTTGGGCCCCTTGCTTGCTAATTAGGGTGACCATTGCTGCTAGCATCACAGAACACCTAAGCAGCATTATTTTTATTTTCACTTGAAAAATAAAGTAAACTGCATATATTTTTTATAAATTATCAACTTCAAATATGCCATTAGTTTTAAATTGAATAACAGTGTGTGCAGGCACTGATTTCCGACAGGGCAAATGGGGCATGGGCCCCCCAAATTATAAGGATAGGTATCGATAAGACGACATTTCAATATTTTAAGTTATAAAATATCAATATCTGAATACGGATGAAGGTTATTTTATGGCTAAATTTGAATAATTATAAATAAATATTACTGATTATAACTAAATCTGACTAATTATAGTTAAATGTAGTTATTTACAGTTATTGTCATTTGAAAAAGAGTATATTTGTGTCTGATAAACGAAAACTAAGAATGCAACTCGGTTGGTAAGTCTAGATACAGTTGGTAAGTTTAGCCCCCTCCCCCCGATAAATACTTATACTCTAGACCTTCATTTCTGTAAGTCAGTCCCTGAGTGTGTGACCTATAATTAGATCTTATGCAGGGCTGCAACTAAGGTGGGGGGCAAGCAGACTATATACTCCAATCGCCGTGACATGGAATGTTGGATGTAGAGTGATGGAGGCGCGGGCACTGAAATCTTGCTTTGCCGCGGATGACAATGATTCTAGCTGTGCCACTGTCTTACGTATAATGCACACCAAATAATTTTGAAAATTTTGCAAAAGAATTTGTATGACATCATGCTTGGGGATTTAGAATAATATATATATATATATATGTTTTTTTTTATGTGCCCACACACAGTGAATCATCGAGGCTTTTGTGGCAGGCTGTGATCGCTTGCAAATAATAATGACGCATCAACGCATTAACATGCTCAGGAAGATTATAAGTAATACTTATTTTGCATGCATATTTGAAACAGACGGACAAGTGATTTATACTTCTCCCCCCCCACCCCCACGTCGCTATAGAGACAAGTTCTTGCTCATACCTTTAAATTCAGAAATGCAAATATAATTTTACATACTTATCACTTATGAACTTTTTTTAAATGTAGATCTTAACCCTTTTACGCAACTTAGATAGTGCGATTTTATATTAATTCGCTTTTATAAAAAGTGTATTGAAACAAATTTAAAAGTAGATTAAAATTATATTAAATTATAAATTAATTGCATCATTTTTAAATAATTTTTATTAACATTGCATACATAGTGATTTTTAATGATCTTATAATTTCGAAAGGAAAACGGAAACGGCTTTTTTGTAATCCTTTTTTCCCCCCAAAAAAAGCAGTAAATTTGTGGCTACAAAGGCTGAATTATATTACAGTTAGTGTGGGGAAGTCTCGTAAAATAAAAGCGATGCAATGCAGTGACCATCTTAAATGGAGCCGAAGAAAACATTCGTTTCTTCATGAAATTCAATTTTGAATTCATTGTAAGCAGCAAAGGGTCAAGCCCTGTTGAAAGGCCGTTCACTGGTCCTCCTTGTTGAACATAAAGAAAAGATAGCGGTGGACCTCCTACTGCCAAAGGAAATCTCAGGGGCTTCAGCAATTCACATGCTTAGTTTGGATTTTTTGGACGAGTCCACTATATTTCGGATAATAGAAGGTCTTCCCCCATGCTTGAAATTTCGTGAAGGCAAAGCGTTAAAGGGTTAAGTTCAAGAACAAATGATAGTGACTAGGTGCTAGGCATGAGATAATGATGAAATTGTATAGCATCTGTTTTCCCAAATTTTTTCATCAACTTCCTGCACCAGAGCATTAGTAATGATGGACGGTAGCCCACTTCGTTCCTCATCTTGCACATTTGTGCGACCATGTTTAAATGCTCTACACCATTTTCTTATCATTCCATCACCCATAGCGTTTTCTATATACACTTCACTACTCTGCCGATGAATATCGGCAGCTTTCATGTCACTTGCATTTAAGAAATGAATGACAGCATGTATTTCACAATCGGTGGAATTTTTAATGGACTGAGCCATTTTAAATATGCATAAATAAATGTTAATGCAAGTGAAATCTTTCGCAATGGCGTTTATTGATAGCCAACAGATGAAGGTACGTTGCGACATGAACAAAACGGTGACCGCAAAGGTCCATCAGCAATATTTCAAAACGGTACTTACAGTAGAACCCTGGTAATCCAACTTCTGATGGTTCGACTCCTCACTTAGTCTGACCATGTCATTATCTCGGCAAGTGATTTATGCCGTAGTCCGCAAGGTGCTGCCACCCGACTTTGTTCTTTGTCAAACAAATTGTATAAACCCTGTTTGTTGCAACTGTATCATTGGAAA
>QLNU02015360.1:48274773-48297575 GCA_006491805.2 Dysdera silvatica
AAAGGGGTTGAAAATAGTACTTTAAGTTAGTGATGCCCCCCCGAGTGGGTTACTGGAGCCTCCCCTTGTATTAACACACGTGTTTGAACAGCTGGGTCAAATATACGTCCGCTCATAAAATGAGTTGAAAATATCAAATAATTTAATAGATTAAATTGAATTACCCATACTCAAAAGAGTTCATAAAGGAAGAAGGGGAGGGGGTATTCGCAGAGCTAAGGGAGTCATAGCCCCATCCAAAATTAAATATTTAACAGTGAAAATGTAAAGGTCCATTGAGGAGTCAATCATGGCATTCAACCCTTTCCCCAAAATCAAACTCTGACTAGATGCCTGCAATACAGCCATTTTCTTCGGCGCCCATTTCCTCCGGGGCCATTTTATCCCGGATTCCTGCCGCTTAGATTCGTTATTCCGGTTATGACCCTCGAGTCTTTTGAAGTTACGCACTAGTCAATATAGACCATTTACAAGGCCCGTAGAGAGCAGAGTTGGGCCCATGGTTAAGTTTTTAGCCCTCCCCCCAACTTTTTCATATCCGGCCGTCCAGGAATCTGTTGTCCGCGTTCTTTCCAACACTGGGCAATCACCGGATATCCCAGGATCCAGTTATACCTGTCACCAGGGTCTGATCACCGCAAAGGCGTCAAAAGCCCGGGCTTTGGACCCCACAATTTTAGGGGCCTCAAAAAATATCATACTGTTAATTTTTATACATAAATTTGTTACGTTTACCAAATCTTTTCCTAAAAATTAAAAGAAAAATTGCAGCGCAGTAGCATTAGACCTTTGTTATAGTGTTACGTCTCAATAGCGGATACCCACGGGACAAGATATTTTGTCCCTTAAATAGAGGTGTCCATTCTTCGGAGGTACATGTGTTGATATATACATATGCTACAGATCAGAGGAATCGTCCCTTATTTGGAGGAATCCCTTTCAAGAGGTAACACTGTATTTACCTATCCAACTTATGATGGGACCAATTTTGCAATATCCCTTCGAAATGGGCTCAGCTGTCTACTGAGGGCATTTCCAAATTTTCGTGAAGACAAGGGCCCCAAATATGTGTCTGGCCTGGGGCACCGTAAAGGCATGATCGGGCCCTGCCTGTCATTCCCTCTCTGACAGGTTGTAGAAAATAATGGCTCTTACGAGAGTTCAGGGAAGGTAGGTTAGCACCTCCCCCGCGACAAGTGACAGTAACGTAAATATATAACCGACATGGACGGCATAAAAATATTGGGGGGGGGGAACAGGACAACAATGGAAGGCAGTCAGTTGTTGTAACAACTAGCCCTATGTCCAACATTGGGAGCACGTGAGCCTGTCTCACCCGCCCCTCCACCTGCGCGCCCTCATTAGTAATTAGCATGCATGCATATCTCCCCATGCACAAATATTATGATTTCCTGGTAGGCAATGCACAAAAATTTTAACGATGATGCGGACCTTTGTGGTCGAACCACAAAGATACACAGGTTACCGACTTCTGCTATATAAAAGAACTAAAAGAAACGTAAAGCATACAAAGTACGCATTACATTGCGTTTGAAATCTATTTGTCAAACCGCAATTCTTCTGCTAGACATATGCCATGATTTCAGAGTAATGAAAGAAAATCAGGTATTTGAATGAAACAGTCACTAGAGATTTCCTTTCATTATGCACTTCCGAACCCGAAAGTCGAAAAGATGGAGGTCGGCGTTTTAACAGTAAGGGGTGCAGTCCTATATACATATGCACCTGCATGCGAACAAGGCGGTGCAAAAACAATAGGAAGATTGTATGGGCCTACGATGAAAGAAACAGCTATCCATTTACTGAACAAGTAGCACTCGTCCTCTCTCGTGAAGACTTTGGCGCAGTATAGCCCAGATGCTCTTGCGCCATAAAAAAGCCAAACAATCAATCAATCAATCTCTCGTGAAGACAAAAGTATAAGCAAGTAAACAAGCTACAAGAGCGGGTACAATAATAGAGCATTTAGGGTAGGGATTATGACCTGAATCGACAGGCCCTCTGCGATATACTTACTATATGTAGTGACATTTTCATTCTTCGATTCAGTCAAGTAATTTCAGGGCACCTTCTTCTGATTGGAAAGAGCATGGGGCACGGACCCGGCCCCGGATCTAAAGTGGGGGGGGGGGGCAAATTATAAGGATAGGTATCGACAAGACGACATTTCAATATTTTAAGTTAAAAAATATCAATACAGATGTAGGTTATTTTATAGCTCAATTTGAATAATTGTAAATAAATATTACTAATTATAACTAAATCCGACTAATTATAGTTAAATGTAGTCATTTACAGTTTTTGTTGTTTACAGTTATTGTCATTTACAGTTTTGCTGTTTACAGTTATTGTCATTTACAGTTTTGTTGTTTACAGGTATTGTCATTTCAAAAGTACATTTTGTCTGTCTGAAAACTAAGAATACGGCTCAGTTGATAGAGTCTAGTCACAGTTGGTAAGTTTACCCCGATAAATACTTGTACTCTAGTCCTTCATTTCTGTAAGTCGGTCCGTGAGTGTGTAACCTATAATTAGATCTTATGCAGGGCTGCAACTAAGGGGGAGGCAGGCAGGCTACATGCTCCAGTCGCCGTGACATGGAATGTTGGTAGAGCGATGGAGGCGCGGGCACAGAAATCTTCCTTTGACCCGGATGACAATGATTCTAGCTGCGCCACTCTCTTACGTATAATGAACACCAAATAGTTTTGAAAATTTTGCAAAAAAATTTGTATGACGTCATATTTAGGGATTTAGAATATGTATATATTTTTTTTTTAAATGTGCCCATACGCAGCGAATCATCGAAGCTTTTGTGGCAGGCTGTGATCACTTGCAAATAATAATGACAGCATCAACGCATTAACATGCTCAGAAAGATTATAAGTAATATGTATTCTGCATGCATATTTGAAACAGACGGACAAGTGATTTATACTTCTCTCCCCCCCACCCCATCGCTATAGAGACAAGTTCTTGCGCATATTTAAATTCAGAAATGCAAATATAATTTTACATACTTATCACTTATAAACTTTTTTTAAATGTAGATCTTAAGCCTTTTATGCAACTTAGTGTGATTTTATATTAATTCGCTTTTATAAATAGTGTACTGAAACAAATTTAAAAGTAGATTAAAATTATATTAAATTATAAATTAACTGCATCATTTTGTAAATAATTTTTGTCAGCATTGCCTACCATACGTGGTGATTTTTAATGATCCTATAATTTCAAAAGGAAAACGGAAGCAGTAAATTTGTGGCTACAAAGGCTGAATTATATTACAATTATTGTGGGGGAAGTCTCGTAAAATAAAAGCAATGCAGTGACCATTCTAAATGGAGCCGAAGAAAACATTCATTTCTTCATGAAATTCAATTTTGAATTCATTATAAGCAGTAACGGGAAAGAGGTAAAGTCCTGTTGAAAGGCCGTTCACTGGTCCTCATTGTTGAACCCCAAAAAAAAGATAGCGGGGGGACCTCCTACTACGAAAGAAAATCTCGGGGGTTTCAGCAATTCACCTGCTTAGTTTGGATTTTTTGGACGAGTACACTACATTTCGGATAATAGAAGGTCTTCCCGCCATGATTGAAATTTCGTGAAGGCAAAGCGTTAAAGGGTTAAAGCGATAAATCATAGTGTAGTGCCCCTGCCTCAGCATATTGTCACTGACAGTGTATGCAATTGTGACGCCTTTTCTTTCTTGTATTGTTCACATCTGAAGGAAACAATTTTTTAGTGGCAACAGCAACAATTCTTAATAATGTAATTGTTAGTAGTCCCGCAGTGATTTGACGCATATGCAAATTTCAACTCATATTTCCAGTTCTATTCACCTCAAGAAGTCCATTTTAATCTTGTTAAAACCACAATTATATAAGCTTTTTTAAGTAAATATATAGGGTGCAATTTGAAATAAGAGAGAAAAAGTGTGTTTTGTATTTTTTTAACATGCTGTCCATATTTCTAAGGGATTCTTCATTGTACAGAAAAATAGGGCATTCAAAAATCTGTAAAATGAGATATAAACGAACTTTTTCCATTGAACAGAATTCAGGTTATTAAGAGTTGTAAGGCCAATTAGGACACCCTGTATATTATATAATATAAAATGTTTCCCAGGGGTTGGGGGCGAATGATCAATTATGGAAGTGGGATGTACGATCGAAAAAAACAGTGAAACAAGGGGAGCTGAGTTGTTATCCATTTCTCCATACTATACGCAAAGTGAAGAAAGACTTGTAAAAAAAAAAATGTACAAAACATCTGCGGTGAAAATCTATTTTAAATATATTTTTAACGTCAAAGAACAATTTAGATTGTCTTGTACAAAACGAAAAATTTAAAACAAAATTAATGCAATTTCTGATATTGCAATCTTTTAGATTCTTCAATAAGAGGTTTTCAGAAAAAATGAAGCCTAGAATATTTTCCCGGGGATAGGATCCCTGGCTATGGCCCTGATACATAGAAGAATTATAATCCAAGAACAGATGAAATGTTGAAAGATCAGTTCACGTTGATGAACCAATTTACCTATCTCTAACACTTGCTGCCGTTTTAGTGACTGAAATTTTCATTTTCCATGATTTCCGTGAAATTTTAAAAAATTCCCTGACATTTCCAGAATTGAAAAATTCCATGAGGATTCCCTGATTTCCCAGTTCTGTTACCACTCTGAGTAGAGGACATCATTGTTAAAGTAAAAGGACTGAAATGGCGATGGGCTGGGCATATCGCAAGAAGGACTGATCAACGATGGACAAAGCAAGTTCTCAACTGGATTCCAAGAGACCACCGAAGACCTAGAAAACGTCCTCAAACTAGATGGGTGGATGAAATAAGAAAAGAGGTTGGGGTGACGTGGAAACGAATGGCCCAGGATAGACTTGTGTGGAAAGCATTTGGAGAGACCTTCATCCAGCAGTGGATAGATAATGGTTGAATATGATGATGATGATATATATAAGTTTAAAAGGAGAAAAGTCCCTCTCTTTTTATATATACACACAGGGTGAATTTGACCTAATCTGCCAAACGAAAGGGGGTGATAGAAGAGCCCATGTGGAGCATAAAAAACCGTTGCAACCTTGTCCTATCTCTATCCATTTCCGAATTATGATGGAAAGAAGAAAAAATGCGGAAAGTCTGAAAAAACAAAATTTGTGAGGTTACTGAAAGATCTACACGCAAAATAAGCATATGTTTGAAAGAACAGAAAATGTCTTATAAGACGACGTTATTTCCGTCAGGATATCTGAATTTAACGGCGAGCTACAAGCGCTGAAACATTGGCGAAATGTAAAATCAAGTTGTCACCAAAATTTGTAGCCGGCAATTCCGCAAACACCCGTCTAGCTACAATCAGTCAAATTTACCAAAAACTTGTCCATTCTACCAGCTTTCGACTGAGCCTAGAATAAACCATATTGGTATTCTAGTTCAGGAGAAATTTAGCCTTTTGTCTGCAATACATCACAGAAATCGGCATTTGTTGGAAAAGGCATTCGACGAACATTTGCAGATGTCTTCCAACCTTCCTGCGCATGCATCCTGATTGGTCACCTACATCGCCAGATCCGATTACAACTAACTTCATTGTTTGGAGTTTCCTGAAGCAAAAGGTTTACTGCACAGAATTTGTCAGTTTGTTAGACTTGAGCAGCTGGCTCAACGAGATTTTATAAAATTGAGGGATGAGCTTTCGCTAAGAGCTACAGTGGTTTCAGTTGGTAAGAGGGCAAGGGCATGTATCTGATGTGGGGGCGATCAATTTCAGCATTAGCTGTAAGTTTTACACATCCTTCCAAATGCATACGTACTTTAATCACAGGTAGACATGTGATGCGTCTAGTGGGATATATATATTTTTTTTCATTTTCCTTTTTGAAAGACGTGGGAAACACCATACTTCTTTTATTTCCATTGTGTTTGTATACTTCAAAACAAATGTTACTTTTATTGGTTAGCTTTAAAACGTGCATTCTTGCACCTAAAAAAAACAGCAGGCCTTTTTCGATGAAAGCCGAATTCAGTGTTGTATTTCAGACATAAGACTAAATTTCTCTTGAACTAGAATACCGATGTGGTTTTTTGTAGACTAATTCAAAAGCTGGTAGAAAGGACACGTTTTTTGCAAATTTCACCAATTGTAGCTAGAAGGATGTTTGTGGAATTGTCGGTTACAGATTTTGGCGACAATTCGATTTTGCACTTCACCACTTTCAGCGCTTGTAGTTCGCCGTTAAATTTAGATATCTTGATAGAAATGGTGAGAAGATGATGCCTTGGTTATTCAGCACCAAATTTATGGAATACTTCCCCCGCTAGAGATTGCTAATACTTGTGTTTTTTCAGCCTTTAAGCTAGCATTGAGAGCTTATTCATCCTCTCAGTGATTGTATTTAATTATTTTATTATGTTTACCATTTTTTTTTCTCTCTTTTACGTATTTACTTAACTGTAACTTACATTTTAATTTATTCAAATTTACGGTTTTCTGCCTTGTTGTCAAGTATTGTAATTTTTTGTTTCCGTTTTTATTCCTTAATTTTAACTTTGTCTTGTCATTTTTTTTAGCCATCTAGTTTTGTGCCATTATTGATCACATGTTGTAATTTTATAGATCATTCTTCTTTTTACTTTTTTGGGCAGCACTGGTTCTGACAAATGTAAGTTTTTTAGTGTTTCTCTGGTGAAATATCCAATTTTACTTATTTTTGATGTACTATGTACTTGAATATTGAACCTAAATTTGTATATTTTAAATAAATAAATAATAAAACCTCCCATGCAATATTAAAAAAAGCACAGATTTATGGTTATTAACAAAGTTGTCTGATAAATATATGGAAGGTTTCCAGAAAGTCTAACACCAGAGGTGATCTAGATTGACAAATAACAGAAGGTTTGAAAATTTAAAAACACGAATATTCTCCCAGCACTGAACATCAATGGAGAAATTTGGATTTCATTTCCTACATATTTGTTGCGCTCGTTAAACCGAAATGTAAGGGAACATTTAGTCTGGCCGATAATACAAAAATATGCCAAATTTTTATCAATCCTTCATATATCAGCAGGACTAAATATTCTCTTAAATTCTGGGTTAAATAAATACAAAAAATATGTAGAAAAATACGAATTTCTGAAATCTTCCATCGCTTTTCATTGATGAGAGAACAATTATACTGTTAAATTGTTGGAATTTCCTATTATTTGTTCACCTAGATCGCCTTTGGTGTTAGACTTTTTGGAAGCCTTCCATATTTATAAATAGTCAAACAATCTTGTTAATGATCATAAATTCAGTATATCGGCTATAATAATAGTTCTAAGAGTATCCAAACACTGCTCATTACTAACGCTTCTGTGGTCGAATTGTCAAACTAAAAGTATCATTAGATTAGGAATGTGCTGACTATATCTACTATAATTTAATGTGTTTATTTGTATAAGAGATGACGTTCATATTTTAAAATTATTTCCAAAATTTCAAATGGCAACATCCACCTTTTATGTGATCAAAAGATTTGTCACATCTTGATTATACTAAATATCACTTTTTGTACAATTCTGAGAATATAATTCTTGAGAATTATTCTGAAAATTGCCATAGATATTATGATAAAACCATTCAGGAGCTATCTTAATTAATATTGAGGACTGCAAACTGAAAGTCATGTGCAGAATGATTTACCATATTTCCTAATATGTCCTCAAATCTCCTTTTTTTTTCACTTTTAGGTTTTATTTTTATAACAATGAATTATTAAAGGATATTTAAAAAAAAAACTTGTCTGCATTGACAAATTATTTTGAATTATTTATAACTGACATAACATTCAAACTGAGATTTTCAGTCTCCGGTAAGAGTCAAAATGATGCAGTTTTGAATAAAGGTTTATATCCCAATACATGCTGAAAGAAATAAACTACAATTTTACATACCTATGTTTAAAGGCATTGTTGAATTGATTGTAATCAAAATTTATACACATGTTCCTATTTATAGTTGTTTTCAAATATGAATTTAATAATCAATACCTATAAAATATTGCTTTAATAATGTAAAAGAACAAAAATTTGTTTGGGTTGTTTATTTGTATAATATACCCTAATCTCATTGAAAGGCTGTTTATTTCAAAAGGTATAAGGAAAATAAACTTGTTTAGTATTAGAAACTTAAAAGTTCAACCACTTGTAATTCATACTATCAATATAATTTTGATGAAAAATGGCACAGCTTTATTTGAATGTACACATTTACTCAATAAACACTTATATACAGAATTTTGTTTAATTTACAACCATGTAAATAGTATTTTGCACGTATTTCTGGATTAACTAGCCATTCATTTATCTGAACCTGGATGCGGTCCAATAGGAGCCCCAGTTAATTTAGCAGTCATAAGTATATGTATTCAACAAATGCAATAAAGACCAGTTCAAAAAATATTGTATGTTACTGACAGTTTTACTTGCATTCAAAAATAAGAATTGAACATACCAAAACTTAGCAAACACATTCGGGCTTCAGAACGCACTTCATGACTTTCATCATTGTGTGCCACATAAGTAAGCTGTTCAGTACAATTTGTTGCCTTGGATTTTTTTAAAAAAAAAAGAAGAAAAAGTTATTCATGAGAGTGAAAACTGTAGGTCTCTTAGTTACATTCAACACATACATTTTATGTACTAAGGTTGACTAGTAATTTGATGGGAACAACAGCTTAATATAACCTATAAAATATGATACATTTACACACAACCAAGCACATTGGGAATCAAACCCAGATTCAATGGACCAAAGGCAGTGCTCATGACCACTGGGGAATAGTTGTACAGTCAGAGCTGTTTAATCCGGCACGTTCGGAACCACGGCCTTGCCGGATTATCGAACGTTAATATGGTTTTAACGGGAATACCAAAGAAAAATTAATACAGTACAATGATATTTAAAACAAGTTGTAATAAGCTGCTCTATGGCAAAAAAAACCAAAAAAACATGAGCATTACTGTTTAAAAAAGTTTTTCGTATCACGTTGCTTCTATGATTCGGATCTTTTCTTCAAAGAAACGTTACGGACTACACACAAATTTATGAGTTCTGCAGAGTTAGAGCTTTAGTTTGATTCAAAAAATTTTATTAATGTATCTAATGTATCAGAAGACTGTTTCCACAAGTCTGTAGTTTCATCTGCCATGTCTCTTTCACCCGACCTGGCGGTCAAGCTGAACAAACGCCCGAATCCACCCGATCCACATCGAGCAGCTCGATCGGTGCCAGATTATGGAATATGCCGAACCAAAGAATACTGGATTAAAGAGCTTCTACTGTATTATAAAATTGATATTATAATTTATAAGTCACAAAAAACACATTACAGTGAAGAATACAAGGTGCAATAAGGAAAATTTGAATAAAAAATTTCAACAGTTCATCTTTAACTACTATTTATGTAGATACAGCATATCTCTGTATATTAACACACTATATGGTCATTAATTAATGGACACCTCCTGGAAAGTATGATTATCTGTACTTTAACAATACATGTCATAACCCTACAAAATTAACTTGAATGTTCAGTAAACATGTATGCCAGTCACAGCTGTCGGTATAAATACACAATGTGAACTTAGTGACATAGAATGCTTATGGGCATGCTTATTGATGCCCACATGTTAAGTCATTCTATCCATCAGATTTTATGTAAGTTCCAGATACCCTGGGCAATAGTGGGTGATGCAGTGGTAAAGCAGAAACCTGAGTTCTGACACCTCAATTCAGATCCAATAAGCTTAAAAAATCAACAGATCGGGTCCATGGATGTCTCCGATATGTGAAGTAAAATCACCAGGCTTTGTTACAAACAGTAGTCAAAGACTTTTGACTGGCATCGGGAAATTGTATAAGCAATCATATCATTTGCATTATTCATAATGGTGTAAAACATGTAGCCATTGGACACTAGAATAACAGAAATGTATTTGGTGGAGTGATGAATCAGGTCACATGTTGTACAAATTTGATGGATGTGGTGAACACCTGGCAAGTGTTACTTATAAGATTGCATTTTCCTTACCGTGAAATTCAGAGTAGGTGAAGTTATGATATTAGGCTGTTTTTCATGGCATAATCTTGGTTCAGTAATTTTTGTGCCTGGATCTAAGAATATCAATGCTTATGAAGCAATTTTGGACAATTCAGTGATGTCTACACTGTGGCAACAATTTGGAACTAGCCTATTTCATTTTTAACAAGACAATAACATCCCATAACCAAATAGTTTGAAGAAATGGGAGAGAATGAACTTGACTGGCCAGCCCAAAGCCCAAACCTCAACTGTACTGAATACCTTTAGGATAAGTTGGAGCACCAATTAAAAGCCAAGTTAAACTGTAAAAAAGATAACCACTTGACATGTTGAAGGTAGAATGCAATCAAATTACAGCAGACACCTACCATATCATAGTGGAAAATATTTCTCAAACAGTTGAGGCTGTGATAGATTTGAATGGGGGGGGGAACATGCATCACTGTTGACACTATACGGAATCCACGTTCGCATATTAGTGTCTGGTCATTAATAGCCATATAGTGTATCTTTGAACATACCAATATTTAGGAACATCATATGTCTTCTGTAAACATTGCAAAAGTATATTTTTCATTTAGTGTAGACTTTTATGTCCTGCACTCTACTTGGATAAATGTGCTCTTTTCATAAATATCTATAAAATAAAATATGGAACTAACTCTTCTGCATGACTGTCCAATATAAAAAACTTCTCAGCATGGGAATTCATGAGCATTTAAAAAAGTTTTTATTTTGTATTTTGAACAAATTCTATTGTTCAACCACAATCACTAAATCATTGAAGGTTCATTTTCTATACGAAGAGGAGTTTACCTATCTTATATAATAAATTAGACACCATAAAATGTAATTCTGTTCACTAATTTATGATAAGTATAAAATGAAGTTCTGAAGAATATAAAATACACTCTTCACAATATTAAACAACAGCATTAAAAGTATGTTAAAATGCAGTAAAATCTCTGAATAGCATACATGTGGGGATTGGAGAATCTATCCATTATTTGGGAGTATTAGAGCATAACAAGAATTAAAACTGGGAATTGGAATAATATCCACTAAATAGAGGTGTCTGTTATAGAAGTTTTACGGTAGTTTCTGTCCATATTGCAGATAATGTAAAGAAAAAAATATATATAAAGGGAGGCGGTAAACTTAACTAATTTCTGACAAATAAGTTAGAAACTTTTGAGAAACGAAGTAATATTACACATTAAATACTCCTTTGTGAAGGTTTCTTTTTTTTTTTTTCCTTAAAGTTTTGCATAAAACTGAAGACTGAATACAGATTTTCAGATCTCTACAATTTTCAGGTTCATACAATGGCATCCAGAATTCATACATTTTATTGTAAATTTAGAAATTTTTTTAGATATATATATAGGGTGGTTATAATTAAACTTGGCCTGTTTACAGCACCCTGGAGCTCGAACCGTTCAACGGATTGACACCAAAATCGGTATATAGACTAACGAATGCAGAAAAGGAATATGCAAAAAAAATTTTTACTTTAAAAACGTCCACTAGGTGCGCTTTTTTACTCAATATGGCAAAAGTAACCTGTGAAATGACCAACACGCAATACAAATGACATTTTCAATATTTAGTAACACTTAGTGCATCGAAACATTTTAAAATGAACATTGCACCAGCAATAACAGTATGCCAGCGCTGCAGGCATACAATGGAAAAAAAAAATTTCACATGCAGATAGTGCGTAAAGAAATATGACATTTAAGCAGCTGTTAATCGTGTACAGGACGATGTAATGGATGTTCCTCAATGTGGCCGTCATCATTTACTTGTAACAATTCAAGCCGATACACAGTGTGTTCAAGAACGCCTCTCAACTAATCCTCTGTGATGCTTCGCACATGCAGCGTGGTGGAATTCTTGGATTCTGCTAACATAGCAACACTTCCACAATAAATCAAATTCTTTAAATGATCCCACAACTAGAAGTTGCATGGAGTAAGATTTGGTGAACATGTGCCAGTGATTAATAAATAAACGACTGATAATGTACTGGAGTGCAATAAATGCTGGAGCAAAAAAGCTTCGTCGGACTGTGCAACATGTGGGTGCGCACCATCTTGCATTGAAATGGTAGATGTAACGCACTGTCGTTTCTGCAGTTGCGGCAAAACAAACGTTTGGAGCAACTCACGGTACCTAATGGACGTTACAGAACATTTGACAGGGCCATAAACTTTTACAAGTGAACGATAGGGACCACATTGAGCAACCTTTATTGCATCATTCTGTACACGATTAAAAGGTGCTTACTTGCTGCATTTCTTTACTCTCTATCTGCATGTGAAAAATCTTTTTTTTCCATAGTACGCCTGCAATGCCGGTATGCCGTTATTGTTGTACAATGTTCGTTTGAAATGTTTCGATGCAATAAGTGTTACTAAACGTTAAAAATGTCATTTGTGTTGCGTGTTGGTCATTTCATAGGTTGCTTTTGCAGTATTGCGCTAAAAAGCCCCCAGCGGACGTTTTTTTCCACATCCTTTGAGTAGTTTGTATACCAATTTTGGTGCAAATCTACTAAACGGTTCAAGCTCCAGGATGCTCTAAATAGGCCAAGTTTAATTATAACCACCCTGTATATATTAATAAAAATTCACGAATAATAATGGAAAACAAACTTCGTAAAAATTTGACTTTGACTCATAGGCAAAAGACTAAAAATGCATTATTTGCTTCAATGCTATCTCATTCTGTTGTGCCGTCACCAAGAGTGAAAGACAAATTCTTTAAATACCATTATATTGATGGAAAGGGGAGACGCACCAATTTTCTGCATTTGCTAAGCAATGCAACTCTTTTGAATAAATTACTTCTGAAACATGGAAAAAATATCAAAACATCAAAATTTTGCAATGTTCGGAATGCTTAAAATCATTGTTTAGATAAACTTTTTACGTGTCACCTAAAACTTAAGTTTCTGAAAATTAAATAATTTTGAACAAAATCAAATTCTCCCCTACAAGGAATTTTCTATATCATTTAGCATGATATATACACACAACTGTTTTACAATTTAATATACATAATTTTTAGTTTGCTTTTTTATAATTATATTTTAAAAAACCTCATGAAATTAATCATTTTTAATATTATGAAAGTATCAGTATATTTAGAAAACTAAAAATTTTATAAATATGTTCTTACCTCCAGTACTTGTAGAGCAGCACAAGATCCTTGTCTTATTCTTTTATTTTCAGATTCTAATCCCTCCAAGAATGTTTCAGTAATCTGTCATGAATTTTAAATTAAACGTTTTAATTAAGTATCACTTTACTTACTAATATTAAACTATTACATATAATTTTACATTCCCAGATGGAACTCATGTAACAATATTGAATTTTTTCCCCCTTCATATTATTGATTTTTTTTTAATTATTTGAACTTGCATTCCTTCTAAGAATGCTCATTTTAATCAAAATTACATATCATGCATGTGCATGCTTATCCTCAGCTAATACAGCTTATTTTTAAAGCTTTTATAGATATATCCTCACATATACACTGAAAAGCTAAAACATTATGACCACCTGCCTAATAGTACAGTGGTTCTCAACTCTTTTCAAGCCGCAACCCCCTTTTATAGTAATCAAAAGATCCGCGATCTCCCCTTTGTTTGCCGCTGCCACATTTGCATAATAAAAGCATTTTTAACAGAGTAAAGAAAACACATTAAATACAAAATTATATTAATTATACATATGTTACATTATGTATATTATATTAATTACATGCATACATTGCATTAATTATGTATAATATATTAATTATATATATTATATTATTATGTATATTAAAGTATATGATAATAAAGTTAACAACCATTAGTAGAATATTGCAATGTGTGTAGCCATGTTGAAATATAAAAGCGTTGGAAACATTTGGTCTAAAATTCCATATTAAAATAATTGCAACAAGAAGTAGTAGGAAGGGTGACCCCCAGAAACCTATCCATGGTCCCCTTGATAGTCGCGACCCCCAGGTTGAAAACCACTGTAAGAGTGTGTTGCTCCACCTTTGGCAGGCAAAACAGCTGTAACCAACCTTGGCATGGATACCACAAGTGTTTCATAGGTAGCCAGAGACGGATGGTACCAGAAGTGCAAGCAGCAGCCAAGCAATTCTCTAACATTCTGGGGAGGTGGATTTTGAGTTCTGAGTTGCCATTGCATGGCATCCCAAATGTGCTTTATGGGATTACGATCCAGCAAGTTAGGTGACCAGGACATCAACTGAAATTCATCACATGCTCCTTGAACTATTGTAGCATAATTCTAGCGATGTCCTGGAAGACTCCATTCCTGGTGGAGAAGATAGACACAATGTATGGGTGCAACTGGTCTGTAGTGATGTTGAGGAAGTCAACGGCTTCCATGGTGTGTTTTACCACGACCAATAGTTTCAGAGATGTTCATGAGAATGTCTCCCAAACCATAATACCATCACCAGCCTATTTATAACCTGTGGTACATACGTTGAGGAACTTTGCACCTAGAAGATGGCATACTCTTACACAACCATCGATGTGATGAAGCAGAAAATGTGATTCATCTGACCAGAGAGGCAACTCTGTTCCATCGTTCCATAGTTCAGTCAAGATGGTCCACGACCGACTGTCGGCATAAATTGCGATGATGATTGATTAACAGCAACACATGAGAGGGCCATATGCTGCAGACTCCCATATTAAACAAAGTCCACTGAACTGCATGCTCTGAAATACTTCTATTTGGATCTACATTGTAATTGGCTGTTAGTTGATTACTGATTTTAGTTTACCAAGTGGGACAGCAACATCAAGTTCCGTTGATGACGCATGGACGTCCAAAGCATTGCCGTCTACTTCTGGACCATTAATCTATTTTACATAGGTCCTAACAACGGCAGCTTGTGAACACCTGATGAGCCATATAGTTTCGTAGATACTCATTCTGAGCCATCAGGCCATTATAATCTGCCTTTTATCAAACTCACTTATATCAGCAGCCTTATATATCATAAACAACATAATCAAGAGAATTATACCTTAGAATCTCACTGGCAGACGTCAAATACCCTTTCCACCTGTCCTCTGGGTCATTCAGGTAAGACCATTCGCACATAATAGGATGGTGATAATGTTTTGGCTTTTCAATGTCAATTTAAACATATCAAACATGTTCATAACTTCCTTTAATTACGCTTGTCAGGCCTTCGGTCATAAGTTTAGAAGCCCTCCCCCACCCCCAAAAGAAATATATATAGATATATATACCAGTCATATTGAGAATAGCAAGAAAGGAAATTAAATCTTGGCATTAACCCAAACAACAAAAATCCACATACAGCCATGCTACTTTTGGCACCACTGTATGTTCGGGGAAACAAAAAATATGAAGTCTCCTATTGGCTGAAACAAATCCAAGAAAGGGGGAGTTTGAAAATTTTAAGGAGGTAGCAAGGGCTTTTGAGATAGGTTGCGGTCTTTTATGGATGAGGAGAATGTTTCTCCTAAATGTTTTACTTTAAACATAAAAAAGGGAATTATAAATACATTTTGTTTGAATTAATAAATTGGTTAGTAGTGATAGCCATGTAAACTTTTGCATTGTGAGATTTAGTGTCAAGAAGAAATTATTTTCAATGACGAACTTGCATCATTCAGATTATTATACATGACTACAGAAGATTCGTAAGTACTGTTTTCAGTGGTTTTGATTAATAGAGAAATTCAGAAATCAGACAAACATGCGCATTGTAGTAAATGATAATTTGTGTTATTATGATTGAAAGCAGATTTCTGATATAAATTGGTGCCAGAAGTGGGATATAGTTGAATACTATATATTTGCAAATATTAAATTGGTATCTTAGAAGATACACGTAAGTTTAAAGAGTAGAGCATTCAAAGAATATTTAACAGAAAAAGAACGAAAATAAAATTTTAAATTAAATGCAAAGTATTTACATGAAAAGTGTTGGAATGTTTTTATTTTATTTTTTTTTCATTTTTGAAAAATTGCAAAAAAGTCAGATATTGGTAAAGTTAAAAAGGAAGAGAAATATTATCGTAATGTGAGAATAATGGCAAAGGATATATATTTTATACATAAGGCAGAGAAAATTTGAAATAATCAGTATATAAATTGTTACGTAAAGAATGAAGAAGGTTCCAGATAATGAATGAAATATTAGATCTGTTTCAAAGTTATTGTTAAGATAAAGTATTACTTTAAAATATATGTAGAAATTCATTAGAAATATATATAATAATTATGAAGTTATTGTATGTGTGCAAATACATAGGATGATTCAAAAGTAACAGAAAAAGAAAAAATTAATAATTCGAGAAATATAGACGGTAGCATAATGCGGTTTTCACAGAAGTGAATGTTTTTTTTAATAAAGAAAAATTTTACTGCCAGAATAGTTACATTTTTCACCGCCAGGTGATGCTGTAGCAGTCCTGGAGTTGTTGCCTCTCGCTATTTAAACAGATCTGCTAGCAATTGCACCTCAAACAATGCAAGACTGCGAACACTGAACAATCTGACTTTGTTGTGAGATATATAAACTTCAGATATAGTGAATAAAGTTCAACTTTCAATATTTACATTTATTACCAAAGTTAAATGTTCTGCCAAGGTGAGGAATGTTATTGTTATGGGATAAAGCACTTTTAGTTAAGTTGTATTATCCAAATTCCGATTGTACAGGTGTGGCTTTGTGCACTTATCGTTGGATGAGGGATATTGGAAGTGGAAAGGGACCAATGTCTTGTTTCTTACTGATAGTTATGATAAAAAGGTTTAAGGACACTAGCAGCTTGGAAGCATGTGCAAGAAGCGGGAGACAAAATAAAGCCATTGCAGTTGTGAATGAGGTCAAACAAAACTGACACGCAATCAGCAACTTCTGCTCATGGAGAATGCAGTGTGTGTAAAATTTCAAGAATTGGCATTTCGTACGTAACTGTATGGCGGTCACTCAGGATCATCCCCAGGTTTCCTTATAAAATTCAACACGTACAGCAACCGAAACCAATTTCAAGAGGCATGAATTTTCAATTGTTTCAAATTGGGCTTTTCAACAGATGGAAAATAATCCAGACAGGCTGTCAAATGTCTTTTGGACTGATGAGGCACACTTTTCACTTAATGGAAGTGTAAATGCACAGAAATGCCGCATCTGTGCAAGAGAATGCACATACAATTGTGAAAACTCCTTTGCATCAGCCGAAGTTGACAGTGTGGTACAGATTCACTGTGTCATAGGTCCCCCTTTTCTCTGTGGAAGTTCACAACGGCTTATTTCGAACTGTTTCTGTTACAGGTGAGTGGTATGCAACACTATTAAGAGACAGCATAATTCCTTCCTTGCAAGAGAGGGAAGTGTTCCACAGTGTCACATTGATGCAGGATGAAGTACCTCCGCACATCATACATGCTGTCCAGAACTTGCTGCGATTGATATTTGGCGACAGGGTTTAAGGTGCAGTCGTATTTTTCACAAAATGTGACAAATTGCTTGGAAAAAAAAAATTATTGCCCATCACGGAAATATGACAAGCAGTTTCAACCACAGTTTATTTTCTCAAAACAGGATTCCCATTTGGCACTTCAGCGATCTTTTCTTGTTCCTTTTTGTTTCCTCTTCAAAATTCTTAATACCACCTGTTTTTAACACCCCAGCCCCTTACTTATTATTCAAGGGGGGAACTACAGTTGGGGGGAAGGGGGACAAGTTGACCGTGTCAGGCACACAGATGACCCCATCCCCTTGAATAGTGAGGGAGTTGTCCCTTTCTTGACCAATCCATGGCTGTAGGCTATTGATGTCATCCCATCCTCATCTTAACCTGTGGGCTAAAAATACACTCAAAAGAATGGCCTGGATGGGAAACAAACAGTACTATGAAGGAGAGGTCAAAATATTTTAAGATATTCTTCTGTGGAGGGTCATTTCAAGATTTCCCAGATTGCTCTGGGTACTTGTGGTTACTTTATTAATTACTGATTTAACTCTTTAATGTTTTAAAGTGGCTGTACAGCCAGGGTGTGGCATGTGAGAATCAAGAGGGGGATGCCCCTAATGTGCATGGGATTGCTGCCTGGAGTGGATGAATAGTTTTGTCTCTGAATAGGAGAGATGGGACCCTAGGAATAGAGGTGGGGGTGTGTAGATTGTGTGTATGGACCAAAGTTTTTAGTGGATAGACAAGTTAAATGAAAAAAAGTTAACACATAATGTCTGTCTCCTAAATTAGAAAGTTAGCAAGTTTTGAAATGATCAAAGTAGGAGTGGGAGAGAAAGCATTTTCTTTTATTAATGTTTGAAACACACTGAAAGCCTCATTAAGAAAAGCTCGCCATTCATTCCTTACGGTGTGGACAGCCTGTAACTTATTTGTGCATAATAGAGGGTCAGATGTGGGGAAAACTGATGATTTCATTGCAATTTACAGCCAAGTGGAATCTCTGGCGTTATTTATATGCGGGTGTCTGCCAGAATATTTGCTTGGGGTGTCAAACATCGTTTGGGGGGTATAAAATTTACCTTCAAAATTTTAATTTTTTTTATAAAATGTACTTACCAGAAAAGAAACGAAATAAAATATTCAGTAGCAATGAAATAATTCGTCCATATTTACATAAAAAAACGGTATTTTTCGGAGGAAAACAAAATTCAAGCATTTCTTCTTGGACATTTAACCCATTCACACAGATAGGTGATAATTTAGGATTGTATTTCATATAGTACCTTTCTCCATCTTGGTATCCTTATCTGTACTTTTATTGGAAAAATTGCAACATAAAAAAGATTATTACAATTTACATATGCAGAAAAAGTATGGAAAAATAATTTGCGCAATGTTTTCTTTCTTGTAATTTGAATATTTAGCGGGTATATGAACTTTGAGTTTGGGGGTGTTAAGAAATTTGCAGGGTGTTAGCAAGGGTGGCCCGAGTATACCCCCATTGGGGGAGGGGAGAAGCACAAAATTTTCCAACTATCCAAAAGCGTTAAAAAAATATATATACACACACAGTAAACCTCCCTTAACAACTATTTTTTCTGAAACGGATTTTCACCCTTCCCCATAAACTCAATGTTAAATTTACCCCCATTCAGAGACCACCTCACTGAGTGATCGCGTTTTTGCGGAACCGATGGATGTCGCCTTAGAGAGTATATATATTTATGTATGTATATATTTAAACATATATATTTAAATATATATATTTAAAATATATATATTTAAAGATATAGCATTACTGTTAAATAAACAAAACCCATGATAACAGACACAGCATTTGGCATTTTCTTAAAGAGGAACTTCTTCAATCTCTGCCTGCCCGCTGCACAGATATAGCTATAGACGGACCCTCCAGCTTCACAGCAAGTTTGAGAGCCCAACACTATGGTCAGTTGCAAATTGGATTCATAAGGAACACCTGGGAAAACATCCTTGTTTCTTCTTCATGGTACTTAAAATGAGAGTTAAACGAGAAGGGGGAGAGGGGAAGTCCTTGAATCTGTGGTTCTGGTGATGACCACTTTCATTAATAATAACAAAACTGTTATGGTGATGACCACTATAGTAAACACTCGATCAACTAATGAGTATGTATTGCAAATAAACTGATATGGTTATAAGGTCCCTGCTACATAAGGCTGGTTTACATAGTGCTCCACCTCAGAGTAACAATTTCTCAGCTTAGCACTAAGCAGGATTTGAGTACAGTTTTAAAACAGAAAAACATTATCAAATAAGCACCTTGATTTTAGAAGTAGCATCCATAGAAAATTCTTTCAAACAGCGAGCTACAATAAAAATAAAACACAATTTAGTTTGAAATAAAGTACAAGGTGGGGTGTGATAATCAAAATTTCTCTATTTAGAGTTTTCTGTAGCTTTAACATGCACAGTGGTACCAAAATTTGCATATATACTATTTAAAAAATTAAAACAGGATTACTTGAAAAAGAAGTTAAAAAATCTGTTAAGGAAAATATGATTCTGTAAAACAGGAAAAAAAAAACTCAAGACAAATCTAAAATGAAAATTTTATTTTTACTCATTGTAAAAATAGAAAAAACATTTAAACTGCAACAAAAAATAATTTCACAACTTCAAATTTATTCACAATGTCTAAAGATGTCACTGACATTGAATTTCAACAAGATAGCCATTGTCTTTAAGGAACTTCAGTTCTTTTTTGGCTTTTACAAAAAGCACAATAAAAATTGAAAATTTAGATTTGTCTTATTTTTTATGTATTTTTCCCCATGTATTTTCTGTTATAAATTGCCACATTTCTTCCTTAGAGAGTATTTTGGAAATATGTTTTTCCTGTGAAATCCTTCTTGCCATCTCTTGAATACTGTAAAAAAATGCATGTAATGTAAAAAATTTTGGCAACACTGTGGTAATTGGTTCGAAACTACAGGGAACCATGAATAGAAAAACTTAAATTATAATCACCCTGTACACACAAATAAAGCACATTTTCCTAAATATAATTTAGTCATACTGAGAACATATTTATTCATTAATAACTATGTAATGCCCACAATGCCATTGTCATGGCTCTCAAAGATGATGGAATGCTGCCAAATGTTATCGAGTTGTTATGTTGAGGTACAATTCAGGAACACAAAACATGCTGCAGTAACCACAGGCAGCAAACACTGATAAATTGATGCAATAGTGTATAAAGTGTAAGAACAGGTGGATTCAGAATAATGCTACAATGCTATGAGCACGGAGAGACAGGATATAAGAATTACATGAGCTGCACTTGTTTTATTTAATAAGTTACTGATTTAACACTAGAACTGTGAAACAATCACTATACCTAGAACCATGGCTGCAGTCATTTTGTCTGCCCTTGAATATTCTTTAAAAAACTATAAATAAATACAATTTTGCTTTTGTTTTAACAATACTAACGTATTTAGGTTAACATTAGAACTCGGCTTGTAGTCAAATTGACCACTTGTGAAGTTTAAACTCAAATATCTTTTAAACCTTTCGTGTTTGAAAGCTAGAAATTCTTGACTTTTCCTAAAATATGTTCCTAATAGCATATATAAAGTTTTAAAAAAATACATTACAGAGAACCGTAGTTATAAGCATATGGACCTAGAACCGCGGAAGCGATCAATTTCATCGCGTTGTCGTTTTTTGTGTAAATAATTATTATAATAATCAATTAACAAGAATAATATGATGTATAAAGTAATAATAATAAATATATATATATATATCATCATCATCATCATATTCAACCATTATCTATCCACTGCTGGATGAAGGTCTCTCCAAATGCTTTCCACACAAGTCTATCCTGAGCAATTCGCTTCCACGTCACCCCAACCTGTTTTCTTATTTCATCCACCCATCTAGTTTGAGGACGTTTTCTAGGTCTTCGGTGGTCTCTTGGAATCCAGTTCAGAATTTCTGTTGTCCATCGTTGATCAGTTCTTCTTGCAATATGCCCAGCCCATCGCCATTTCAGCCCTTTTACTTTAACAATGATGTCCTCTACTCTAGTTTGCTCTCTCACCCAAGTGTTTCTTTTTCGATCTCTCCTAGTTATTCCAAGCATGCACCTCTCCATGCTCCTTTGCGTTGTCTGTAACTTTCGTATTGCTCCAACTGTTAGACTCCATGTCTCTGATCCATAAGAGAGGACTGGCAATACACACTGGTTGAAGACCTTTCTTTTTAGACACAAAGGCAATTTCCCCTTCAGGATAAAACTGTTTCTTCCAAATGCACTCCAGCCAAGTTTAATACGTCTGTTGAGTTCTTTCATAATGTTGCCATCCATTGAAATCAGCTGGCCAAGGTAAATATATGAATCAGCAATTTCTAGCTCAATGTTGTCAACTTGTATTTTTGTTTCCTCTACAAAATTATTGAACATGATCTTAGTTTTTTGTAGGTTCATCTTGAGTCCAACTTCTTTACTTCTAGTTGAGAGCTCCTGTACCATGTCTTGGAGTTCTGATGGGTTCGTTGAAAAAATAACAATGTCATCAGCAAACCGCAGATGATTTAAATATTCACCATTTATTTTTATTCCCTTGTTATTCCAATTTATCAGCTGAAAAATCATCTGTAAAGCAGAAGTAAAAAGTTTTGGAGAAATGGTATCTCCCTGCCTCACCCCTTTGCCAAGTTTGATAGTTTTGGTATCTTTATGTAACCGAAATTTTGCACTTGCATTTTTATACACACGTTTCACCATGTCAATGTACACATCCTCGATGTCTGCTGATCTTAAAGAGTTGATGACTGCTGATGTTTTAATAGAGTCAAAGGCCTTCTCATAGTCAATAAATGCAACACACAATGGAAGTTCATATTCATGTGTTCTTTCAATTAATTCTCTTAATACTTGAATATGGTCCACTGTACTGAATCCACTTCGAAATCCAGCTTGTTCTCTTGGTTGAGCTGCATCTAATTTTTTCTGCAGGCGATGTGTTAGAACTTTTGTGAAGATTTTATAAATAGCAGGTAACAAGCTAATTGGTTGGTAATTTTTCAAACCCTCTTTATCACCTTTTTTATGCAAAAAAATTACTGTTGCAGAATCTAATTGGTTTGGTATGTAACTGCTGTTAAGACATTTGGTAAAGAATTTT
>QLNU02015360.1:48304607-48318298 GCA_006491805.2 Dysdera silvatica
TTTTCGAAGGAAGATGCACTAACACGTTATCTTATCGCCGATTGCGTTATCGCAAATCACCCTCCCACCCTTCGCATTGCCAGAGAAGCAATGTTTCAACTGCTCTATTTATAGTTAAGACTGCAGAAACTGCACAGCGGGAATTCATAACAAAGTTTTAAAGCATTCACAAATCGTTTTGTTCATAGTTTATTATTGAGAGAAATTAACATTTTTAAAAAATACATACTGATTGGAATTGTATTTTTCTTTTTACATTACTTTTATGTTCTCGTATTTTATGAATATTTTTACTGCTTGCAAACTGGAAAGCCATTTGATTTAAAATAATTTGTTTTGAGTATAGTTCATGAGTGTCTTCTGTAATGTAAGTTAAATCAAAATGGGTGAAGATGAAGACAGTCAACCAACTCCCCAAATTAGTCATGTGGTGCTTTGAATTCCTACATTGTGGAGAAATGTCGCAATATGGTTTAGACGGTGCGAAAATGTGTTCGAAGTGACCGGCATTATGTGCAATCACACCAAATTTTCAGCACTTGCATCGGCGATTGATGCTGAAATGCTTTCTCATATTTCAGATTTAATATTTGATCCCCCCCCCCCGAAGAAAATAAATATGAAGCGTTAAAAGAAAAAATAACAGCAGAGTTTATGGACTCTGAAACTAAAATAATTCGCACACTTTTATCAGAACTTCAGTTGGGGGATAACAAACCCAGTTTTTTGTTAAGACGAATGACGGCATTAGCTGGGAAGCAAATAAAAGAGACGTTTTTAAAAAACTTATGGTTGAATAGGCTACCTACAACCATTCAAACAATGCTTTCGGTTTCAAATGAAAACACAGCAATTCTGGCACACAAAATATTTGAGGTTTCAACCGAAAATACTAACATTTGTGCTATAAAGAGTGACAACACGCCATCAAATTCAGATTTTTTTAAACTAACAGAACGAGTTGAAAAGCTAACTAAACAAGTAGAATGCCTATCTCGATTGCATGATAGAGATAAATTCGAGAAATTGGTTTCAATCAAAATCTCCATATTTTAGGCGCTCCCAATCAAAAAATCGTCCAGGTAGGAATGATAACGATAATCAAAATTCCAATGGATATTGCTATTATCATCAAAAATATAAAAGCGCAGCTAAAAAGTGTACACAACTGTATTCTTACGCCGATCAGGGAAACTAATAGTTGCTGCCATCCCTCAAGCGACTGAGTTTGCGTTCGAACATTTGGAATGGCAGCTGTCAACAATCGCTTGCACGTTTATGATAAGAAAGCAAATACGAAATACCTTATTGACTCTGGGAGCGATATATCAGTTATCCCTATAACAAAAAATTTAACTCCAAATTCGTTGCAACTATTTACTACTACACGGATTTCTCGCTTTAGAGTTCCATCCAAGATAATTACCGACCAAGGAAGACAGTTTGAGTCACACTTATTCAAAGCTCTAACTAAAGTACTGGGATCAGAACGAATACTCACTACAGCCTTTCATACTCAAAGTAACAGGCTAATTGAGGAGTTCCACAGACCACTTAAAATGGTAATTAAATGCCACCAAACAGAGAAATGGACTGAAGTCTTACCAATGGTGTTACTGGGACTACGTTCAGCCATGAAAGAGGACCTCAATTGTACAACTACAGAACTAGTGTATGGTTCGATAATTCGCTTACCATGAGAATTTTTCGATACAACACACAGACAAGAAGAACCATCGAAATACGTGGAACACTTGAGGAGATACATGCAACAGCTAAAATTGGTATGCACTTCCAACCACTCTAAAAAAAGCAACTTTTGTGCACAAAGACTTGAAAGACACTACGAAGATATTCGTCAGGGAAGACACTGTACAAAGACAACTAGAACAACCTTACGATGGACTATATCAAGTACTTTCACAAAACAACAAAGTTTATAAGTTAAACATTTGTGGAAAGACTGTGCATGTTTCCATAGACAGATTGAAACCAGCCTTTCAAACCAACACATCAGATGACAGTTCAACTCAACCGCCAAAGAAAGGCTCTAGCACCCGGGCACCAGAAATACAGGAACAGCAAAGAACTACCCATTCTAGTAGAAGAGTGCACTTTCCACATCATTTCGTGTCATCACGATGCAACTGGGGAGGGAGTCTGCAACTACCCAATAAGAGAGACACCTATCTTGAAAACAGACTCTTCCAACTTTCGGGTATCGAGCACTCAAGCTCATGACGCCGACAAGGATCGACATGTGGTCACAATATTTGCATTAAAGTATAACCTAGAAATAAATGTTTAATAATGTGTTATGTGTTGTATACAAATAAATATTAATTTAGCTCAATCGGGCTATCACAACCAAAACAATAGTACCAATGAAATCTGACTGCATATGGAAAAAGTAGACAATACCATTTCTGTTTTTTTTATCTTTCCCCAACAAAAGAAATAGTAAATTACGCAATAAAATTTTTTTTGTTAAATTACAATTATTTAATTATATATTAAATATTATATATATTAGTATAATTTTTCACGAAATTAAAAGGCTCTTATTTTATATAGAAATAGGACTTCTAATAAAGACTGGTAAATAATTACCTTCCTTTGCAACTTTTTGAATAAATTTATTGATAGGTGAATCATGGCCTATAAAAAATAGGTGAAACTGTCCCACAGTAATAACTGTTTCTGGACTAAATGAGTTTTTGTCCAAGATTTTGCAAATTATTTGTCGAGATACTGGAAAAGAAAAGCCAACGTTATTCGCAATATGAACTCAACACGTTTTATACCAGAAAAAAACAACTAAGATGTAATAGAATATCAAATTATATGCATAAATGAATTCCGTATAACTATGACTTTTAAAGTAACACTACAAGTTTAATTACATTAACTGAAATTTAAATAAGACATCAATTGACTAAAATTTACTATTACTGGCAGTTTGCCAAATCCTTACCACATCCGTTGTCAAGCAATATTGCTTATTTTTTAACGTCTTTCACTCAACATCTTGTGTTGTTAGTAGTAGCGTCGTATTTTTTAGTGTCTTTTTCACATAGCTCACATTAGTCTACCCTTGTTTTGATCTTTTTAATTCAATCCATCTTTCCTCCCCATCCCATGCTTTTCCATATCTTTATGCATTAATTTTTTCCTCCCTCCTTACTCTCCCCTTTTCTAATGTCATATGTCCAATGTCTGCTAATCATATGCTTTTGCATCACACGTTTTCCCCTCTAGCCATAAACTATTACATAAACCATCTTGTTTTTAATACTAGTCAAATTTGCCTTCTGCCCAGTTTTGCCATCACCTTATTCTTTCAGAATGCTGTTTCCAACTTGGTTTGGGAGTTACCGGTAATTAGCAACAGGGCCACCAGTAATACTACATGTTTACCTATTAATTTTACTTAAAGGTATTTTATTAAATTTTAATTAAAGACATTTAGTATTTAAAACATTTTTTTATTTCAACCTTTTTCTAAATAGTTTACTACATCTGCACATACATCCAAATCATCTTTCAGGTTACCAAGGGGGAAAAAAAATATAGTCTTCAGGTTTACATTTCTATAAATGGCTGTTTATATCACCCAAAAGTTTCAGTTCAAACATCAATATGAAGATATTTTCTTACAAAAAAGTTTTTGTGTATACAAGTTAAAAAAAAGTTTAAGAAAATAACTTCAATTCTTTAATAAATTTAAGGATGCAAGTCATGAACGTTTAAAAAGAAAATAATTATAAAGGAATGAAGTCACATGAATCTTTATAACAATACTTTGTGAAATTGAAATTATACAACATAAAGGAGAAGTGTAATTTAGCTGGAACTTATGGCCAAGGGTGGCTAACTGGTAAATGACAAAATTTCCAGCATAAAAGAAAATATTGTGCAAAAAATAGCTTAAAAGACCATATTAATATGAAATAGTTCTTTAAGTGATGCTTTTCACTACCCACCATGGTAGTGAGTCAGAAATTGCACTGAATCTTAGATAACTGTTCACTATGTTTTGTCTCACATCTGTTGAAGAGCTATCATTTATGCCAAATCCTATAGATGCCTTTTCATATTGTCTCAAACTTTTTTAATCAGAGATAAATCTAGAAATTTGGCAGGCCAGGGTAGCACATTGGTATTTTGTAGACATTCCCATGAGATATTTGTCACATGTAGACAGACATTATCTTGCTAAAATAAGGCATTATCCACACTAGATATGAAGGTATTGTGTAGTTTACATTCCAAGACTGCATAATAGGTCATCTAGGACAGGACTGATAGTTCGACATGACCTTTGAATTATGATACATTTACACATACCCAAGCTAACTGGAAGTCAAATCCAGCTCAGCAGACTGAAAGTGATAGGACTAACCATTTGACTACTACCCAACTATTCAGTTTTTCTCAAAGTCTGTTATCAGGTTGCATTTCTTGCAAACATGGGCTTTAGGTACTCTGAACAAGCTGATCTAAACTTGGGACAAATTTTTCAAATTTAAAAATGATTTGTTTAACAGAAATAAGTGAAATGTCTTAATCAAAAACCACCACATTTTGGTATATCAGTATTTAGCACTCTGTTTTCGTTTCCATGGCACTACTATGATACTTTAATCATTTGCATAAGTCACACTTGGAGTCTTGTATGCAAATTTTTAAACAAATCTAATCATTACTTTCATGCATTACAATTTCAGTTTTACACAGTATAATATTAGGTTATATAATTATTTGTTAGAAATTGTTTCACTTAATTTTAGTACATTTGAACTTTTCTCTTGTCAGATTGATTACTTGAGATTTTGTGCTATTAAATGTCAGTTTTTAGTTCTACACGTTTAAAAAGTGTGAAATATAAAATTTTGCCAAAACTAAATTTTAAGACAATTTATGACCAATATTCTCATTATAATTGTGTCAACAGATCATCTTGCCATTATGTCATCTTTCAGTTTATAGAGTGGAATTTGATAATTGATTACAGTTCATAAATACCTATTTCAAATTAAAACATGGTTATAAAAAATAAAATCACTAATCTAGATTGCCAAGTACAGTGAATTTGCGACAAGTCAAATATTCATGTATGTCGAAGTTTTTACTAAGTCCCGGTCCCGTCTATTAAAATTCAACGTAGATTTTTTCCTTAAGTTGAAGTTATCTTCAACCGTGTCGTTACTCTCCATAACAGTTTTTAACCAATCAAAATCTTGACAACTTCCCGCTTGCATTTCCAAACCCCACTTTTTAGATAATGAAGTGTTTTTGATCGTTTGTTACAGCGGTTAGTGGATACCATGAGATGTTTTGTTGTTCAAGGATAATGTTTTAAGGTGTGTAAATGAAAATATTCTTAATTTGTAACAAAAAAGTGGGTTTGAAAAGAGATTTTAAGAAGAATCTGAACTTAAGGGAAAAGGATCCAGCAGAGAAATATGGCATTCCACCCAACATGCTGTTAAATATTTTGATGAGTAAAGAGAAAATCTTGAAAAGATGCGTGTGCAATATTGATACGAAATGTAAAAGATTAAAACTGTGTGATTTTCCTGATGTTGAATCCACTTTTTGAAGTGTTTTGAATCGTACAGGAGCCAGAACAGTAAAATTCCTCTTAGTGGTACGATGCTATGTGAAAAACTATTGACTTTGCTAGTCTATTAAAAACGGAGGGCTTCAGTGCAAGTGCAGGATGGCTTGAGAAATTCAAGACAAGGCACAACATTGCATTCGGGACTTTGAAGGAAAAGATGTGTCCAGTTAAGACTGGGAAGAGTGAAAAGGCAAAATTCCCCAATGCGGTATCGTTCGTGCTACGGTATCTTGAAAAGTAGAGATAACGTATACGAAATTTTGTTCGTATTTTTACAAAAGGTAAATAATTTCATAAAATTAGAATTTCTTCAAAAACAATCCGATTTTTTGAGAAAACATAATTAATGTAAGTACCGTTTCCTGTGTTCAAAATATGGCTAGGTAATGCAAAAGTTGCATTGAGCAATAAATAATACGGTACATAAAATGAATAACTTCTAATTATTAATGTAATACTCTGCTTTTTGGAAACGAACTTACTGTATAAAACGATAAGTCTAACTTACGATAAGTAATTTACGTTTTATACAAGTCCAATCAACGACAAATGTTAAGTTGAACTTCCGATAACTCGACGTTTTAATCGGTCCCCAGGAATTCGACTTATGGCGAATTCACTGTAATAACTAATACAAAAGAATGTAATGCTCAATTAAGTCATTGCTTGCATTAAAAATAAAATTACGGAATTATGGAAGTGGCATATTTAGGAAAACATGAAATAGATACCACGTTTGTGTTTTATGATGCAAGGACAGCTAAATTCATGTGTCTGAACCTATAATTTTCCAAGGAATCTGAACCCCTGTTGCTTAGGACCCAAACTTTGAACTTAGAACCTTAGGGCAGAAAGAATTGAATGCATTCTACAGTACTATTAGATTCAAATCACAGTTAATGGCATAATAGATGAGCATATAGCCTGTACACCACCATAGGGTTAAATTGTATTTTAAAATAATATATTTATATTAAGAATTGAAAAACATTCAACCATTAACCTACCTATTGAAACTATATTTGTATTAATATCAGGAATTACAGATTGGACAATCTTTTCCATTTCAGAGAAGAATTGTTCAGCAATTATAAACATTGTATCTGTTTTGACAAGTGTAAGCCAAATTGTCTTTAGATCAGATTCACTTCCCAGAAAAAAGTCTTCTAAAAACAAATATACATCATGGCAGATATTTACATGATCTTCATGAAATGTACAGTTTACACATAGAAAATTGATACTATACTAAAAATTATTAATGGAAACAAAACTGCTTAAATAAAATGAAAACCTGCTTAATATTAGAAACAATTCAAATTTTCTGATGATCATTCGATTTTGTGGTAGTATCATAAAAAGTATAAGCAAATAGGATTGAAAGAATGTCCACCAATGATAGCTAAGTAATTCTATGAAGTTATATCGATATTATTGTTTTATGGTGCAAGGGCAGCAAAAGTCATGCTATGCCGAGACTTAGTTTTCCAAGGAATCCAAACCTCCTCTTAAAGCCTAGGGAAGCAACCTCCTGGACTAAAGTGAGCAGTTTGTTAGTAAGCATTCTATTTTGGCACCATTGGAAGTTGAACCAGATTGGTACTAAAAGATACGTTAAATAAATTTGAGAGCAATTTATTTTTTTATTCTTAAAAATACTACTGCATGTGATACTGCTAAAGTATTAAATTAATTGCTTACTAAAGATTAACACTCATGTCTAACATATGTAAAATAATTTAATTATGAAAGATAATTCAGACATCCTAAGCCAAGAAAATATTACGTAACTTTATATATAAGGCTCTATCACATAAACATTGATGTATATTAATACCAAAATAAGCTTGTATCTTGTTTATGTTACAATGACATAGCAAGTATTTTCATTTTGTTATAAATAACATGATCACAAAATTTGCCATAGAAACTTTGAAATTATTTGTGTGGTTAAAAAGACTATTATACAGTTCTGGGTATTTTGCAGTTTTATAAATAGTGTAAGAAGCTTCATCAGTTTTCTAATCCCTATCTCCCAGTGTTGTTTTTAATTACATGAGAATTTTATCACAACCTCTGTGTATTTCCTTTCCTTCATAGATCTTATTTATATATATATATATATATATATATATATATATATATATATATATATATATATATATTATCTTCCATTATATTATAAAGATGTAAATTATTGAAAACATAACCTCATAACGCATTGAACCAGCTTCGGCCTGTAAAATAGCCTGAATTTGATGTGGCATAGAAAGAATGAGGTTCTAGTACCATTCTACAGGTAGTTCTAACCAAACTGATATAAGAGCATCTGTCAATTGGCATATCGTTGCCAGAGGAGGCCTTTTCCTATGTAAACAGCTCTTTCAAGCTCATCCGACATGTACTCCCATGGGGTGTTAAGATCTAAGTGGGCTTTTTGGGGGGCAATGTAACCCTTGGAAGTTAGTGTTATGCTCATAGAATCACTAAATGACCATCCAAGACACACCATTCTGTTACAACTAGTTCTATCAGGGATGATAGGGGGCACACACATGTAGAGTATACCTGATCAATAATAATACTGAGACAACCCGAAACACATGAAGGCTGCTCTGTGAGTATGGAGGAACTAGGGGTGTTAAAAAAAAACATGCTCCAGACCATTACACCACCTCTATTAACACAAACAGTTGACTCCAGGGAATTGGGATCCATTGCTTTACCCTGATGTCATACTCTGATTTTGCTATCAATATGCATTAACTAGAATCAGAATCCATGAGACCAGGCAAGTTTCTTTTAGCTGCTTTAGGCTCAGTTTTGGTGATCTCATACCTATTATAGATAAATTTTATACTTTGCAATGAAGATGAGTATGACTCAAACGGGTTATCTGCAATGAAATCCCATTTGTAACAATGTGCAGTGAGTTATATAATCAGAAATTTGAAAAAAGATCGAGTTCCAATGGATGAATTGACTGGAACAATTTACCAGATACCCTGCAAAGACTGCGAAAAAGTATACACTGGCGAGACGGGAAGAACTGTTTGTACACTTAAAAATGAAGATCATCGTGCTGTGGAGAAAGGTGAGATGACTAATCTTCTGGCAGAACATGCCTGGGAGAAAGGTCATGTTCCTGATTGGAAAAGTACAAAAGTTCTTCATAAAAATGTAACTTCTCGCTATTGTAGACTTTTTCTGGAGTCTTGGGAGACTTTTCGAATGCGAAGTAAGGCGATGAACATCGCAAAATCGATGCCTGAACCTTACCGCATTTTTGCTAGGAGATGGGGGAAAACCAGTTTCAGACAGGGGGAATTACCGAGTGCGGGACAGTTCTTAGAAAATCCAGATTCAGACAGGGGGGAAAACCCGAGTGCGGGATAGCTTTGGGGGAAAAACCAAAGTTGGGGTATAAATACCGAACACCTACACTTCCTTGACACTTTCGCTTGATGAAGGGAACAGTAGTTCTCGAAACGTTGCGAATATTTTTGCAGACGGTAAATATCTTTTACCTTCTTCATTTGTATTTCGTATATTCCGACCAGTGTCAAATTTTACTAGTTATGGTAAGCCCTGGTCAATCTTTGTACGTTGTTGTCAAGTGGACACTTGTTCAACATTTTACTTGTAAATACAGCAGAACCCGGTAATCCAAATATTGCTTATCCAAAATGTCCTGTAATACTATTTTTTGTAATTATTTTTTTTTAAGAAGAGACTCCTTTGATGTTGTACTTGATTATACAGTAAAACCCCAGCCTTCTAGCAGCATAGGTGACTTTGGTTAAGTGAAAATCGAATCACCAGGCTTCAACTGTATTTACAAGTAAAACATTAAACAAGTGTCAACTTAAAAAAATAATTAAAAAAACAGTATGGCAGAACATTACGGATAAGCGAAATTTCGATTACCAAGGTTCTACTGTATTTACAAGTAAAATGCTAAACAAGTGTCCACTTAAAAAAATTATTACAAAAGACAAAATATTGTAGGACATTCCAGTTAAGCGAAGTTCGGATTACCAGGGTTCTACTATATTTAAAAGTAAAATATTGAAGGAGGGGTCCACTTAAAAAAAATACAAAAAACAGTATTGCAGGACATTTCGGTTAAGCAAAGTTCAGATTACCGGAGTCCTATTGTATTTACAAGCAAAGAAACCCCCCCCCAAAATAAATATATTGCAAATTAACGAATGTTTGATGCATTATTCAATTACTATTATTTCTAAAAATTATATTTATTTATCAATTATTATTATATTATTTATGACTGATAATTTACATAATATTGATATTGATTATTAATATATTATTTATGATGGTATTGAATATATTATTTATGAGATGGAATATTATTTATTCATCAATTCATTATTGATGCAAATTAACATGCATTGATAACAAAAGTATGACATGACGAATTGTGCTTGTGACAAATTGTCCCATGACATATTGACAGGACATCCCATTCAGTCACTACTATATAACATGCTTTTGTCCTTGATCACTCCCAAGACTGGTTGTTTAAAAATGTGTTATGTGGAGAAACAAGTGATAGTCACCAGGAGAAAGATTAGGACTATATGATGGATGACCAAAAATTTCCCACCTGTATGGTTCCAAAACTGCATGTGGTCTGGCAGTAGCGTACGGCTATACCTTGTCATGCAAGAGATAAATTCTAACAGGCAACATCGTAGGTTCTGAATTACTTGATGCAGCTTCTTAAGTACTGTACGGTTTCTGTACTCACGGTTATTCTCCAATTCATGAGGTCTGTGAGAAGGATATTTTTGATTCCAAAAAATGGTGATCTTGATTTTTCAAGCTAATAGTATCTGAACATTTTTTTAATTTTAAAGACCCTGTATACTTATCGAAGTCCAAAAATTTTCATCACAGCCAATGACATAATATTAGGTGATAGATTTATCATCTAATAACCTGTATACTACTACTGTAAAAAGTACTGTTTGCTTTCAGGTGTGGACAAGCAACCTACGTTTCATAACTGGTGACAATGTAGTTCAGGAAATCATACCTATTTTTGTAATAATGATTCAAAAATGTTAAGGCAACTGCCATATGTTTCTCCTTGTGGGTGTCTATCAATATTTTAAGCACTCATCTGACATGTAAGTTTTTGTAATGGTGGTGCACCATTACAATTCCATATATTAAAGAACAAGATATAGTTAGAAACTGTTTGTGTAATTCTAAAGTTGTGAATCGTCTGTTTTTGTAAAACTTTTGCATACATATTTTCATCATACACATCCATCACTGAAAAGGGGCATCTACTTCACCCTCATCATGCACATCAGTCCAAACTTTCCTTATATCTCCCAACATCATTTCATCTTAAACTACAATAATCTGCTTGTAAATTTCCATTGCACTGATATTTTTCACATTTAAAAACCTTATCACTGACCACAACTTACAGGTGGCAGAATTGTTGAGTTTCACATCCATTGTGCACAAAGAGAGCAAAACGAATAAAACTTGTAGTCAAACAATTGTGGCAAGAAAAAGCTAGCGTTGCCTATGAAGTCAATATATGTGCAATTTGTTCTTATTTTCCAAATGTGTAGTGTATATTTACATGTCTTGTTTTTAAGCTTTACATTCGACGTAAAGTAAACAATAATAAAAAACCCAGCATTGATCGGTTTTAGAACAAATAGTATTTTTATCTTAGACATAGTTTTAATATTTACTCACCGCATGTTACTGAACCTTCTTCATTTTTTCTAATTATATTTAAAAAAATGCTGAAGTAATGAGATTGTTTTCTCAACTTGTCTAAAGAAAATATTTCAAGGCACTTCAATGGACTGCATGAACATAAATTCTGAAGAGCAAAAACAAGGTAATCATTACAATCAAGTTTCAAAATAACTTTCACCAATAAAAATGTAATTGGATATGCAAAGTACTAATAAACCCAGACACTTACAGATTATCTACAACATTCTGATTTAAAAAAAAATATTTAAAAATTAAAATTAAGCAGAGGGTTGTTGAAATTAAATTTCCTCAACTCAGAGGGTTGTATAGGACATAATGAAATGAAATTTGGACAACAGGCACTTCAGATCATGGGCTTGAGATTTACTGAAAAAAAAATTAATACAGAAGTTTTCTGATAGATGGCACTATAGCACAACAAAGGGTTTTATAAATGTTCTTGATGTCCTCCATAGTTCTTGATGTCCTCCATAGTTCTCAACAACCCTTGCCAATCGAAAAACAGCATGTTCTATAGCTGAACATAGTAAATCTGCATGAACTCCACAAACACACAGACGAATGTAGTCTTTCAGATATGACAGGGTTCCAGGCTGTCCTTGGTAGAGCTAATTCTTTAAGAATTCTCATAAAAGGAAGTCAAACGGGATGAGATCAGGTGAAAGAGCTAGCTAAATTGTTGAAAAACATCAGATGATCACCCATGTGTTGGTGAAAGTGTGCTGAAACAGCTGTTGAACATTATAATGAATATTGGGAGGTGTACCATCCTGCATAAAAATAGTGTCTTGGATGTGGTGATGTTGCTGCAGTTTTAGAATCACAAACGTTGTAAATATGTCCTGATACTGTTGCCCAGTGACAGAACGTGTTTCAAATAGGGTTGGCTTTCTAAGGGGCAGAAACTGGTTATAACCAGTTTTCACGGGCAGAAAGGGGGAGAAGCTGGCAGAAATTAATAGAAGTACTTAAAACAGAATTTTATCATTTAGCAAAGGGAAGATTACAAATATATATTTTTATTACAATAGTATATTATAAAGCCTTATATTATTTCAATAATTAAAGTATTTTAAACTAATTAACCATCTGACAGCTTATCCCACGGGCTATATCAATGTAACAAAATTTTCTTATTCCACGATTTCTGCGGGTATGCAATTTTTCCATCTATTTAAAAGCGCATCCCGCTTCTCCACCGTTTAACTGTCGGTAATGCATTTTCTACAATATTTAGACTTCTAGTCGTAGTTTGGTCAACAAATGGCGTTATTGTCGCCTAAATTTTCGTATTTGCATAGAGTTTACTAACTGATTTTGAAAGTTCTCCCGTTATTATCGTTTTTTATATCCAGAATATGGCTTGTAGGAAACGTTCAGCGAGTGATTTTTATTAGTATACATGCTTTATATTTGTATTCTATAAAGTAAACCGTAATTTAATCAAAATTCATTTTCAAAATTTTTGGTCTTCGCATGATTACTCTTAAAAACTGATTTTACGAAACGAAATTTATATTAAAAAAATCTTGTTTACAAAAATGTGCTACATATTTTAACTCTCAAATACATGTAGGGTCAAAAACATGAGGGATGTTTGCCATTTTTGGATATGAAAATGACCAGAGGAGACAATGGAAGCTTGTCAACCTCTGTGTATCGAAAGCCAATTCATGCGGACCGGTACTTGGATTTCCGCTCGTATCATCCAACTTACCACAAAGCTTCTGTTGTGGGGTCTCTGACACGTCGGGCCCTCAAACACAACAACAATGTTGAGTTGAAAGATGCTGAGGTATGGAAGGTAAGGAGAGCGCTTGTAGATAATGGCTACCCGAGCAAGTTTATCGCTCGAAGATCTAATAATGGACATAGAGAACCTGTTGAGGAGAGACAGACTAGAGGGACGGTTGTTTTGCCATATGTGGAGAGGACTTCTGAGGAGATTGCGCGTATTCTTAGGAAATCTGACATCAGGACTTACTATAAACCTGCATCGACTTTACGTGACCTGTTGGTGAGAGTGAAAGATCGAGTTCCAATGGATGAATTGACTGGAACAATTTACCAGATACCCTGCAAAGAATGACTAATCTTATGGCAGAACATGCCTGGGAGAGAGGTCATGTTCCTGATTGGAAAAGTACAAAAGTTCTTCATAAAAATGTAACTTCTCACTACTGTAGACTTTTTCTGGAGTCCTGGGAGACATTCCGAATGCATAGTAAGGCGATGAACATCGCAAAATCGATGCCTGAACCTTACCGTTTTTTTTGCTAGGAGATGAGGAAAACCAGTT
>QLNU02015360.1:48326463-48350182 GCA_006491805.2 Dysdera silvatica
CTTCTGTCTTTAAGCATCTGATTTTTTTTGGCTTTTGGAATCATTTCCCCCATTTCCTTTTTGTGACGCCGTCTCCACATATACTCTGCAGAGTATGAGTCAAACAGCTTTTCAGCGCCGACATTCCGATTCTCCATTATCCCCTCATACCTCCTCTCCCTCCTTTCTCCCCTTCCCAATACCTCCTGAGAAGTATGAATCCAACAGCTTTTTATTGCTGACATTGGAATACTCCACATTCCCCCTCATCTCCCCCATACCTCCTCTACCCCTTTTTTCCCTCCATATCTCCTCTAACCTTTTCCTCCTATACCTCCTCTAATCTCTTCCTCCTATACTCCCTACCGCTAACCTCCTATACCTTCTCAAACCTATGGTTGATCTATCGTGCCACCAGGGTGGGATTTGGGGGTTGTGGGAGATTTTTATTATGATAATAAATTAACATCCACATTTTGAAGCTCATACTATAGCTGTTTTAGGTATGGGAGAAAAAGAGACATCGTTCTTGTCCTGGAGTCGAACCAAGGTCGCCCCATTGAGCCCAGAGTGCCTTGACCGCTAGAAATGGTACTGAACAAAAGATGTTCAAAACATAACATTTCGTTACAGCGAGTGCATTTTAAAAATGAGTGACTCTTACATAAGGAAATATTACAATGAATATTAACAACTGCGAAGTACAGGATTTTTACATTATTAAATGTTTTAGGATTGTTATCTGAATAATTGCACTTATATCAGGAATACTGTAACACTGGGCGATGTTGTTCAGATTAAACTTTATTATATATTTAAGAGTGCACTTTTAATATCTCATTTCTATTTTTTACATAAATTTTCATATCATCAAGGGTGATTCAGTTTGTAACATTTTTGATGAACTTTTTACACTGCCTGAAGAAATAAACATGGAGTAGTTAAATAAGGGATGTTGTTTTAGGGGCTATATTTGTAAGGTAATACAGTGGCTAAAAATATCTTCGTATATGCTTAGATCTGTGCACCCTGTCTAGGAATCTAACATGATACAAGAAGGTAGGTGCAAAATGGGTATAATGCAATTATTCAGCATAGTTTGATCATTTTTCTTGATTTTGAATAAGTGATATATAAATTTGAATCCAAAGTAACCTTTTTTGATGGTCGGACTAAAAAATTTTGATTTTCTTTTCTTTTAAGCATATTAGTAACTTGCCTTTTAATTCTCCATTCATTAACAGCATTGGCATAATTGTACATGAATGTGTTAATGAAAATTCTGATGGAATTGTCGAAATAGTTTGCTTTTCCCCCTTTAAAGACAATCTTTCATTTGCTATGAAATAATGAAATCCACTCTGATGGGATTTCAGTATTTGACCAGGATCAAGAGTTAATGTTGAATCTCTCAATTTTTGATATAAATTCTACATCAGTATTTTTAATTTCCTCAATATTATGGATATGTGCTGTGGTCAAGTATTTTGTGATTTTTCAAGGAACAATTCCAGCTGTCTTTGTAAAATTTTGGATGAAACGATAACTGCTTTTCAAATTTATTAAATTTAATTCTTTAGCTTCATTGAAAATCCAGCGTTTTAAATCCATGTCAAACTGGCATATGACGATTTCTGGCATTCTTAAATTTTTGAAATATTGAAGCCCTAATTATTTCTTATTTTTGATTATTTATCCCTAATAAAGGTTGTTTTTTTTTATTTAAATGTATCTCTAGGATATTTAACTTTATGATAACGAGCTTTGGTTTGAAGGAATTTTTGTTTTTACACGAATCATAATAACCAACAACCTTTTCATACTTTTAAAAGTAAATTCGTTTACCAAAGCGTCATTATTACAAAAATCATCGTTACTATAATCAGATTCATACGCATAATTACCATAATCGGTTCGATTTTCATTAAAGTCATGAAAATCCAAAGTAACATCTTCAATCACATTATGAATAAAAAATAACTCTTCAATTTTTGCAAACGAATGTTTACTTTTGTCTAATTCTGAAGCTGTAATTATTGAAGGTTGTATGTTGTATTTTTTTAATGATAAATTTAATTAAGGAAGACTGAATAACGTTCAGAAATTCATTTTTTCAAACAGCAAATAAAATGTGAAATACAGACGGTTTTTATAATGTGATACTTCGCTAGAAAACGAACAACTAATAATTTCAGTCTGGCATTAAATAAACTTCTGATTAAACCAAGTTAAAAGCATACCAACTGACAACTCAAATTCTCGCCCATACTTTGAATACCGTCGTAACTGCACCAATTCCTACAAGGACTTCACAAAACAGTTGAAATTTGTGTCAATTTTGAAAACTTTAGTCGTTAGTTAAAAATTTATATATGGATTTCGCAGAAAAAGGACTTTGGATTCGTAATTGGGGGTCAAAAATCTATAAATTGTAATATGTCTCAATTCTCAGTTAGGACTCCCACTCGGGGTAGTTCCCTTGTAAGATGCATTACTAATCAGTACAGAGTAAATAAAAAAACACTGATGCTTTAGGACATATAGCTTTTACATAGATAAAGATGGTAATGAAAAAATTGTATACTGTAGTAAGTGTAATAATTAACAGAAACATCTAATGAAAGTTTTGTACAAAAATGAAAATCAATATACGGTTTATGTTTGATGATGCATTGATCGCTTAAGGTCTTGCTGGCACCAGGATCTATATTTTTATGAAGGATCTAAACCTGTGTCACATAGAGCACAGCTGATCAACTTGCTGCAGCACATGGTAATGTGAAGAAAATTAAAATATGTATTATTAGTTTTAACCCCTGGCTTCCTGATGTGTATATTTTCGTATTTTTTCTGATAAGTAAGCTATATATTCATAAAACACACATAATCTATTCTTACATTAAACATATTACACCATTTATATGACTCTAAACTGTACATGCCTAAAGTAGCAGAGGAACGACAGTTTAACAGGTATAGTTCATTGAGGGTGAGTTTAGCAGGAAAAGTACATCTATATTGTAGTTGTTTCACTCAAAGTTTATATATATCTTATAAGGGGTGGAGATTTTTTTTGTGACCAATGAAATCAGAAATCAGAATGAACTGGGTTGTGTTGAGTTTCTAATCACGGGAGAACCATCTGAGACTGGGTGATGTCAGAATCTTCCTGTTTTTTGCATGTTTGCATAATGATGTTATGCTATTTAACTTTGAACTGCCGGTTGCTTGCTTGCTGGCTTGTTCCTTAGTTTTTGTTTCACTGTTCTTGTTTGTTTGCCAACGAAAAGTAATGTTTAAAGTATTGAGAACATCTTGTGGCGCCAGCAAAACTCACAAGTAGTTGCAGCCATTACCCTGTGTTTTAGTTGTTTTGTTGTTTTGTGGTTTTTAAGGCTCAAGGACTACAATGGTCATGCGTGGGGCCTACTGTTTTCGAGGAATCCCAAACCTTTTGAGCTGAGACGGCATGGGACACGGTGGCGTGCAGTCTCTCGATGTTGCGTTGGGAATCAAACAGGTTAGCGGCAGGGTGTCTACTAAAATAAGAAACTCAATCCTTTGACTTTTCTTGACCATTGTTGTACATTCCTTGGTTTATTGGGCATTGAATGACATATAAAATAACTAAAAATCCATAAATGTTGTCCAAGTATCCTGAGGAAAATAGATGAAATAAGTAAACCAGTAAAACTTCGTTAAAATGTATAAAAATTACAATTCAACACATGTAGTAAAATTGAAAATCAGGCGTATCGTGACCTACAACTTGTAACCGTGCCTTTTTACTTTTGTGATCGCTACTCATTTCTTGACCTTTTTCTTGACTTCCGCTTGGTGGACACCCTGGTTAATGGTACTAGGCCAATACATTACCAAACTCTCATTGAAATGTCGGAGTGCGACCACTGACCAATCACAATCTATATCTTTTCCCAGTAAAATTATAAATTTTATAACAATTAGTAAATTTAAAATTTTACGGATAAAAGATATAGATTAGTCAATCGTCAGCATTGGCAATAAATATACAAGATTGTGATCAGTTGTTTATTGCAATCGTAAGATTACAACTATGTCTAATAACAACTGAAACATGTATTCAAGCCAATAATCTCAGTAAACGTATCAAATGCTGGAACAACTGCAAAAGCCGCTAACTTCATCATAAGAACACAGGAAAGGGACAGCCTTCTGAATCAGCATTACCAGAGCAGTTAAAAGTGCTACAAAAATGTTTAAACTCATTAATTACAAGAATGTGCAACATTTGAACTATTTAAGTACTTGGAATTTAAAGCATTTAACAACTAATAACCTGGATTGGCTAATCCAGACGACAACATACTGGTTAAATGAAGCCAGAACACTTTGCTTTAAAACTGGAACTCACTTAGTACAAGGGGTAAGTAGAAGCTCAATCAAATGTTTTAGGCTTTTCTCCAATACAGGAACTCGTAGAACTTGTAACAATACTTCAACCCTAAGCACTATGTCTATTGTTCAATGCTCGGCAATAGTTCAAAAACTTCAATCCCGGAAATTCAGCGTTAGCACAACCCCAATAAATACATCATTAAAACAACATCAGCACAATAAACTATTAAACCCTTAAATAATTAATAAGTAACGAAGTTTACATCACCATAACATATTCAACAGTGTCCAACGATGTTTCTTTCAGAAGGCAACTACACGTCCAATTCGACCTGGGACTTGAGCACAGCTTCTTCAAATGATGCCCACAAGCAACTACGTTGGTGTTAACACAACCCATGACAAAACACTCAGGAATATCACTTGGCGATCATATTTCAAGCAGACTCCGCTAAAAACAAGCAGGGCACAGTCGCAACTACTTCTGTGAGTTTGGCCTTGCACCACAAGACATTCCCCTCAATACGTTAAACATGGCTTGGTGTTGGCAAACAAAACAGGAGTGATGAAGCAAAGACAAAAACAAGCCAAACAAGTAAGCAACTGCACCTTGGTAATTCAAAGTTAAACAGCATAACACCATGCAAACACACAAAAACAGGGAAGACCGGACTGATGTTATCCAGTCTCCCACGCGTGAAGGCTAGGTCTGACTCCTGACCTGTGAAATTTTCAAGATCAGAAACAGTTTTAATGTCTTCTCACTGCTTAACTTAAAACTAACGGGCAATGTGTTTGTCTTATTGATGAAATATTTTAAAATAAGGGGTGGTCATGTAACAGTTTGAAATAAAAGAATTCACAGATGCAACAATCTTCTCTGAAGATCACTGGGGATAGGGGGATTACAGCCACCCAAGAGAGAGAGAATTATATATTTGTTACACTTTTAAAGCCGGAGTACACGAGAGAAAAAAAAAAAAATGTTTGTGCCAAAAACAATGGACAAGAACTAACCAAAGTAAATATTGAAAAAAGTAAGTACAGAAGGCCATTTTGATTAACACGACTCACAGGAATCATTTTCTCTTCTGTACAGAATGCAATTTCATTACAATAGCTTCATTTGAATTTAAGAAATTTATTTACTGTTTTAAAATTAAATTTGATTAAATCTTTTACAGGAAAAACTACCTTTTTTTTTTATACTATTTTGCTGAATATTGACAATTTATATTTTAACTTTTTTAACCTTTAGCTTACGGGGTTCAAAAACAGAAATCTGTTGTTTCCGTATGGGGAAGCATCTTTTCTTCCCTTCCCCACCCCCCATACAAATCAACTCAAGTTACACCTGAAAGAGTTGCTACATGGGGTTAGGAGAGAGGTGTACAAATAAACAATGCAAAATAATTTTAGTGGACCAGTACTGTATGTTAATGAAAGATAAGAATCCTACTGGTAATCTAGTAGCAGATTGTTATCTTTCTTACAAAGTGGTGAAGAAGAGAAAACAAGGTAAAAGGGTCCTATTTGTACAACAGGCCTTTAACTTGTAATCCTTTTTGTTACCATCCATAATCAAGCAATTTATACTACAAAACTTAACCATTGGTTTGGAAAGGATACAAAAGGGGGAAAAAATATCTGGGATAGAGCTTATTCCAGCCCTGCATTTAGGAGGTACATCTGCTGCAATATACCCCATCACACCCATAAACTTATGGTAGGTTGGTTGGTTGTAGTTTTACGGCACAAGGGCAGCGATTGTCATTCTGTGCCAAACGAAGTGGGATCACACATTCGATTTTACAATGAGAATAAATTAAAACTAAAATGGTAAAAATGTATTGAAAGCAATGTATTAACTATCACAAATAAAATGAAATAATAAATTTAGATGATATGGGAGAAGCCAATTTTAGATAAAAAGTTAAGCTTAGGGTTAATTGATGGTGTTATTCACAATAGAACTTTATAATTATTTTCACCTATACATAGCACATAAATTACTTTAACTTGACAGAAATATCACTACCAATTACAATAAGCAAATCCATACCTATCAGTAATGCTATCAAGGTCATCATCAACTGCCGTATTTAAAAAATCAAAACAGCCTAAGGCATTTTTAACAGATATACTAACATCAGACCCAAATATTGTTTGTCGACGAAACTGCAAATAAAAAATACAATTTGATACCATCCTCATAAAAATAGCTATGACAGTTACATTTACCAAACAAATAGGACCAATTGTTTAAAATATGCGATTTTTGTTATTTTATATCATTTCCTTTACCTACATTGGTCTTTCCTGTATTTTATAAAAAATAAAATATATGTTGTTAAAAACAAATAAGAAATGAAATTCTTTCACACATATCCATTACGTCTTGTGTATCATTTCCATAAAATCGAAGTTATTTTCTCCTAATACTTTAAATTTAACAAAAAAAAAAAAAAAAATCCCCAAAAGAAAAGCAATACTGACTTTAAATTAAAGGAAGTAAATTTTGCTGTGCAAGATGACATTCTTTAATATGATTTAGATAAGATTGAATATTTGTAAGTAATTTGTTTACGTTGGTTGGTTGCATTTTTATGGCACAAGGACAGCAAGGGTCATTCTGCACCTAATAATTTGTTTAGAATGTATCTAAAAAACATTACATACCTAAAGGCATGCACATATTTGCAACAATACATTCATGGGGAAATAAATGTTAGTAGGCCTTGAAAATATGATTTTTTAAAAAATCACATTAACAAGGTCTGGAAAGATAGTGTTTATATTATATATATACAGTGAAATCTGCCTACAGCGATACTGTCTATGATGACAAATCCATAATGATATTCCAGCAGATATAGAATGTATCAAGTTCAATTTCGTTCATAATGATAACCTGCCTATCATAATAACTTTATTTGGTCACTAGAATATCGGTAAAGAGTGATTTCTTTCACTGTATATAGAGAGTAGCCTTGAACTTTGCCGACAAAATAAAAGGGGTGATAATACACATCAAGACAAACAATATTTGCAATGGAACATGGGACTGCATCTCACGTATAGTACCGATCCAGTTCTCGAGAACATAAATTCGCAAATTTGTTACTACAGCAATTATAAATCTTTAAAGGATTATAGAGAAATCCAGTATTATTTTACAAACTTACCAACAAGTTGAAACAATCAGGGCTCCCAGCCAACTTTTCGTACGGAACTGGGAAAATAAGGACAACTTTTTATGAAAAATAAAGGACCAATAAGGACAACTTTTTATGAAAAAAAAGGACCAATAAGGACCTATTACAGTTATTTGCACATGATTTTTTTTTAAATAATTGTCGCTCAAAATGTAAAGTGTTTCTTTATAACATTTTCAGATTTTTTTAAATATTGGTCCTTTTTCATAGGGAGCAATTATAAAAAATTATATTTTATACTACATCGCCCCGCTCATTGAAAAAAAGTATATATAATGAGCAAGAAGAACTGAAAAATAAAGTAAACAGTGCTGATTTTACTCAAAGCAGAATCCAAGTACTTATATGCAACCTCAATAATTGCTCAAACTCAAAATAAAATCCAATTCATTAATTTGTGATATATATGAAAATTATGGAACGATTTTGTTAACCGATACAGTACATAGTCTTGTTTAAAAAAAGGGACGTGTATCAAAGAATTATTGATTCAGAGGTTGCAAAGGGTGCTGCAACAATCTAATGGCCACAAAAGTTGATCTTGATATTCTTTTTTTTACAAAAACAAAAGTAAATTTTGTTTTAAAATAAAAGGTGAAATAAGAAAGCGAAAAAATTTTTTGTTCCTATAACAAAATTCTTACATTACACTTGCGCAGCTTTCAAAAAATGTGCATCAAAAATTATGTATCACGCCATGTTATCTCCATAAAACCAAAATTGGAATGCAATTTATTCCCCAATATTTCGGAAAACAAAAGTTAAAATATTAAAAACTTTCAATTTTAATAAATCAAATTTAAAAATTGTTCCGATCTTCTCACCCCCCCCCAACTCACAAAAAAAAATGCAATTTAAACATAGCTTTTAAATGCGTATCAGTCATGGTTTATCTCTGCAAAATTACTATAATAATGATATATAAATGGAAAATTTATTTGTTAGTACTTGGGTCACTCTAATGAAATATAGCCAATGAAAAACAAATCATTCACGAAAAGGATGCAAACAGATTGAATATAGAGTTACGGTTGGGTGTCAAATTTTGAACAGGGTGTCTACCCAAATTCTATTTCAAACTTCCCTGACTTTTCCAGGTTTCCAGACCAAATCTTAAGATTTCCAGTTGCTAATTACAGTAAACAACATGCAATGCACTAAAATTTGCGCAATCACAATAAATTTCAAGGCCATAAAATCGATTAATGCAAAGCCCAAAGCTATTACAGTGAATTTACAAATTCAAAAGCTGTATTAAAAAGTGTATTTCTTTACACTAAAAACTTTCACTAATTAAATATTTACAGCAACATTTCCATTCCACCCTTTTCAAGTTCATTATAAAAGAGCTTAACTATATAATCGCAAAGCTGATGTTTCATCTATTTCATTTAAAATGTGTATGACTATATAGGTAAAGGAGATTGGTGTGTTCCTTACAAATTAAATAATTTAGCTAAAAACACTTTTTGTTTTTCAAGTTTTAGTTACATATTTGGCAAACATTTTCTTCTGAAAAATATATAGTCTTAATAATTTTATATAAATTGTATTAATTTTGGTACAAAATAGTAACTTTTGGAAGAAGTTTAGTCAAAAGTATAAGTTCTTGAAATTTTCAGTGGGCAATGTGGTATGAAAAGAATAATTCAGGAAAATTATTTTAATAAGTTATTTATTATAACAACGAATTTCAAATTTCCCTGATTTTGGCCTTTGTATTTCAAATTTCCCTGACTTTTCCAGTTAGAAAAAACTTCCCCAACTTTTCAAGGTTTTCCAGATAAGTACACATATTATCAGAAAAGTTAAAAAAAAAAAAATAAAAGTATGCAGATGATTGCAAATGAATACTTTTTTCCTTGATTAAGAAAACAAGATTCTTAAAATAAATACATAAATTTCACGCGTCAATAAAATATGCCATGTGTGTCATTCTATGTCGTGAACCAAAATTCTAGCACTTACGGACCTCACCCTCTTGGTGAAAAGAAAAATTTGAAATGCCTTTGTAAACATATGAATATTGAAGATTATTTACACTTAACTAATTTCCATAGTGTCCATTAAATGTAAAAAAAAAAAAAAAAAAGGACCAAGAATGAAAAATTGACAATATGGACTTGAAATGAAAAGACAAACTAAATGGATAAACGTGAAAAAAAACCAACTGGGAGCCCAACTATTGAGCTTCTGTAGTGATTGCTGAAATTATGATGCAAGAAATACGGAATACTACAATATAACCCATGTGGCATGCTTTCACTTAGGTATAAATGTTATGCATACTAGCTGTTGTTCTTTCTCTTACTTTGTATTTGCCTAGTCTGCATAGGAAATTAAGTGAGTTACTCAATGCCGAGTTTTTACTTTGTGTTAATCCTTAATTATGTTTTAAATAGACAGGTCAAAGTTTTAAATTTATCATGTTTTTGTTATAATAAAAGAAAAATTTACAAAGAATGTTTTGATCCTTGTTCTGCAATATGGAGGAAAATTAACGTTGTGGGTGTGGAATGCTAGATTCACCTTTACTATAACCAATACTTCCAATAATAACAGTTCTATCAACCATGAGAAGAAATTCTACATCGATAGCACCCATACAAAACTTCTCTAATATACCTACCTAAAAAAAAGCCTGCAAAAGGGTTGCTGGTATCTAACTGGAAGGAGACCCACACGCTGAACGTATGTGACGATGTGTGGAACCGGCCAGGCCAGTAACCTAGTGTCCTACCCCGCCTTCAAGTGGTGCAGGCTGAGCTTTCTATTTATGTGGCAAATTAATATTTGCTACACGGATAGAAAGGCGGAAGGGGAGGGCTAATTCACCAACCCGTCTAGCCAGCGTGGTGAAATGATGGCTAATTCCTCCAATATGCTAATACACCAAAAACCATGGCCCCTAGTCTCCAGGTGCTGGAGTGCTCCTGATCAAGGCAGCGGTCAGCGTGGCATGAAAGCAGGGGGTGCTAAGAATCACTGGAATGGCCCAGGCTGCCGTTTGTTATTGACCTTGGCTACGTATAATGGACGATCCCTTGCTTCTGAAGCAAAACTTCAGGAATTGGAAGAAGAACTTGACAAGATCAAATGGGACATTGTAGGACTCAGTGAAGTTAGAAGAAAAGGTGAAGAGTTGGTGGAACTTAAAAGTGGACATTTGTTTTATTATAGAGGAACGGAAACTGGAAGAACAAGTGGTGTTGGCTTCTTAATCAACAAAAGAATTAAAGACTGTCTTCTGGAAGTTGAAAGTACATCAGATCGAGCAGCGAGGCTTGTTGTTCAACTAACCCAGCGATACCAACTTCAAATAGTACAGGTATATGCACCAACATCAAGCCATACCGACGAAGAGGTTGAAGAATTTTATGAAGAAATCAAACAGTTACACACCAAAGGGAAACAACATATCAAGCTCATCATGGGGGATTTCAATGCAAGAATTGGACAACAGGAACAAGGAGAGACATCGGTTGGTAAATACGGATATGGGGAAAGGAATGAACGTGGCGATCAACTCATCGAATTTGCAGAAGCTGAAAACCTTAGCATCATGAATTCATTTTTTAAGAAGAAACCGCAAAGAAAATGGACATGGAAACACCCAAATGGGGGAACTAGTGAAATTGACTATATCCTGGCAAACAAGAAATCAATTATTGAAGATTGCAGTGTACTGAACAGATTTAATACTGGAAGTGATCATCGAATGGTGAGATGTAAAGTGCACTTAAATACTAAATTAGAACGACAGAAGCTCATTAGGAAACAAGTAAGTAAGAGGGTGGATCTAATGAAACTGAAAGTAAATACCGAGGCATTCAAGTTGGAATTAAAAAATCGCTTTTCTGCACTGGAAGGACTTATTGATGAAAGTGATATCTCAGAAGCAAATGAAAACATTGTTAAGACAATAGTTGAAACTGCTGGGGAAATTGGTGGTGTAACCTGTAAAAAGCACAATAGCAAATTATCTGAGAAGACGAAACAGCTCATGAAAAGGCGAAGAGATATGAAGGTGGACAATCGAAATACCAGTTCCAGGATTGAGTACATAGAACTTTGTAAAACTCTGCGCAAAAGCATGAAAGAAGACATAAGAAAATTCAACTGTGAGCTAGTAAGGAAAGCCATTGAAAATAACAAGAGCCTTAGGGTTGTTAAAGGAAGTTTATCTGTTGGGAAGAAACACATCATTGCATTATAGCACCGTAACAAGGAATATTGGAAGTGATCAAAGAATGGTGAGATGTAAAATGCACTTAAATACTGAATAGAAAGATAGAAGCTCATTAGGAAACAACAATAATAAGGAGTGGATTTAATGAAACTGAAAGCAAATACCAATGCATTCAAGTTGTAAAAAATCGCTTTTCTGCACTGGATGGACTTATTGAAGAAATTGATATCTCAGAAGCAAACGAAAACATTGTTACGACAATAGTTGAAACTGCTGGGGAAATTGGTGGTGTAACCTGTAAAAAGCACAATAATAAATTATTTGAGAAGACGAAACAACTCATTAAAAGGCAAAAAGATATGAAGGTGGCCAATCAAAATACCAGTTCCAGGATTGCAAATTTTGAGAATACATTTGTTCCTAGCCATGCACATATAAGTTACTTGTTATTCATATTTAGAATATTATCACATAATAACTTGTATTTTACTAAAATGCTTAGGTATTTGGGCAAATATTTTTTGTTATTACTTCATATCGAAATATCACGTCATGAAATGGGTGCTCAAAATGTAAGGGCCATGAGTAAGGTATTTGCATCTCCCAGTATGTTACAACTTTCACATTTCTTGCATGCCACATTCATAGCGTAGCAATTTTAAGAGCCAGTAGTATATAATGCTATGACATATATAGAAAATAAAGTCTAGACAACTCTGTGATAAGTAACAACATAGCACATATAAATTTCAATTTTAACAATAAACTGTCATTTAGAGAAATAATATATGGGAATAATCATAATTCAAAGGTCAGGAAATTAGTTTTAATAAAATAAGTGAGATTAAGTTTTTAATGAATAGAAACAGCATTATAAATATTTTGATCAAGCTCAGAGATATTAAAAAGTTGAAAATTCATTCTCTAATTAAATATATCCTTAATGAAAGGGTTAAAAAGAGAAAACAAAGCTAAACAACCATTATTTTTAATAATATAACAAAGAAATAATTACCTTCAAAAGTTTTTCAATTTCAACAATAATATCATACAAGTCCTTTAAATCAGGGTATTGTTCACATGAGCTTTCAAGTGAAAAAATAATATTACACAGATGATCTTGAAGCTTGCACACATTTGGACATGAGTAGTCTGATGAACTGGCCATTTCAATACTATTGCATTCAGAACTGTTGGCACTTGGTAAAGATGATATTTCAGAATTCTGAAAATCGGTATTTTGCGCATAGGAAGCAATTTTGCTTGCATAATGAAATGATGGAACAGAATCAGATGCAAAAGAATTGCAAAACTCATTTGTGGAATGATGAGAATGAATGTTCTTTGTAGAAGTCAATGTTATGCAATCTATATATGGACTAGCTGCAGCAAAACTTTGAACAGACGGAGTACTAATGCCATCACAAATATTTCTCCCTGAAGTATTCTTCAAATTGAATGCAGACATTTTCTAAACAAAAGTAAACATTATAAAATACAAAACAAAAAATAAACACATGTCACAACCAATCATGGAAACAAAAAATCTGTCCAGTCAAAATGCCTAGTTATAAAAATTATATTCAACTGTTACAAAATAAATATATAAATACACAATATATATTTTTTTACCTTATTTGCATTTTCTAGTGTTTCACTTGATGCATAGCTGTCTGTCATGATATTGCCTTCTTTTACTTGATTAAGACCAGATTGTGACCCAAATAATGAAGGTCTTGTGAACAAAGAAGTTTCCTCACATATACTATATACAGGACTACAATAGAAAGGAAAAAAAGGATTTAGACTCCATAATGATTATAATAAGCCTTGATTGTTGAAAACTCTCTGAAAGAGTAAAACCTTATGCTAGTTTTTGTTAGTTATAATTTTATGACTAATAATTTTTCACACTCACATTCTAAAATTTTATGTTATAGCTCATAATTTTATTTTATAGTGTTGTTATAATTATATGTCAGTCATAGTTTTATGTTACGGTTTTTATGCTAGTTTTCAAATCCAACAAATTATAAATATAGGGTGATGACAGAATCAGAATAAAACAACTCCCTGATTTACAAAAAATTTAGTTAAAATTTATGTTTTTTCTGTAGTTGCTCTTCACATTAAATCAGTGGTTCCCAACCTTTTTCAAACGATGACCCACTTTTATAGTACCCAAGTAATATGTGACCCCTCTTTCTCCGCCACCGCCACATTTGCATAATAAAAGCATTTTTAACAGAGTAAAGAAAACACATTAAATACAAAATTATATTATGTATATTAAGTATATAATAACAAAGTTAACAACCATTAGAATATTACAATATGTGCAGCCATGTTGAAATATAAAAGAATTGGACACATGTGGCATGAAATTCCTCATTGAAATAATTGCAACTAAAAATAGTTGTAGTGACCCCCACCGAAACCTATTAGCGACCCCCAGGAAGGGAACCACTGCATTAAATGAATGATTAAAATTGAAGTTTTGTTGGTTGATTATAATAATTATACAGTAAGACACACAACAAGCCTGTATGTAAGTTCAACATTTTCTGGTTTCTACACCAAATCTTCAATTTTGTTAGTATTCCATGAGTCAATAAATAGAAGCTTGTGTTGATGAATACAAGGCCAGAAAATAGCAGTCATAAATTCTTTTAGGTTGTCCTTAGTCATATTTGCACTCTTGCTATCATATGAACGAATGTTGGGTGGATCCGTATGTTTGCTGGCCGGAAAGTGATAATCTAGTTTGATGCAGAGGACATTCATTGAGCCCATCATTATTTCAAACTCATTTATCTCCATCCCCATTTACGGCCTGCCAATTAAACTCCTTTCTTTCTGGATTTCTTTGGGTGATTAAATCAGTGATGCTCAGCGTTTTCCATAATCAAATTCACAAAATTGTGAAGGTCCCTTATTATGACTTTTACTCTTTGTCTTAGTTTTACCTTACTTGACAAACAATGCAGCTGGTTCCCGAAGTGTCACATTTTTAAACCTTATACTAGTCAGAATAATAGTTATGGTGTCATTATGATAATTAATATAGCGTCACAATCTTCCGAGGAAACTTTATGTTCTCTTAACAGATATTTGTACTACAAACATTCTAAACAGCTCAAAATTTAAATAGATGATAGTCAGTGGAAATGCTCGGGCAAATACTCAATTTATGGTAATGTACAGGGTTGCTGAAATTAAACTTCCCCAACTCAGAGGGATGTATAAGGCATTGAAGGGATCATAATGACATGGAATTTGGAGAATAGACACTTCAAAAAATGCACTCGAGATCTATTAGAAAAAAAAATAGTAGAAAAAGTCGCTAATACGCAGCACTGTAACACTAATAAAACATGATTTGCAGAAATGGAGCCTCTGCAGTATCTATGCAAATGATGAGTTCGATGAACGAGAAAGACAAGCACTGTACAAGCAGAAGTTTCAAGTTTGCTGATGCACAATACCGATTTTGAAAGTCAAAGCTCTCTTAGTGAAGCTTTACTATCAGAATGACGAGAACTCTGCTACTGCAATAAGAGCATCCCACCAGGAGAAGGAAGTATGCCAAGGACCACTGACTATGCACGCTCTACAAGACATGATGAAAAAATTCAAAACAACAGGACAGCTTGTAATTTCACAAGGGAGAGGATGGAAACCTGTGGACTTAAGATGTGTGGAGGATGTGGATATAACGGTCGTGGAAGAAACTAGCCAATCGTCGCATGGTATTGTGAGTGTACCAGCTATTTCTCGTGCTGTTGATATGCCCTATTCCACCGTTTGGCGATGAATTGTGGGTTATTATCCTTACAAAATCCATAGTCTTCACCAGCTGTGCAACAGGGTTGTTGAAGTTCATGGAAACATTAACGTTGCAGTTCCTGACATGAATGACAGTCTAACCGATTGGCCTTAGAACATTCTGTGGACGGATGAGGTCCACTTTTACCTGAATGGTCAAGTGAATATGCATAAACCTTGCACCCCGCAAAAAGTGAAAGTATGGTAGAGTTTCACTGCAATGTTCTTCATTGGGCCCCCTTTTTTGAAGAGGTGACTCCAACAGATTTCAAACCCTGTTCCGTCATTGAACAATGGTATCGGGATATGTTGATAATGTTCATGATCCCAGAACTGCAACAACATCACCATCATCATTTTATGCAGGACGGTGCACCTCCCCATATTCATCGTGGCATTCAATAGGTGTTACGGCAAACTTTCACCGAAGCATGTGTGATCAGATATTGTTTTCCAACAGCCTCGCTCACTTAATCTCACTTCATGTGACTTATTACGGGAATTTTTAAAACAAGGTGTCTACCTAAATTCTATTTCAAACTTCCCTAACTTTTCCAGATTTTCAGGACCAAATCTTAATCGATTTTCAGTCACTAATTACAGTAAATAACACACAACGCATTAAAATTTGTGTAAACAAAATAAGTTTCATAAGACCATAAAATCCATTAATGACACCTCAAAGCCATTTATAACTCACCGTGAATTTACAAATACAAAACTGTATTAAAAAATGCATTTGTTTACACTAAAAACTTGCATTAATCATTTACATTTTCATTCATTGCCGTTTTTGAAATAATTATAAAAGAGTTTATATACTCTCAAAGCTGATGCTTCATCTTCTATTTCATTTAAAATGTGTATGACTGTATATAAGGCAAAGGAGATTGGTATGATCAAAACCCCTTACAGATTAAATAGTTTGGCTAAAAAACACTTCTCTTTTCAAGTTTTAGTTATATATTTGGCAAACATTTTCTCCTGAGAAATATATGGGCTTAATTTTCTATAAATTATAAAAGTTTTGGTGCAAAAGGGTAAATTTTGGAAGTTTAATTAAAAATATAAGTTTTTAAAATTTTTCAGTATACAACATGGTATGAAAAGCACAAATCAGGAAAATTATTTTAATAAGCTATTTATCATAACAATGAATTTCAAATTTCCCTGACTTACGCCTTTGTATATCAAATTTCCCTGACTTTTCCAGGTATTCCAGATGAGTAGATACCCTATTAAAAGGATCATGTCTACCGAGAACAATCCTCAATCCTGTTAAATTTGAAAGATTGCATTCGTTGGCATGTTCGTGGGATTCATGCAGACTTACTTCGTTCAGCAGTAGAATACACTGCTTTATGATTGAAAAGAATTATGGGGAACATACAGAACATTTGTAGAATGTTTTATTGCACTGCAGTGCTGCTTATTGGCAAATTTTGGTACTTTTGTTTTTTAAATAAACCTTAACCGTATGGTCTGAAGTGTGTTGTCCAAATTTCATGTCATTATGACTAACACAATGCCTTACACAGCCCTCTCAGTTGGGGAAGTTTAATTTCAACAATACTGTATATATGATAAAAAATTATTAAACTAAATAATTTAAAAACATTTTGATTCCAAAGGTACATTTTTAAAATTAATATTCTTAAAAAGTTACAATAAATATTGCCTTCCTATAATTTTTTTACATTGAAAAATTTGTCTATAATTTACATAAAAGTTTCTACAATTTAAGTTTTACATACTGAAGATTTCATAATATATGTTTGTATACTAAATTTGAAAACAGTATTATCTAACTAAATACATAAATCATGCAAAATAGTAATTTACACAACATAAAAAGTAATTCACTTACTTCCATGTTATGACTAAGTTTAACTTTAAGGATCCACTAGGGTTTAAATTAATGGTCATTTGCTGAGGATAAGCACTGAAAAGAACTTTGGTTTCACAGTATTTGTTACCCAATAAAACATTTTTACCCAAACCACGAACTTCCACAGCCTAAATAAAAAATAAAACAAAAGTCACACATAAAGCAAATTGCAAGTATACTCATAAAGTATACTTATGTCAATATTACAGGCATAATAAACATAAAAAGTAAGAGTTGTTTTCTTTAAACTGGCTTGAAATAGAAGAATGGAAATCATTTCACAGTGTGAACAAAACCATCAAAAAAAAAAAAAACTACTCTGCTCACCAACAACATATGGAATAACTCTTTTTAGGGGGTTGACATAATAACTTTGACTCATTGAGGAATTAACCCTTTTGAGTAACTCTAACCATTCAATGCTGAAAAACATTTTTTAGGAACAGGGATATTAATGTGACTATGAAGAAACTCTTCCTGTTATATCCCATATAATTTCTTGCATACCTTTAATTTGTAATTCATATTAAAATCGCAATTTTATATATACAGGATGATTATAATTAAAGTACCACTTTCACAATGTTGTAAAAAAATAACCCCCAGTCAGAATGACCTGTAATTTCACCTGAATATGTGTGAGGGAATGGAAATTTGTCTGGTGAAAGAAAAAAAAAGTAGTTTGAAATTTTATCAATAGATGGCACTGTACTCGTCATAGTATGCAAATTAAAAGATGTGACATGCGCACTACACATTACACTAGTTATAAAAATGTGAGGTATGTGCAGTTTTCATTATTCGACATCTAAGAAGCTTGTCATGACTCTGTTAATAAAGGATAGAGTTCTGCTTGTGATGCTGTTTTACAAGAACGATGACTGCGTGTGTCATTTGCTCTGATTGATTGTTTGGCTTTTTTGTAGCGTAAGAGCATCTACGCTATACTGCACCAACTTGCTCTGAAGAAGTTACGGATATTAATGGGTATAAGGAAAGGCTCTGGTCCGATGTCTGTCAAGGGTATACAGAAGATCATTCATAAATTTGAAGATACCTGTTCATTTGACGTGAAATCCAGCAGAGGGAGGAAAGCAATTTCTTTGACATCAGTGGAAGAGGTGGCTGTAGCATTGCAAGAAAAGACAAGCAGTGCCATGGGAACATGCAGTGTATGTGGAACTGCCCTACCTTTAGACATGCCTGTCAACACGGTTCACAAAATTTTACAGAACATTCTGCAGTGCCATCTGTTCAAAATTACGCACGTTCAAGAGTTGCTTCCAACTGACCTGCCAATATGACAAAAACTTTCATCCTAGAATCGCTTACTCGGATGGAAGTGGACAATGCATGCATGGCCATGGAACATTTTATGGACAGACAAAGCCCATTTCTATCTCCAAGAGTCGGTCAATACTCAAAATTGCAGAATATGGGTAACGAAGAATCCGTTCACACAGCAACCCTTGCCTCTTCATTCTGCAAAGATCACTGTGTGGTGTGGGTTTACAGCAGCATTTATCGTTGGACCATTCTTTTTCAAGGACATTGGTCCAGCTAGTCCTGTTACATCTACAGTCAATGGCGAACGGCATGAATCTATTTCATGTAATCAGATCATTTCAGCACTTCAACAGCATGCATGTGTGGGTAGTACAATTTTTATGCAAGATGGAGCTCCTGAGCACATTGGAAGACGAGTGAAGAGGCTGCTGAATATCCATTTCAGAAATGACAGAATTATAAGCTGCCATTTTCCAACAGCCCGGCCACCACAATCACCTGACTTTAATCCTTGCGACTTCTGGCTTTGGGGTTACCTGAAAAATGTTGTGTACAGTAGTCTGATTGCAAACTTAGCTGAATTGAAGGCACGCATTGCGCAACACATTCACAATGTGACCTCTAAGACACACTGATCTGTTGTGGAACATGCTGTTTATCGGTTTCAACTTGTGGGAGAAAACGGTGGACAGCATATTTAACACTTCTTGAGTAAGTCTATGGACAATTAAAAACCAAATCACTGTTTGCTTTTTATACGGTTTTTGGCCTAGTGACAAAAACAGAATTACTGTTTGTCTATTTATATGGTTTTTGGCCAAGAGACAATTAAAAACCGAATTTCTGTTTGCTTTTTGTACGGTTTTTGGCCTAGGGACAATAAAAACCGATTCTTTTTCCTATCTGATGAGACACCACCTTGTCGTGGTGGATGAGCTTTGAACAAAGATTGCCACAACAGCTGAATGACTTGTTTGTTTGTGGTGTCAAGGGCTCAAGGACTACAGTGGTCATACTGTTTTCTGAGAAATCCGAACCTCTTAAGGCCTGGGGAACTAAACCCCGGACTACAGTGAGCAGTGCGATCTTTTATGAGATCTCTGAGTAAGCGTTCTTTTTGCACCGCTGGGAGTCGAACCCGGATTAGCCGTGCACTAGGAGAACGCGTTACCACACTGCGCCACCGCAGGGCTGAATAACTTGCAAATCATTTTTTTTTTTTATTCATTGAATTTCTCAGTAATAAACCATAACAGTCATGCACATTGAACAGTACAGTTGGTTTAAATTGGAACTCACGCAATGGCAGCACTGGGATTCCAATGTGAGTTGTGGCAGAAGCCATGTACGTATTATGAGTACAGTGCCACCTGTTGATAAATTTTCAAACTTTTTTTTTTCGCCAGACAAATTCCCATTCCTTCACATACATTCAGGTCATTAATTAAATTACAGGTCATTATGACCAGGGGTTCTTTTTTCACAACCTTCTGAGAGTGGGACTTTAATTATAGTCACACCTAATAACAAATCTATATACACACAATGTAAATAAATTATAAACTCACCTATAAAACAAATAACTTATGATTGCAATAAGCGTTTGATATAAATTTATGCAAATAATGTACCAACGTACATACATACTTACAACTTTTGAAAATGGTGAATAATTTTGTTCGTCGGAAAAAATAATCATTTACAACCTGTAAACAAAATATAAACTCAACGTGCAAATTCACGAACTGCGAGCCTGTTAACTAATTTGCACATGTGTAGTTTTATACACATCATTTGAAGCCTGTAGTCTATAATAAGGACAAAACATCTGATCCTGGGTGTCCTTTATTGAGAGGTAATACTGCATACAGTGAAAACTGTCTAAGGCGGAAACTTGCTCAAAACGGAATTTCTTTGCCGTTCCTTCAAAAGTCAATGGTAGTTAACATTAGCTAAAACGGAAACTGTCTAACGCGGTATCGGAAAGCACTATTTAGTCCCGTTAAAGAGAAAAGCCTTCATAAAGCGGAAAATCGTTAGTAGGAAAAAAATTTTCTCAGCAGAAAAAGGAAAGAGGGTTGTAATACAATGCAAATAGCAAATTGGGGAATAACGAACAAAAGACATTTTACAGATATAGAATGCCCTTGTCCGCATAAGAGTTGCCACGGGGTGGTTTTGTGGGTTGTAACCCCCCATTGCAATGAAATTTTGTATATTTAACATAGGAATATATGAGTTGTAGCTCTGTAACCCTCTCCTTATGAACTTTCTGCCTACGCACATGCTTGTATGACCACCATTTTGCACACCACCCACCTGCCATAGGCATACCTAGAAAGTTCATAAGGGGAGGGTTACAGTCTTATAATTGAGGGTTAAAGTAGTATTTCATCTAAAGCGAAATAGGAGTGCAATGCCCTGCCCCTGAACTTGTTCACCCTTGTGCCCAAATGTCTCTTTCCCTCTTTACCACCACACCACCATTCCTTCAGAATCCAAAACGCGTGACGAAATTTATTGGTTTGTAAAAATTCTGTAGTCCAGCATTTCATTTTCGTAATAACACTGATGGTTTTGGCAAAACCAGATTGCAGACGAATATTTGTAAACAAAGCACTGTTGCCAGGTTTGCAGACTTTCAACCACGGACTACTGCGATAAACGTTAGCGGTTCCACCTATTTTTGAGGTCAAATTTTTGTTAAAATCAATTTGTTTGTCTTTAAGCACTAAATTAAGCATGTTTTACATCCCTATTTTATTACTCTTACTTGTCATATAGTATAGGATAATGTTTAACTAAATTATAGTTATATTAATTTAATTATTATTTTGTATGAAGTCAGGATTTTTTAATCTTGCCATCTGGCAACACTGCCATTAGATTGCAATCATGTACACTTCCCCTCGCCTTTCGAATATAATTAACTTGGAAAAAGAAAAAAGATGCTTTCCTGCAAACGAAGACTAAAACATTTAAATTAAACAGCAATAGGAACTAAACCAATTAAGATGCTGCTTACAGCAGTTAGTAGCAGTAAATCTGATGTAACCAGATATTTGTCATGAGTATCTGCATATTTAGAGCAACAACAAAAAAAGAGGCCTTTTGTCAGGCCGTGTGCCCTGCCCTAATTTTTTTCTAGATGAAACACTAGTTAAAGAGCTACAACTCCACTGTATTTACATGTATACTATATACAATTTCATCGCAATGGGGGTTACAATCATAATCGACCCCTCTTACGTATGCCAGTGCCACCCACTTCTTAAATAAAAACGTTCATTATTAACCAGAACGAAAAGTCACTCACATCGACTTTATCAATTCATGGATAAACCCACCGCAAGAGAGAGAGAGATTATCTTTATACAAGGGAATTATCATCTTTACAAGGGAGGTACTTTATCGTTACAATTTAAGCTTACATAATAGACTTTTTGTATAGAATAGGCATGTACAGTTAGAATGAAATTTTGCACCATATTGATCGTAACTACTAAAACCACAAAATAGTGCAAAAATTAAAATTAATAAAAATAAAATGCAGTGATAAAATAAATATTTTTATCAAAAGGAAAATAAATATAATCTTAAAGTTCGCAAGATAAGACAAAGAAAAAAATAGTATATGCAGTCATCTCTTACCACTGAATTTAACTATGTATGTTTTTATTTTGCATGTAACCTCCATAAGACGGAAACCTGCATACTATGGAATTTTTTTCCGGTCCCATGGGTTTCGGCTTTCGACAGGTTTCACTGTATCTATATACATACGTATACACACACAGGGTGCTCTCTAAAGTCTGGTGTTTCGCAAATAACTTTTGAACGAAGGCTCGTAGAACTGTAAAAGTTAGATGTAGGCACAGTAAAGTTCCCATGATCAATGAAATGAGAATGATAGCAGCGCCCTCTGTGGCGAAATTAGGAAGTTATTACACCTAATTCTGGAACTAGAGGAGATACAGAAAAATTTTCAATTACGAAGTTGTTAAGCACCAACAAATTAGTAAGAAACACTTTTTGTTTCGCCATGTTAATAGGGCAAAACTTGCGATTTAAGAGGTTTTAAAGATATCCATCCAGCAGAGCCATTGTTGGTCAAAATTCCGATTTAACGTCAATAACTTCAATTTTTTTTTTTTTTTCAACTTTCAATAACTTCAATTTTCAAAATTCACATTAACTTAAATCATTAACTTCAATTTTAAAAATTCACATTAACTTCAATCATTAACTTCAATTTTAAAAATTCCCTCTTTAACGTCAATCATTAACTTCAATTTTCAAAATTCATGTTAACTTTGATCATTCATTCTTGTAATTCCATAAAACTTCATTCATTATATAAGTACAGATGGCACGTTACGTACTATATGCAGTATGGTGGAAAAAATCGACGTTATTAATTCCGTTGTAGAAATATTTTTTGTGTTATCATGATTATTTGTTATGACGCAGTAGCGATGAAATCACCATTCTGCCATAGGCGTACCAGTGGCGTAGTTGGTTAAGGCATTAGCCTGGAAACTAATTGGGTTGTCGTCGCAACCGCATCATACCAAATAATCATGATGACATAAAATAATATTTCTACAACATTATTAATAACAACGATTTTCTTTCCACCATACTCTCTACGTAGTACGTAACATGAATCTGTACTTACGTAATGAATGAAGTTTTACAGAATTACAAGAATGAATGATTGAAGTTAACATGAATTTTGAAAATTGAAGTTAATGATTGACATTAAATCGGAATTTTGACCAACAATGGCGTTGCTGGACGGATACCTTTAAAACCTCTTAAATTACGATTTTTGCCCTATTAAGGTGGTGAAAAAAAGTCATTTCGTACTAATTAGCTGGTGCTTAACAACTTTATAATTGAAAATTTTCCTGTATCTAATCTAATTCCAGAATCATGTACAATAACTTCCTGATTTTG
>QLNU02015360.1:48350282-48366990 GCA_006491805.2 Dysdera silvatica
AGTTCCTTTATACAGGATCCCCCTGACGCAAAACCATCGGCGCCTGCGGCTACAATGGGCTCATGGACATAGAGACTGGCGTGCTGATTGGCAACAAGTGGTGTTTTCTGATGAATCCCGCTTTAATTTGGGGTACAGTGATGGCCGCATCTGTGTTAGACGCTATACCGGTGAACGCCACCTTCCGGAGTGCATTATCCAACGTCATAGTGGACGAACGCCTAGCGTTATGGTCTGGGGTGCGATTTCGTATTATGGACGATCTCAGCTGCTACGAATTGTGGGTAATCTTAACAGCAACCGGTACATCAATGAAGTTCTGGAGCCCGAAGTTGTTCCCTTCCTTCAAGGCATTCCCGGAGCTGTATTTCAACAGGACAATGCCCGCCCACATATTGCCAGGAATGTTCAAGACTTCTTTTCATCACAACAGATACAGCTTCTTCCTTGGCCTGCCTATTCGCCGGATATGTCGCCGATTGAACATGTGTGGGATTTCGTTGGTCGGCGTCTCGCTCGTAATCCTCGTTCTATAGCTACTACAGATGAACTTTGGGGTTGCATACAAGCAATCTGGAATGCTCTTCCTCAGGCACACATTCAACATCTGTTTGATTCCATGCCACGTCGTATAGCATCACTTATTGCAGCGCGTGATGGCTTCACCAAATACTGATTTTCGACATGTAATATTATTTTTTTGCTTTGTAATTCTAATTGTTTATTTGTATCAACACAGGTCGTTTGTACATTAAATTTCATTCAATTCGGACAAGCAATTATATTTAAATTTACATACCACAATCATTTTTTTTTTTTTTACTTACCTATCATTTCAAACACAAAAGTTCCCATCATTTGCTCTAATTTTGATTCATAGGAACAAAGCAATTCGTTACATTCTTTATATCCTGAATGTACATTATGTAATGCTGATTCTCGTGCTTTCCCATCAGACATTATATAAGCATGAGCCATACTTCGGATACCTAAATTATAAAAGCGAATTCATTACAACTTTGTTTAATTTCATTATTTATCTCCTGAGACTTATAAAAGAAGATAATATTATAAAATAATGCTACCAAGGTAGTATTTTTATGATAAAATTGAATTACTGACCTTTAGTTCAACAAATATCAAATCTAAACGTTCATTAATCAACTTCAAAAATTATTCTTATAAAAAATAATTCAAATTCTCTCAAACATTATGTTTCAATTAACCTGTTAACTGGGTATGACGACATTTTTCGTCATGCCCGGAAGACTACCAAAATGCGAATGACGACATTTTTCGTCATTAAAATTAACCGTATTATGTTGAACGCATTACGTTTTATGTAGTTCTTATATATTTAATCCTAGCGTGATGGTGTGATGACATTACTTATCACTGTGAAAAAAAGTCCCCAGTGTGAAACGAGTTTCACAAAATTTTATTCCCCGTTTAACAGGTTAATTAATTGTTTATACATGGTGGCATTATATTTTTTTTACTTCATCTCATATATTGCACAATTGTAAATAATAGGAAGAATAGTCAGAAAAAATGAATTTGTAGGACATGACCCCTTATGACAGGGCGTTTACCTAAATTCTGTTTCAAATTTCCTTGATTTTTCCAGGTTTCCAGACCAAATCTTAATTGATTTTCAGTCCCTAATTACAGTAAACAACACACAATGCACTAAAATTTGCGTAATCAAAATAAGTTTTAAGGCTATAAAATCCATTAATGCAAACCCCAAAGCCATTTATAACTCAATTATAGTGAATTTACAAATTCAAAAGCTGTATTAAAAAGTGTATTTCTTTACACTAAAAACTTGCACTAATTAAATATTTACAGCAACATTTCCATTCGGCCCTTTTTGAGTTCATTACAAAAGAGTTTAACTATATAATCGCAAAGCTGATTTTCTATTTTAATTTACAACGTGTATGACTATATAGGTAAAGGAGATTGGCATGATTGAAATCCCTTACAGATTAAATGATTTAGCTAAAAATACTTTTCTTTCCAGTTATACATTTGACAAACATTTTCGTCTGGAAAATATATAGGCTTAATAATTTTATATAAATTATATTAGTTTTGGTGCAAAATGGTAACTTTTGGAAGAAGTTTAGTCAAAAGTCCAAGTTTTATCAAATTTTTCAGTAGGCAATGTGGTATGAAAAGCACAGTTCAGGAAAATTATTTTAATAAGTTATTTATTATAACAATGAATTTTAAATTTCCCCAACTTTAGCCTTTGTGTTTCAAATTTCCCTAGCTTTTCCAGATTTTCATGTTTTCCAAACGAGTAGACACCCTGTCATGAGTATCACCATGTTTAGTTAAATTTCCAATTGACCTTGTTTTGAAAATGAATGCCAAAAAGATGTACTTTTAAGCAATCATAAAAAATTTGGCGAAATTCTGTAAAGGGACTTGGCAAGCTCATTTAAAATTCCTCCAATATGAGATATTACGCAGTCTGTTAAAAATACTGCATCTTCATCACGAAACCACTTCAAAACAAAAAGTTCCAAAAAATGCTGTTAGGACAGCACTGTCACCAAATCAAATCTCTCGATCAGCAGAATAGTTTGCTGCTGCAAACTATGTGATCCTTATTACAGAAATTCCAGAGATAGGCCGATTTTTTTAAAAATTTGACAAAATGCCTCTATGAGACGTATTATCTCTTTCTTTTCTCCTATTCAAGAGTTCTGCCTTTGTTCTCTATCGGATCACAATGTAAATCATTGACTCAACTCAGAACAGATGGGGCATGAACTGAACGGGATGCATCTATCACTAACATTAGGACGGGGAGAAGGACGGCCCTAAATGGGAACTAATATTTTAGAGGCGCGAAATTTTAAATGATGGAGATTTTTTTTTTTTTATAATTTCAGTCTGAACTGCAGTCAATCTTGCCTATGGATTTCTACTGATTTAATCTCCTCAGGGAAAACACTTGCTCTCCCCCCCCCCATACACACACTTTGTCTTAACTTACAATTATGAAAATTTTCCTGAAACACAGCTGCCTTCCTTAAACACCTGAAAAATTAAAAATTTCAAATAAAATAAACTCATTCATAAAACTATCGTTATTTTATAATAATGCCTTTAAGGTTTTCAAAAATGTGCCCCCCCCCTTCTCCTTCCTTCGCGATTTTCCATCACAAAATATTTTCTTCACTGGCTAGCTTAATTTTGAACGCCAAGTAGAATGGTTTGTCCTCCTACACATGGCTGGGAGAAATGCTGTATATACATAGAGTAAAAGCTCTTAATGAATACCTAATTATGAAAAAAGTAGTATGATGGGAGCGGGGAAAGATCAAAAGATCGCTAGGCCCAAAGTGCAAGTTTCCAGGGGGAGTTTTCTTCTATGCATGTTCACATTGTTCACAAGAAACACATTACAACCCACATGGTGTGAATGCCATGCTCATTATTTATGTTGGTTGGTATAGTGAGAAGAATGTCAGTAATAAGAGAATTGTTTGTTTGGATTTTTTATGGCGCAAGAGCATCTGGGCTATACTGCGCCAAAATAAGCCAATTGAAACTAAAACATACTACAGAAGATTACTGCACCAATCAAAGTGAGATTGTACATACAGTGTAAAAAGTACTATTTTAATTTAGGTTAATGAGCCCATTGGATATTCAATACTTACATATATATATATACAGGGTGTCCTGAAATTGACCCCTGATTTGAAAAATTAATATCTGGAAAACAATTAGTGATAAAAAAAATTCTTACAGCACATTTGTGTGCCAGTGAATAAATTTTTTATAAGAATATCTCCTTATTTTAGTTACATATTTTTTCAATAGATGGCACTGTACTCGCTCAACCTCCTTTTATAAGCTTTCGACTCACCACATTTAAGGTAGTTTGCCTTCTGTCATGGAACGTGCAGGAACTGTTGACTTACGTACAGTAATATGGCAAAAATGGTGTACTCCTTAGAGCAACGAATTTTCATTGTGCTCTAATTCCATCGATTGGAACACAGTGCAACGGAAACTAGATAAAGCTTCCAATGTAAATTTCAGGCGCTCAAAGGGCCTAATCTGAAGACGATAATGGCATTGTTCCAGAAATTTGAAAAAATAGGAAGCATTGCAGACGACTACATCGGAAACGTTGGATGACATCGGTTGGCCATTATACCAGTAAATGTGCAAGTTGTTAACGAAATTATTGACTCCAATCCGTGAAAGTCAGTTTGAAAAATTGCGTCAGGCTCAATTGAGCAAAACAGCAGCGATTGTAATACTGAAAAAATCCCTGGACGTGTTCCCATATAAAATTCAAACACACCAGCTGCTTATGGTTTCATCGGTGCAACAAAGATCTTTACGGACATGTTGCATATGATTGATGTTGGCGATATCGATGTCAGTGCCATATAGTTTTCTGATGAAGCGCGTTTTTATACTGACGGGTTTATGAATAAGTAGAATTGGTGCATTTGGGGAACGGAACATCCCCATATGTCTGCTACACGAACACTTTATCCACAAAGAGTGACCGTATGGGCTGCTGTTTCCAGCAGAGGGATCATTGGACCAATTTTCCTGCGAAAAACCAGTGTTGCCAGATCTGAAGATTAAAAAGTAGCAAACTGTGCTCCAAAAGTAGCGGATTTGAACTATTTGTAGCCCAAACATAAAAATGAATTATTTTGCAACTACTAGTAAAAGTAGTAGCTCCAATAGCAGCCCAAAAAGATGAGAGCTCCAGTCCCCACCGATACGGCCCTAACATTCGACAGTTTAAGTGCCCTCACGTACGCTCTCTGAATACGGAATATCGTAGTCGTATCTCCAATAGCAGCCTAGAAAAAGGATGGGGATTCGGGCTGTCCCTGACGTATCTGGATACTTTTTTAACCCTTGGATTTGGCATTTTTGAAACGGCCACAATGCGTTGTGGTCTTTTTTCGCTTATTGAGCGTTTTCGATGTTTGAGCCTAACAGATATATAAGCAGGTCAACATAATCATTTGTATACATGCATTGTTGATTGAAAAATATATTGAAAATTGAATGGAATGCAAGTTAAACTAAAATCATTAGTTTAACTGTGGAAAGTACTGCCAAGTTAACGATTTTCCACAGTATCCCGAAGTGTACAATCAGTGGCTTGCTAGACATTTTGACACCGGGGGTGAGTAACTCCCACTGCCGATAAATAAACCCCAGAATGTGGTAACAAAACAAAACGAAAAATAAATTTTGTTTCTTAAAAGTGAATTTCCTCTCCCCGCGGCAACTGCACCCTTTAACCCATCAAGCTACGTTACTGTGTAAAATATAAAGTTAAACAAGCATGCATCATTATAATCAAGAGCGGATACAGACTTTCGTTTTGGGGGAAGGGGGGTTCAAAGGCACAATTTGCCATGGTCTTAGAATAATACCATTCATTTATCATGGAAGTTGGAATTCTTTAGTGACAAAATATATTTTTGGGGGTCATAACACCTATGACCTCACCCCTATATCCGTGCTTGATTATAATTACATACTGTAACACAGGAAAATAGAAAAATTAACCTCACTAATGTAGCTCCATGGTTTGCACTTTCGAACCTATATAGCGTATATATGCTCGAAGGTTTGCACGGAACTGCAATGTTAAACGAATTTCGAAGTCACGTGACGTCCACTCTAGTACATATAAGATCTCTGTGATTAAAAGTACCAAAACAAGAATTGAACCACAGAGATCTTATATGAATTGAACGAGTATCGAACATGTTATGTTTTAATAAAACTATCGTTCACTGCGAATAGAAATGTTCAACAAACAAAATTTTTATTGTATTATGTAATACTAATAATATTTTGTGATTTTATATATGAAAATAAAAAAGTAGCATATTTTTCAGATTTATAGCCTGAAGGTAATTAAAAGTAGCCCAAAAAGTAGCGTGTCGCCCAATTCGAAATTTTTGTAGCGAGGGCACTTAAAAAAATGCCCAATCTGGCAACACTGCAAAAAAACAGTCACTTCATCACACTACGTTAAAATACTGCATGAATTTGTAGCCATAAAGAATTGCTTGCATGAGTCACATCAGCCATCATGGTTTATGCAAGATGGTGCAAGACCTTATCGGACTGCTGTGGTTTTTGATTTCATCGAGGAACATTTCTATAATCGAGTCATTGCTCTCGATTACCCCAGCTCAACTGGAAAAGGAATGGACTAGCCCTATATTCCCCAGATTTCAATCCGTGCAATTTCTTCTTATGAGGTCACTTGAAGGACATTGTGTACAGTAAAAAACCAAGAACACTTCAGGAACTCTAACAGTGTATCACAGACGCACGTATTGCCATTCCAGTTGCCATGTTGGAAAAGGTGGCAACGAATTTTATTCTGTGATTACGACATGTCATTGCCTCTGATAGCAAACGTTTTGAGAATATTGTGACTTAAATTTTGTTAGTGTTGACAGTGTCACTGTGAGCGAGTGCAGTGCCATCTATCGAGAAAATATTTAACTAAAATTAAGAGATATTCTTATAAAAAAGTTATTCACTGTCACAGAAATATGTCATAAGAATTTTTTTTATCGCTAACCGTTTTCCAGATATTAATTTTTCAAATCAAGGAGTTAATTTCAGGACACACTATATATACAGACATACATTTATGTTACATCCTAGTGAGAGTAGTAACTTTTGACTTGGAAAGTCCCATTTTATTTTATAGCAAAAGGGTTAACCCTGTGAGGAACTCAATATTTTTACCCTGAAAACCAAATATATTACTAAAAAAAATGGGTGGCATATAATATTTAATTTAAGGAAGATGTAATAAATAGAAAGAACAAAGGGCATTTAGAGAAAAACTTACATTAATTTTTAATGATCTGGACCACTGATTATCAACCAGTGTATTGTGAAAAAGTTTAAAATATGCCTAACTATTTAGTCACAGGCACTAACCCCATTTCTCTGAGATTTTTGAGTAAAAAAATAGCAACAGCCAACATAACAATTTTTTTATTTATTTATTTGCTGTTTATCTATATTTTGTTCTCAGTAGATCAGCTAAAAAATTTCTTTTGTGTGTGTATATCACAGAATTTTAGTAATTAGTTTTGGCGTGTTGCAAAATGAAAAGGGTTGAAAAGAAAATCATTGATTTGGATACAAATCAGCTTGGGAGAAAAAGCCCTTTGAATATTTCTGAGCACAGCAACTTGCTTCTCTGTCAAAATAATTCACTTGTTTGTCGTATTATGGTCAGAGAGGTCTTAAGGCTGCTGAAAAATCTAGTCGTCAAAAAGCAGTTTAAAACTGCCATTAGCATAACACAATGATTTTTGCAGGAGGTGCATTTCTGAGTTACCAAATCTAGCTGCCTAATATTGATTCATCACCTATGGATTTAAAATTCGTTGTATAAATTGTTTTGATTGTATATAGTCAGAGAAACTGGAAAAACTCCTTTGGAACCAAGTTTTAATCATCGAAAAACAGACACAGTGGCATCAACTAGACTTTTGAAAACCTTAATAAGATTATGCCTTTAGCTAGCTCATGGTTAAGATTGTTTAATGTTTTTCAGGCAAAGCCAAAAAAAAACCACTCCATAATTGTAAACAGGTGAGCATATATGTAAACTCAAATGTCGATCGGCAATTTCTTGCCATTTAGAAGGCAATGAAAGCAGGAAGTGGTAGTGTGGAATCCTCCAATGCATGTGGAAGCGCTATTTTGAACTTGGAAAATAAGCGTGACCATAATATGTCATAAAGGAATTATGAAAAACGCAAAAGCTGAAATTTCCTTGATTTTGGGGCAATTTTGTCAGAATTTCCTAACAATTTCTTGCTTTCCAAGTTCTGTAGCCACCCTGTAATTTAATCAACTACAGGAAATTATATAACCATATATATTTATAATAAATGTTATTTCATTCTTCTTAACTCAGTTAATCAAAAATAAATACCCACCATCTCTCATTTTTCGTTGTACTTCATATTTCTCCTGAAGTTCATCAAGCTGTAATAGAAGTTTAGTTGCAGATTTTTGACACTAACAAAAACAAATACTCCATAAAATATTTAAGTTTCCATTATTTCAAAACAACTGCATAATGAAGACAATTATTATCTACTTATATTACTGAAAACATGAAGAGAAATCTCAACCTCTTTCGGTAATTAAAGTACAGAGTTAAATGGGTAATGTTAAATAAGCTAAATAGATAAATAAATAACTCAAAAAATTTCAATTTTCGTGTGATTGAAATTGCCATTTTAAAACAAGAAAAAATCACTTTATAAGGTACTCTAAAAATGCTAAGTATTGATACTTATGCAAATTACTAGTATTTAATACATAGACCAAAGAGCCAAAATATTATGACCACCTACATGTAGGTTTCCTGTGGGTCACTGAAAAAAATCCATCTGACGCAAGTGGCATAGAATGGACACCATGAGACCTATGAAGGTGTTAATGAGTTGTATGGTGCAAAAATAACAAGGGTTATGCTGCAGTAGGACCTATTTAGTATCTATAGTTTTTTGAGAAATCTGAACCTCATAGCCTAGAGAACTAACCCCTGGAGTTAGTAAACATCCCCTTTTTTGCAACCATTGGGAGTCAAACCTGGCATAACGGTGTTAGATGAACATGTTACCACTGTTTCATAGCAGGGCCTACACAAAGGTGTCTTACGGTATCTGGCACAAGAATGTTATCAGCAGGTCCTTTAACTCTTGCAGGCTGTGGGGTGAAGCCACTACAGATCGGATTGTTGTGTTTCAATACAAACCATGGATGCTTGATTGGATTACGGTCTAGGAGAATTCAGAGGCCAGGGAAATACCTGAAACTCATCCTTATATCCAGAAAACGATTTTCAAATAATCTGTATAGCAGGGTATAGTATATTATCTTGCTGGAAAAAAAAAAAACACTTCCATCAAGAAAACCACTGCAATGAAAGAATGCATCTAGTCTGTATTAATGTTCAGGTAGCTGGTAGACATCGAAGTATAATCTACATGAATAACTGAAATCAAAATTTTCTAATAAAACCCAACCTGCAGCACCATATTTTCTCCACCAACTTGTTTCTCCCCTGCAGTGCATCTGTGTGCCATCATTTCCACAGATAAATAACGTACATACATCTGATCATTCACATATTACAGCAGAAAATGCGATTTATCAGACTAAGCAATGTTTCAATTCTCCAACCTCTAATTTCAAGGTTTGCATGTCTATTGTGGGCACCATCCGGGTGAAGCAGTGTAAATAACAGTAATACTTTATTCAACATTATTTTGTATATAAGGTGACTTTAAAAGCTGTTCAATAGGGAATTGAAAGGAGGACAGTAGCGATGCTAGTAATGGGACTCTCTTTCCAATAGGAGGAACAAGAGATTACTTTTATTCTGTAAGAACATGCAAAATTTAGTCCAATCACAGAACTCAGCATTGTTTATAGAAAGCTTCGTACACATTGGGATAACATGCAAATAGCATTTATGAGCACATTCAAGACCCAAAGACAACACAGTGCAGTCTTTGAGAGATGCAGAGTAAGTGTCTTGTTTGTTTGCAGAATCAGAGGAATGGGAGAAATGAAAATCATAGAGACAAACATTAAAACACACAACGGCACAAAGAAAACTGCATCGTCCGAAAGTAAACTGCACACAATTTTTTATTTTTTCCCCGATTCAGAATTGTTTTTTCTATAACATACATTCATTTATAATAATCGGAGCACTTTTATAATTCAACTTTCATGCCTCCTAGTGGATTTTTGCTGACACATGTGGGTTATTTTTGAATTCAAGGGAGTATAGCCTTTCAGAAAATATTTTCAATTCCTATTAGTCCCGTAGGTTCAAAAAACCCCTCTGGTGAAGAAGATGCTTTAAAAAACCTATTTTCGATGCCATTCTTTTAAGATGGTGGCAGTTTCCTGAGCACTAATTAGAGTAAACTTTTGATATGTTATTCTGCACATTTTTCCGAACATGATGGCGAAAACATCATTACTATTGCAGTTTGTTCCAGGTTAGACCTATTTTTTCGTTGTTTCCTGGACTAGATAGACTAGTTTCCGACCAATTTACAGCAGGGCTTCTAGGCACAACTTTTTAGTAGCAATTGGTTTCATGGAAAGAATAGGATAGCTCGTATTCTGTTAGGCAAAAAGTGTCATCGCTGTAACACACATTGGTATTAAGGTGCAAGGTCTACGACTGTATTCAGGGGTGTCGAACTGTACTTATGAAAAAGGTCGAAGTGGCTACATGTTGGGAGCAGACGTTCTGCAAAGGCTACAGCAGACATGATTTGCAGCTGAATCTATCAACTGGGGTATTTACAGTGTATTAGAATTCAGCTGTTCAGAATCGTCATTGCCTTTGGAGAGCTACCTGGAGATGCTCTAAGGTTCCTAGTTCATTTCTACCACCGAGCTGTGGACTACTGGTGTTTGTAGCACAAACTGAAACCAGTTTGAAGCTAAGTACTTTTATTGTTTTGCTGGACCAATTAGCTTGTTGTGAAGGGATTAACAATCTAGTCTACTTACTTTTTAAAACTGGTTTATGTTGAGTTAGGACTAATCTGTTCTATTAACATATTTATACTTTGTAGTTTAATGTAATAAGTATTTGACGGTCCACAAGCAGCACAGCTGTGGAAACCTAAATAGGTAAGAGTTGTAGATACTGCAGTCATTAAAGTTGCATCTGTTCAATCTTAAAACCCATTAGCTTAAGCTAAATGACATATCATTTTAGAGCTACCTCTGTTGATGATCAGATGGGAAGCAGCACTTGAGTGTTTTTAAAGATAAGGTTATAAATAAAATAAGTTTCAATATTATTATTATTATTATTTGCTAATCATTTGTGTGTATTGGTTCTTACCCATGTGTAGTTGAAGTGTGCTCAAGTATTTCTAGTTCTTTGTCGGCCTGTCTACTATACGAGGGTATACCTGAGAGGATGAATACTACACTCAAACCAAGGGGAAGATCACTGCACTCGAAACAAGAGGAAAAATACTGTACTCTTACCTGGTATATTGGTTCTGAATCAATTGTGTGCTGTCGGTTATCAAGTTGTTTGATAATTTCTATAGACTGGGAATTAATAAACCTAGTTCAAAATTGCATTGTTGCCTATTTGTACTACAATTACCAAGATTCCCTAAATGATTAATATGTCATGAGTTAAATGCTTAGCAAGATTGCTAAGTAAAATATCCGATCACAACATACATCAGTTATGTCAGTCTGTAGGTACTTAAATTTGTATGATGACAGGATTGTAATAACGTTTTGCCTTTTAAATGTATCTAACTGCATTTAGTTTGCATTTTACGGTATAAGCACAGCGAGAACCATGCCAAGACCTACAGTTTTCTGAGGAATCCAAACCTCTTATGCCCTAGGAAACCAAACCCCCAGACTACAATGAGCAGTATGGCAGTAAGTTGAGGGTTTTTTTTTTAGTACTGCTGGGAGTCAAACATGGGATAACGGCATGCTAGGCAAATGCATTACCACTGCACTACAGCAGGGGCCTTCATTTTAGTTTAAGAAACAAAAATATTTTTACTCTTTTATGACTAGATGTGCAGATAGTACCATGCTTTGAACTAATAAGCATTAGACAATGCATAATAATATAATTCATTACAATCAAAATATTTCTTCAAAAATTTATTTCCACTCACAATAGAAATCCAATAAAAATTTGTAAAGTATTATTTCAATAATTTTCTGTATTGTTTCAAAATCAGGGAAAGCACTCATAAGCTAAAGAATTCATAACTTAGTTAAAATGCAAATTAATGTTTACTTTATTGAACTTCAATGATCTCAAAATCAAGAAAACAAAACATACTTTTGACAAATGGAATTCTAACTTCTTTAAATATCTTTCAGCAGCTTTTATTTGCTAAATATAGGAGAAAAAAATCAAACTAACGTAAGGAAAGATGTGAAGCTAACTGCAATCAAAAATATTAGAAATAAATTAATGTTTGTGAGATGCAACTACATTACATAATCAGTAACTCACATTAATGAACTTGTTTTAAATTACCAATAATAGAGAAATGGTGATATAGTATACAAGGTTACAAAAAAATAGATCAAGTATTTCAAAAGTGACATCTTAATTAAGCATAATATTTTGTGAATCTTAAATTTGATTCTTAAATCAGTATGTAACAGACAACATAATTTCTAAAAAATTGACTATTAAAAAAAGAATAAAGCATACATATTAAATATACAAAAATAATGGTCAAAATACTTTTATTTTGTACTTATTACATTTTTCATAGATTCCAACCAAAAGATATATACAGTGGAATTTCATTAATGCAAATGGTCATGGGCCGCCGATTTTTATTTATACAAACAGAAATTTTCATTAAGCAGAGGGAAAACTTCTAAAGCTAAAACTTCAGGCTATTCAGCAATAACTAATATAATAATGCAGAACCCAACATAAATGAATAAATTACTAAAACAAAATAGTGTATTGTAAACAAATACTCTGGCATAATAATAATAAAAGAAAACTAACAATACGTTCATTTTTATCATTTTTCTATAATTTTAAAACAAAAAAATTGATCCGAACGTAGGCTGACACATAAGACAGTGTAAGAACTATGAAACCGTTGGAACATACATAATTTGAACGTACTGCTTCTTGTCAGGGCGGGAACAGCCAGAAATGCACTATTTATAAATCAGCTAGTTAGCGGGGATTTCCCTTATGTGCAAGAATTCTTTTCATTCAACTCACACAGTACGCACTATGCAATCGTAAAAATAGGACAGTTTTTCGCTTCCAAGTTAAGGAAGTTTATATTGTGGTGTCATAACAAAACAGCATGGCTTCATCTTCACATGTAACTGGTAAAGACACCAAAGTCTGGCTCGTAGGACAACTAATTAATAAGTGTTAACATGAATCACACACCAACGAGTGTTAACACGGGTCAACAGGCAGGGGCTTGCACACATTGAATTGCATGTTGGAAGAGATCTGCTGAATCTGACATATCACCACTACATCATGGAAATTGTTGAAGGAAATGTCTTTTCTGCATGCAAAATCCACTCTTCTGGTCCTGACATCTTGCTTTTTAAGTGTTTTCAACAGCAGTGGCAATTCATCAACCAAAACACTTTTGAAGTTATTGAAGATGAGGTCACAGAACGGGAAAATATCATCAACTTCTGTAAGCAGCAGTTAGCTAACATCCAACCATGCAACGACTATCAGGAACTACTGGAACTGACTACAATTTACCTTGGTGCTAATCCTTCCCGAGAAATCCGTTTCATGCAGCCCAGAGCTCTCCATCAGGCTAGATGGATGGCCCGCATCATCTATGCAATAAAAATATGCCTTTTTCATTCTCAGTTTAAAATGAAAAAACGTGATCATGCCGGTATGAAAAGATCCGCAGCTTTTGCTGTTAGTTTGTATGCCAGATCATGATTTATAGCCCCACTTGCTGCTGCTGCCCCGGCTAACCACCTTGCTTTCTTGAAACATCTGGTATCTTATAACGACAAAGTTGTCTCAAGTGCAGCAATTAGCCTTTTCAGACATCTGTGGTATCTAAATGAATTTTTGGCGTCACCCTCTTTGACTTTGACATACCTGTGTCAGTTAAGGAGGGATATGATTAATGCATCAAATAAGGATAGGACAGATAACCCTGCAAAGAGGATCGATTGGGATGTAGCCCAATACATATTCATGAAAAGATGGTGGCAAACTTTGTGACCAGCTCGTCCCGTCGTTTTCTTCAAATGCCGTATATAGACACCGAATTTTTGTCTGTCGATCCCAATGAATGGAATGAATCACCCGATTATCAGTCAAACATCGAACATCAATATTATTTGTTTCATGTGATCATTTACCGCATTACATCACCACACCATGTGTTATACTATGCATACACCACATACAACGTACACATTGCTCCATCAGCGATGATTATTGTTAAAGCCCTTAAAATATTAAATGATTCAGCCGAACGCGGTGTGGCACTAATGCAGGACTACAACAGTATTCTCACAAAGCAATACCTTATGCAAATAATGGAAAAACATGGGAAGAAATTTACAAGTGAACTAAAAAAAACTGAGTGGCAGTAAATAGCAAACTGAATAATTGAACAGTGTTTAATATTCCTTCGTGGACAAATGGACCATAGACATTCCTTTTTGCTTTTATAATGTATAATATAAGAATTTAACAGGCAGATTCTTATAAAACGTCTTGTGTTTCACTGCTATAGTAAAGTAATAGAAGTAGAAGTTCTAGCTTTATGTGACACATCTTAAAATTGCCTGATCAGGCTAAAATTCAAGATAATTTACTTTTTCAACCCACTTAACAATATTAGCAGGTATGATATTAACATTTTTAATCTTTGTTTTTAAGGACCATCCTAATGTACATATGCATCAGATGGGGAAAAAAGAATTTGTCCACACTGGTCTGTCTTAAGCGAAGCCACATTAACAAAATTTCACTGTATTTACATAATTGATACAATAAATATATTTCAATGTTATAGGTAGCCTTTATTCATACATTTACCACATGTGTACACAAATTTTTAGTTTCAAGAAAGTAATAAAGAAGTCCTATGTATTGAACACTACACAGGATAAGTAAAAAAGAATCATCCTGTCACAAATGGTTTTAACAAACAATTTTCACATAATTATCTGCGATACATCAAATTAAACTTTAAAGCATTAAGTTTTACATAGATAGAGCTCGAATACATTTGATGTACATTTAACCTACAATGCACTTCGTTTTTGAAATGGAGAGTTCTGACCAAAAAGTGTTTTGTATTCTGCAGTATGCAAAGAAAACATTCTTAATTACAGTGAATGTAATTTTCATGGAAGATATGGCTGTGATCCGCCAACAAATCTGAGCATTTTATGATGGTTCCGACAATTTGAAATTACTGGATGCCTATGTTTGAATTCTCACATGAAATTTACAAGAAATCTAACCCAGCTTAGAAGATCCACGGGCTATGATAATAACAAACAGACCTCTGAAACTCTGATCGATTTCACAATACAGTAGAAAGTTGAAATATACATTTGCGAAACTTTTGTGCATGTGTGTTCCAGTTAAAAAATTTAACTGATAAATGATGGAAATTATACTATTTTCAAAAATCCATTTTAAAATCTTACAAAAAAATGGTTTTCACTGTAGTGTGAATGAAGCAGTGTTAAAAAAAAGCCTTTTCTCAGGAGTATGCATTTACGTATCATCTTTTAGTTTTATTTCAAACTGGCAATCAAACTGTTAATTCTGCTGCTTAGTTTTAGAAGTACACTTATGAATCAAGAATAAATTATAGCAAAAGACAACATAAAGATTGCAAATAACATAAGGAAAATATGGAAATATTAGGGCACACATTGGCCTAATGAGATTCACAGTAGGAAAGCATGCTATAAAGAAATGTCTTGGATCGGGAAAACGAAATTAAGAATTTTTCACTAGATTTAATGTTAAAATATATACCTTAAAGGGCCAAAATCATTTTCTAAAAAACTAAGGATATTTAAAAGGATTGTATGCACCCTGTGTTACTCTGCACAATGGGAAAAGTCATGGTGTACAACTCAATTGGTTTGCATACGTGTGAAATCAGATGAAATTGGAAAAAGTATCAGGTAGAAAATTAAAAATGATTTCATGATTAAAAGAATCACATAAAATGTCATGAAGGGTAAAATCATTTCAGTTAAAAGTTGATGTACATTGCTGGTTAAAATTTGCAAGTGGATAAAACAGGTGAAACATTTAACTGTTCATTACATGTAGTGAACATCGAAGCAACTTCTTTACGGCAGTAGCTCCTACAGCTAGACTGCCATTGTTTGATCAGCTACTCATACTGTATTTGAGAAACTTCAAATAAGAGAGCCCAACATAATTATAACTAAGATATATAAATTTATATTTCATATATGAACAGCATGCAGGATCATGTAAAGAGCTGTTATTTTAGAACTCACCTTCTCTAATTCATACAATTTGCCCTGAGACTATGCAGCAGAATAAAAAAAAAGAGAAAGAAATACAAATTTTTAATAATGTTTAATGAATGATTGTGGAAAGAAAATTTTAAAGCTTAAAAACTAAATTCAATTTATTTATTCATCTATTCTTGATGTTACATGTTTTGCTATAAATTAGGCAAACTTGTAGTTATAAATCTAATTTTCTGATAATTTGAGTTATGAATGTATTTACGAAAATATTAAATTAATGAATATGAAATGCAGCGTATGTAAAATCAAAGCATTGGTTAAAATCGGGAATTAATACTAACACATTTGTCAAATCCGTACACAAAAGTTATCTTTTCGACAAAGGAATTTCAGAACTGTAGACTGTCCACACATATAGTAAGAATAATACAATAATAGAAGTAAGAGTAGCTTTCTGTGATTTGATACACAATTTCACATTATGGAGAACTGAGTTTGAATTGTAGAAGTGCTATTCAATTTATAAATTAGAAAAATAAAAAATTTAATGAAGACCCAAAATGTACATCAAAATTGGAGGGAAAATTTAGGGGATAAAATGAAGAGGACTGGAAGGAATTTGACAGCTGCA
>QLNU02015360.1:48381039-48416605 GCA_006491805.2 Dysdera silvatica
GCAAAGAGTTCCCAAGAGTTCAACATTTCTATAGTCCTCTGGCGCCAGACGGTGCGGCGCCTACTAGCGACGGATACAGACTTTGCCCCCAAATACTTCCCCTGGGATAGACTGGATGTGATCCTTGTATTCCGATTCTGTTAAACAGTTGGAGGACTTTGTTCTGCTGGACCAAAAGCTGAGATAGTCAAATTACATTCAGTTAAATGCAAATCTTCATTTGCGAAATATTTTGTTCACTTTTTGTTTTGGTCAAAACTTGGGACGAAATAAAAAAAAATGGCATTTTTTGATAAATAATACATGCCTGAAAATTTTCGGGGGGGTCGTTGAACCCCACCCCACCCACTGCCTTAGCTATGGCCTTGGATATCGTGGATTGTTTTCGGTTCGGGGAATTTCTTTACGGCCGTTGTTTTCAGGGCAGAGGGGCTGACAATTCCGTCCTCGATGATATGACCTAGAAATTCAACTCTACGCTTGAGGAATTGGCATTTTTGAAAGTTTATTTCTAACCCATGCCTTGTAGCAGTTTCCAATACTCTTTTCAGTTTGTTCATTCCGTCGTCTTCAGCAGCTGAGAGGATCATGACATCGTCCATGTATACTATTACGGCACTTTCCTTCATCAGGTCTCTGAACACGTGATATACGTAGCGTTGAAATACGCCCGGACTATTTGATAACCCGAACGATACTTTTTAGAAATGTATATTGACCTTCATGTATCAAAAACGAGGTGTACTTTCTACTTCCTTCTTCTACGTCGACATGAAAAAATCCGTTCTTCAGATCGATTGTGGTGAATACTTCCGCATGGTGTAACTGATCCAATATGTCTTCGATTAGCGGTAACGGGAATCTATATTTCAAAATTTTTTTGTTCAGTTGTCTATAATCTATATATAACCTAGTTCCGCCGTCTTTTTTCTTTACAAGTACTATGGCACTAGAATAGTCTGAAGAACTACGTCTATTATTCCGTCATTGAGTCACTTCTCTGTTTATGCTTCTACTTCCCGTTTTTTTCTGACATGGTTAATCGTCTAGGTCTGTGAAATATTGGTGTCTCGTCTGTTACAACTATTCGCATCTTCATGTCGGTCTGTTCGATTTTGTTAGGTGTGTAATTCTGCAAAAGTGGGAGAATGGTTCGTCGCCTTCCTGGATCTTTAATATGGTGTAAGTCATGCTCGTTGCTGGTGTTGATAGTTAAACCACTGATATGTAGCAAACTACCTTCCTGTATTTTTCTCTTTATTTCTACCCCATACTCGTTGCTGGTGTTGATAGTTAAACCACTGATATGTAGCAAACTACCTTCCTGTATTTTTCTCTTTATTTCTACCCCATACTCGTTGGCATGCATATAAACTTGTTGTAGAAGCTCAGTTCCAATGATCATTTAAAAATTTACTGTATCATTCGCTATCACGTGGAACAGTAACTCAAACTTTTTGTTGTTGGTATTAATTGAGTGAATGAATCCTTAGTTATTGTCTGAATGAAACGAATACCAGATGGAATTAGTAAGTTGCTTGAAAGCCGAGGTTCTCCTAGCTTGCGATAAATGTCTTTTCGAATGATGTTGGCCTCGCTCCCCGTGTCGATCACTCATTCGAACTTGGAGTTCCCTATGATTATTGGTTTGCACATTTTACTCGACTGTTTTATTGTGATGATACGACGTCTTTCCTTTTATTCTCATACCTGCACTAGTTAGCTTGATGTCCATGATTGTTGCATTTCAAACACTTAGTTCCTCTATTTCTGCATGGGCATTCCTTCGATTTATGATTTAGTTCCCCGCAATTGTAGCACCGCACTTCGTCTCTTTTCCTGCAATGTTTCTCTGCTTGATACTGGGTCCTATATCTGGTGTAACATCTCTGTGTTCGAACCGTGGATTTGCATCTGATTCAAAGATTCTGTGTCTGGAGTAAAAACCGGTATCATGCTTTGGTTTCTTCCCTCTGGCATCTGTCTTAATTCTGTCGTAAATTTTAAGTTTTTCTTTAAAGGTTTTCATCTCACTTGCTTCATATAGAATCGCTTTGTTAATTGTGAGGTCGTTGATTCTCGCAATTATATATTCTCTTAGCGATCCACCCTTGATATTGCTCTGGCTGGCAAGTTCACTCATCTTAAAAAAGTACTTTTGGGTGGTTTCATTATGTTGCATTCGGCGCTTCGCCAACATTTGGTGTAACTGTGTAGAATTATACCGCGCACCGAATTCCTCCTTTAGCGATGATTTCAATTTGTCCCATGAGGTGACATTTCTTTGACTGTGGATGAATGATAGGGCAATACCTAGTAGTGATTTTTTTTGCATAGATAAATTTGTGCAAATCTGACCATGCAATTATAGTGGCAAAGTTTTTGAATCCTTCTAGCCACTTCTCAATAGAGTAGTATCGATCTCCGTCGAATGGTTTAATAACACAGTTTACATCATTGAATCCTATTGACAAAGGACGATGCCAGATGTCTATGGGATTTTGCCTACGGCGTTCCACAACAAATCAGACGCCATTCGACGCGTCTCACTGAGTAGATAAAATGTGTCAATGGGCGCAAAGCTGTCAGATCATGCAGTCACGAGTTATAGGTCAATAAGGAAGAGGGCCAACTTGGCGATAGCCGGCCTCTACCTAACTGGAGATCCTCCTCATAGGGTGACCTTCTATGACCTCTAACTCGTGACCGCATGATCTGACAGCTTTGTGTCTATTGACATTTTTTATCTACTCAGTGAGACGCGTCGAATGGCATTTAATTTGTTGTGAAACGCACAGAGGACAATTTTGGCATCCTCCTTTGGAAAAGGGAATACACTTTATCTTGCTCTTGAGTTCGCGTTTTCCAAATCTCTCGTCTTCAAAATCGCCTTCGTCTTCTTTTTCTGTTTCTTTTACCAAATTTTGCTCCATTACTTTCAGATCTGATAGACTTAATATCATCCTAGTCAAAATTTCATCTCACGCTCCATTGTATTTCATATTTAAAATATTACATATAATTACGAGATTGTTTAGTTTAAAGTTATTGTTGACGAATTTTACTTTGTTCTTCACGATTTTCCGAATCGAAATTAAAATCATTGAATTCTCGGAGTCTTTTTCCGTTCTGTCTGTGGCCTTCTTCTCTAAATATTATTTTGTGCAACAGTTTAAACTGTTTTCCGGATGCTGATTTCAAGTTTTTTCTATTAATGCGTTCAGATTAAGATTCGCTTCCGACATTAAAAACCAAATGTATACTACTTGTGATTGTTGGCACTGTCTAATTCAAACGTCTTGCGTTTTTACGTCTTATCTTCTTTGCATCTTTACCTTGCTTTGCGTTTTTATCACGTCTTTATATATTGTCTTTGCGTATTTATCCCGTCTTTACATCTTAATATCTTCTTTGCGTCTTTACGTTTTTGTCTTGCTTTGCATCTTTATCTCGTCTTTACATCTTTATATCTTGTCTTTGCATCTTTATCCCATCTTTACGTTTTTATATATAGTCGTTGCGTCTTTACGTCTTAGTATATTCTTTGCGTTTTTACGTCTTTATCTTGTTTTTCATTTTTATCCCGTCTTTACCTCTTTATATAGTATATACACTCCTTGAGCAATCTTTACATCATCCTTATACGTTCTTCCATGTCCCGCTTCTGACACCAAAAAATGTGAAATGGCGTTTTCAAAGGTTTCAGAAAATAGAATAGTCAGTACTTTCACGAGACTGCAACATATTTATTAATAAAACACTCTTTTTACACCAACCAACATATTACAAACTTCCGACTCATCATGATCTTCATTCCATTCTCACTCTCTCAATGAAACATTTCCCTCTTATTTTTCGACTCGAGGTCGCGATTTCGCCAATCTCAATCTTATATATGATGCCATCCATCCAAGCAAGCAAAACAACTAAAGGAATCCAATTCCTCCATATATTACATCTTTACATTTAGAATAGTTTGAGTAGTATCTAAATTACTTTATCACTTTAGACAATATAAGCGCCTTTTAAATATTGAAGGGTACTGATATTATATTTGTTTAGTTTTGGTACTTTTGTTTTTCCTCGAGTCTAAACTACACGACTAATTTACTTGAACTTATTTTTTGTAAGTACCTATTTTATATACAATTTATTGGTTTTATACACAAATTCAGATATTTCATTAAATATATTATTTTTTGCCAACCTATATTTAAACTTAAAATGTTATTAAAGAAAAAATTGAACTTTTTAATTAAAACCGTAATTCATGTGCCATTTGTTTTATTTTCAGTTACTTGTAGTACAGCATCTCGATCATAACATAATTAAAAGTATTTTAACTTTAAGTTAAAGCGATATTATAAATAGCTACTAGCATATATATGGAGTGCATATAAATAAAGTAACCTTGTTTAGAGCTGTCTATTGACCGAAATATTAATCAGGATGGCATTAAATTTTGTACACATATTCAAGAGATAGGAAGAAGGATTCCACAGAAAAAATTAGTGCCATAATTTTGCCGCTAAGGAAAAATATGCTGCTTCGAATTAGGAAATATATGAAAAAGAACGAAAAACGCATAAAACCACGAAATTCGAAACAAGATAAAATTAATACAGTCTTTATTTATCTTTTTATTTTTATATTCAGAAAAATTGTTTATTTGCCTTGAATAGCATTTTATGATATTTCTGTCAAAAGAAAAACATTAAGTTTTATTTTCATTTTCTACAGCACAATGATAAACTTAAAGCGATAGCTATCCATCATTGACGAAGCGTATGCCGCAATTCACGAAAAGAGATAATTAGCAGAAGACGATGTTTATTACCATAAATAATTTACGACAAGGAGTTCCGGGACGTTTCATGATTTATTATAACGATGTTTTTTCCTTCCTCATTCCTTTTAAATCGCATTATACTTCCGGAAACATTAAAATTTTAAAGAAAAAAGTGTCTTTTTTCATTTTTTGTCCTGAAATATATTTGAAAAATCTACGTGCCGTTTCAGTGGTTACTATCCTTCAATTAGGTGCTTTCTACCAGAGAACATTCCGGGTAATGGAAATATGTGTGACCAGAAATAAATAACCACCCGGAATGTTCCTCATTACGAAGGACCCTGATGGCTAAATTCCAACGAAGACGTTACCCTGGTGTTCTGGGGTCCCTCTATTTTGCATCGAGGTGACGGCTTATGAGGAGGTGGTATCATAAATTGATGCAAAGAATGGAATTTATATAAAGGCAGTTCGACATAAATGAAAATATGCTATAGTTCTCTAGTCCGACTTTTCAAATAACGTTCTGTAGTAAACAACATTTCAAGTTCTATTGCTCTATTGTTTTCCAATAAGGGATTTGTTTTTCAATAGAATACAAAATTCGTCTAAAGATGGACAGATAAACTTGTAATGATAAAAGAATGTCCCCTATTTATGACAATTTTATTACGATGACTAAAAGTTGAATTTTTTCCTAGAAGCAAACTCAATTTAAATATTTTCATCCATGTTACATTAAATTATACGCGATAATAAAAATGATTTACTTGAGTTTATATTATCCCGTTTATAGTTCCATATGCATTGTAGCATTCGCATTAATTTCAATAAAAGCGCAAAATATAATTTATTAATTTATTGACATAGTATTAGATAAGACTTTTAAATTTAAATTCTTCCGTCACAGTTCTTTCAGGAAAGGGATCTTGTCATAAATTGTGGGATTCCTAAAGTAAAAGGGCTGAAATGGCGATGGGCTGGGCATATTGCAAGAAGAACTGATCAACGATGGACAACAGAAATTCTGAACTGGATTCCAAGAGACCACCGAAGACCTAGAAAACGTCCTCAAACTAGATGGGTGGATGAAATAAGAAAAGAGGTTGGGGTGACGTGGAAACGAATGGCCCAGGATAGACTTGTGTGGAAAGCATTTGGAGAGACCTTCATCCAGCAGTGGATAGATAATGGTTGAATATGATGATGATGATGATGATATATATATATTAACGAAACAATACAGAATTTCACCGGGAGATTCCATAAGAAATAGTTATTTCGACACTGGCGTTAGTTTGAAAAGCACGAAGTTTCGAGAGCCAACTGCTCCATTTGTCCAGTGAAGGCGTAATCTTACATCAGTGTCGAAATAACTGTTACTTATAGAATCTCCGGGTAAAACTCTGTATTGTTTCGTTAGAAATTCTTACGGGCAGGCTATGTTGAGCCGTGTTAGGAAATACATTAAAGAGAGATGTAGAATTGTCTGCTTTAAAGAACATCTGACTTTCAATCACTGTTGTAAATCGGAGAAATTGGTGCCTAAGGCTTTGCGTGTGAAACCCCTTGTCTTTACGACTGAAGGACGCAACATTGCAAAGAACGCAAGTTTCAAGTTTTTGTCTGCACGGATTGGTCATTGTCATAACATGATTAATCGTACGCGCCTGATGTTGGTATCTTTTGAACCTAGTCTGGAAACTGCTCTCGACTCTGAAACCTTCTCCCGTGTTTTGGTTGAAGCTGAAAGAGAAGAAGCAACTACTCGTTCTAGAGTTCGTGGTGTTCAAAAGGAAAAGCTTGAGAGATTGAGAACGGAGTACAAACGAAACTACTGCAGGAACAGTGGTCGAATGGACTCCCGTTGGGTTCTTAATCTTTCTAAGCGACGCCCAAGTGATTGTGAAACTTCTGTGCTATCACGTGGTTTGAATTTTGCACCTACACTCTCGTCTATTCTTGTTTCAAAAATCCTTTCGGCTATTGAACCGGCCTTGTGGAACATGACGGAGGATAGGTGTGCTAAAGTGCGCATGGAGGTTTCGAGAGTGTTATTTGAACGTAAGGCACTTGTGGACAATCTTTCTGTTCCTAAGCGGAAAGCCCTCAGAGACAGTAAAAAGGTTGCGGTTTTACCGGCAGATAAGGGTCGTACTACGGTTGTGATGGATAGGTCGGTGGCAAATTTGTGTATGGAGGCATTTGAAAACAGTGCTTTAGATGAGTGAATTTACTGTGTCAAGGTGTGGAAGCAATACGTCGATGATACGTTTGTTATCCTACCAAGGTCTTCAGTTGCTGATTTTCATCTCTATTTGAACAGCTTGAACCCTCATATTCAATTTACGTTAGAAGAAGAAGATAGCTGTTCATTACCCTTCTTAGATGTTCGGATAAATAGAGATGGGCATGGGCGACTGTTGACTACGGTGTTTAGGGTCCACGTATACTGATAGGTATTCCGACTTGTTCCCACATCACCCGGCATCACACAAAGCATCTGTCATTAGAGCCTTGCACCGACGAGCCTTTACACACTGTTGTAATGATGACCTTCGCAATGTTGAATTACGACGCAACAAAAGCGTGTTGAAAAAGAACGGTTACCCGACTAAATTTATCGCTCGTAACCAATGTGGTGTTAGTGGTGGAAACAGGAATGTAGAGGATGAGACTAGGAAGACATCAGTGGTTTTGCCATATGTGGCGGGTGTCTCAGAAAAGCTGTCTCGAATTCTCAGTTGTGTGAATGTTAAGACCTACTACAAACCTGTCTACACCCTGCGTGATCTATTACTTAAAGTTAAGGATCGCGTCCCTGAGGAGGAAAAATCTGGTGCTATTTACCAAATACCGTGTGGAGACTGTGACAAGGTGTATGTTGGACAGACGGGAAGATCGATACGTCTACGAGGGAAGGAGCATATGCGTGCGGTAGCTAGGGGAGACAATTCAAACCAGTTGGCTGAACATGTCTTCAGGGAGGGTCACGAACCAGATTGGCATTCGATGAAAGTATTACATCAGAATGTGACGAATCTGGGGAGTAGACTTTTTCTGGAATCATGGGAAACCTACGGTTTGAGGAGTCGTGCAATAAACATCGCAAAACCTCTACCAGAACCTTACAGGATTTTTGCAAAACCTCGAGTTGGGGGTGTTCATCTGACATCGTCGGGTGCGGGGGCTTTCCCGGCGAGGGTTTCCCCAGCTGGAAATGCTCCGCACCAAATGGCGTCAGATGGGGATTCCCAACATGCGGGTATATAAGCTTAGGACTTTCACGAACTCTTCATTCTGCCTTCACTTGACAAAGGGAGCAGTTGGCTCCCGAAACGTCGTGTTTTTAAACCTTACGCCAGTGTCGAAATAACTGTTTGTTATGGAATCTCCTGGTGAAACTCCGTATTGTTTCGTTATACATGCTTATATTACATCGTATTTATATGTGTGTGTTTATTCATTTTCAACCTTTTTTTTTTCACTATTCATCTTATATATGTATTTGCTATTTTTCACTATAACTTATCCATTATATAGCAGTGGCTCAATGAGCGCTAGACTTAGATAATTACACAGTTATTTCTTCTTTATATTTTCCTGTAATATTCCTTCCTCCAATTCTAATTATATGTATGTATGCATGTATGTACGTACGTATAAATAGTTTTCTACATCTTTGGCGGCCTTCTTTAGCCCTTCGTCGAGTTAAGTTTGGAACTTTCTATGTTTATGTAGGTTGAAAGCAGAGAGAATTACAGGATTTTAAAAAGTAATCTGTGTTCCCCAGATTCAGAAAAATCAAATTTATGAATTTAAAATGGCCGAACGGTACTAGTTTCCTTCGAATGGATGTTATTCCGTACAATGGATGGCGCCAAGAACTAACAAGTTAAACGTTCTTCTAATTAACGCCGCAGTGCCGTATTTCCCAATAGGCAAATTTTCTTTATAAAATTTTTTTTATCAAACATTTTTTTATTTGATGTCTTTATAAGTAACTGCTCAACTAGTGGTGGTTGTAAGTGAGTAATTAGTGTATAGTTATATACATATATAGTTTTCCTGGAGACAAATTTTAAGGGGAAGTCTGACCCCTCGTAGCACCTTTGTTTACACATCATGCATTTGAATATTCTAAAATTATTTTTTCAGCATATAATTCCTTACTTCCCAGTGTATACAGGCTATTAATTAATTATGTCATTTTCAGTAATAATCCAAGGAGTTAAACTTTGAAATTAGCTAAATGAGGTGATTTTAAAGCTTTGTAATTTATAAAGCAGTTACAGGATTTTAAAAAGTAGTCTGTGTTCCTCAGATTGTTCTCTTTCAGAAAAATAAAATACATATTTATATGGGCGAATTCTTCTTATAGTACATCGTCTAAAGCTTCCGCGCCTCCCATCTTTCGTGGGAAAAACAGGGGTGAAAAATATTCCCCGTATTTAGGCTATATTAGACTATAGACTAAGGAGACAAAATTTGTGTATTGAGTCTGATTTAACAAAATCAATACCATATGTACTGCCAAGAAGAAAGTCAGGCTCCATGCTTTCCATTTAAATACCAGCTTTCGGTAGGCTTTTATTTTTTGTTAATTTCTTTTCAATAAAATTTTTACAAAGAAGAGGTAATGCTTCAATGTAAATATTGTTAATAATTTTAAGAAGGGAACAAGTGTTGGACCCTACTTTCACGGAATCAGTTTTTTTAAATTTTTTTATTTGATGCCTATATAAGTAACTGCTAAACTAGCATAAGTTTGGAAAGGTAGATCGTTTACTGTGATGTTTCAATGAAGCTGGAAAATAAATTGACAGTGTTCTAAAAACGATATATATTTTAGTCAAAATCATTATTTGTTAACTAAAATAAAAGTAGTTGACTGCTGTGATCATGGGGTGCTGGCGGTCAAACGATATTCTTTCAGAGGAGCTCGAAAACGTAGCGATTGAACGGTGAAAAATAAATTGGCTGTGATGTGCTAGCGTCCACGTATTTTTTTTTTTTTCTTTCTCTCAAAATGCTTGCTTGCAACGTTTTTGCTAGACAGCTTTGATTTTGAAAAGGGATGCAATCGAAAGACAGCGTTTTAAAAACGAAAGCATTATTCGTCAACTAAAAAATGGATTTCACCGAATTTTATAAACATATGAGTTCTGGAGACGGGATCATTGCAATGGTTATAAACCAAATTTTAATAAAATCTCGCCATCTGGCGGTCATTGGCGCAAACTTCGCAACCGATACTCCGAAATAAATCAGTTACTTTGCATTCGTTGAACAGCTGAATGGCGTGGAAAAAAAAGATGAATGGCGAGAAAAAAAACAAAATATAACACCAATTGCTGTGTTCCACAGTGTCATTCGAAAGCATCTAAAGATCCGCTCTTGAGCTTCCATAACTGTCCTCGTAACAATGAAAAGACAGTTGTAATTAATTTACGTAATATTCGACAAATTGTGGATCGTCCCAAAGAACGGCTTCGGCGTTCAAGGATAGGAAAAAAGATTTCTAATCGGATGATTGGTTGTTCCAAACATTTTGGTAAAGAAGATTTCTTCGCGGGTCCAGGCAAATATGGTGAGTAGTTGTTTTGTTATTTTTTAAACGAATGTTTAAAACATTACTCGTTTATTTCCTATGTTATTTCATTTCATTCGCACGATAAGCAACTCTGGTTTGTTCTTTGTCATTAGAGGTGTTTAAAATATATAATATTTAATAATCGTATGAAACTGTCAATTTGTTAAAGTTAAATCATCATTAAATAAGATATAATTTGCTTTAAATTCATAAACCATTCAAAGGCTACCATGAGAGCTAAATAATTGTCTTTATATTTGGAAGAAACGTTATGGAAAATATCCTGCTTACCAGTCAAAAGAGAGAAACAATTGTTAATCGTGTCTTATTGGCGTAAGTGCAAATTAATTTCCCAGCGCTGTCGCCAATAGCACCAATTTTCTTTTCGGATGCTGCCATGATGGATTATAAATGTATTGATTACAAAAGGGACCCGCCTATGTTTTTGGAAAATTTCAAAACAATCTTCCCACTGTAAACAACCCATAAAGATTAACATGTAAGTATCTTTGAAAATCGTCTTATTTTTTTCATATTCACTATCATATATATTCAGGAAAACTTTCGTTATATAATTCTTTTAATTTTTTGCAAATTTTTCGTATTTTGTTTGTTGAGAATTATCGGAATTTAAGAAGTCAGGCCAATTAATATTTAATAAAGCTTCGTGAAATTTTTCAATATTGTTATGAATAAAATTTCTATTTTTTTATTCTTTTTGAACGTTGAATATTGGTTTTTATTTTTAATAGGATTACTCGATGACCGCTTATTATATCACCCAGTAATGACGTTGAACTATTAATTACATTTGTGAAAATTGGATCAATTGGAAATGAAGTTGTAAATGCTGTTCCAGTTGGTCAAATCAATTTATTAATTAATCCATATGATTCTAATAAGTTTAATAAAATCTTACCCCCAAAAAAGTGTCCAGATCACCTGTACTCACTAGAGACGTGAAGGGCTCAGCCTGAGCTCGATATTTCATATAGTGCTCGGGCAGGCTCCGCAACAACAATACTAAAATATGGAAACATTTATTGCTATATATAAAAATTTCTGAAAATTGGCAAATACTTAATGCGTGAAAAGCACGTTACAGAAAATAAGCCTGGCAGCCACACGCTTGCATGCTTCATCCTCACCAGCCGTACAGGAACAAACGAACTTTTTTATTTTCAGTGTTGTTCCTTCAATTATGAAGCTTTCCGTAATCGTGTGAGGATCAGAGGCCGATAACAAAGTTCGCATACAAAGTGCAAAAACTTTGATGAAAATATCTTCTCTTTCGGTGATACGACATGTCACAAGGTAATTTGAGTTCACTATTTTTTTACCTTCGACAATACATCGGGACGTACAATCCGCATCCATATATTTTATTATTTCTAAAAGACTTAAATTAACCCCGGAATCCATTTTACCGAAAAAAATTAAACTTAAAAACAAATTAACAAACACTGGCACTTACAAGCAAACATTGAATACGATAACACCGGATGACCGAATACTGTTTCTGTCGAAAGTAAACAAGAGGAACAGCGCCATCTGCTGGTTCGCTGGCGTCGCGATTTGCGATGGTTATAAACCAACTTGAAAAACTTGTTGGTTGTATGTAGTTGAAGAAATAATTTTTCTTGGAGCTTTTGTTCTTTGGAAACATGTTTTAAAATCTACTAATTTTAATATAATCTTGAAGGTAATGCCAACATTCTTGAAGATCGTAAATAGAGGGAACCATTTATCTTGAATACTTAAAAAAAAATTCGAATCCCATCCAGTTTGTGTTAGCGTAGCTTTACCGTTTAGCTTTCATTTTTCATCAAATAATTAATCAGTGTCTGCTAAATTAGAGGGGATGTCAAATTTCGGGTTCACACCGGGCACCATATGAGCGAGATACGTCTGTGAATTGCACAAATTTATTTTTAAAATTTCCTTTATTTTATAATTCAAAATATTTCATCAACATCTCTGTTGGGAGTATGGGCAGTTTCCAATCCTAGCAAACGTAGCCCTTTTTGTTGGAGTCAGTAATTTAAAAAGTATTAATTAATCTACATTTAATCCTATTAAGTTATAATATGTAATGAAAACAATGGTGCTCTTTTACTATACGGTACGGGCGCCAAAATTTTGTTTTGGCGGGTGTTTCCTTCTACACGCCTAGTGTTAATCCGGGTTCGACTCCCAGCAGTGCAAAAAGAACGCTTACTCAGAGATCTCATAAAGATCGCACTGCTCACTGTAGTCCGGGGTTTGGTTCCCTAGGCCTTAAGAGGTTCGGATTCCTCGGAAAACAGTAGGTCCCGGCGCAGCATGACCACTGTAGTCTTTGAGCCGTAAAACCACAAGTAAGCAAGCTTTTACTATACGATACGGGCGTCAAAATTTTGTTCTGGCGAGTGTTTCCTTCTACACGTTTTTTTCTACTTGAATGTTTTTGTATGACATGCTGTTTTATTACGTACTATGTATTAGAGTGAAAATTATTTTATTTTGATGAGCAGTTCTACATTTTTGCATTAGCGTTATTGTGCCCTCTTTACATTTTATTAGGGATATATCAATAAAGATTCCAGAGAATGTAAACTGCCGTAATTATTTACTGTATAAAGTTTTCCTTTTATTGTAAATTGAGATATGGAAATAAATAAGATATAATGTATATAAAAGACATCTTTTTTAATAATATATTTTTTTTTTCTTCGACCCAATTTCATAAAATTTAGCCTATTTGTATCTGCAGTATTAAGGACACAGTAAGTGTTTATTCTGTATTTTGTTTTTCGGTGACATGCTGCTTTATTATGTAGTTTGTATTTTCAAGTAAAATTATTTTGGAAAGAATTGCTATTCATGAATACCTGATACTTTATTTTTATCATGCAGTGTATTAAAAATCTGGCTTGTGTCAAAAGTTATTAGAAATTATGTATTATACATTGTGTAGTTATATCATCAGTTTATTGTAAATTCATGTGTTAATTTCATTAACATTCCATTAAAGTCTTTCCAAACAGGTGTCAAGCCTTCTAATTAATTCTTTATTTTATAATTAATTATAACAAAGCAATATAATTATATAATCAATTACTTGATTAAAATTCTATTTAATTATTTATTTTGTTAAACATTAAAAAAAATAATAATAAGCAGTATGTCAACCAGTATGCTTTTATATGCATTTTGCAATTTAGCTTTCAGTGTAAACTATCAATTCATTATCAGTTATTCATCATGCCTGAGAAATCATTTCATCCAATAAACCGCCTTCAGTGTAAATAAAAGAGTAGAAAAAGGTATGTAAGATTTAAATTTTAGTTTAAAAATTTGTTATGAAAGGTTATCATATCACGGTAACATCAACGTCGTTGGAAAATAAAATACGATAACTTTTTGAGCAAAAAGCAATATATTTCTGTATGTAATCAGAAACTGGGCTATTAATTGGCATTTATAGTCTGTTAAATTGAGAATATTAACCCAGGTAGCAGGCGCCATCTGTCGGAGAAAAACTGTCTGACGGAATCATCGCAGTGAAAATTGGGGACTTTGGCGCAGTATAGCCCAGATGCTCTTGCGCCATAAAAAAGCCAAACAATCAATCAATCAAATTGGGGACAACTTTTCTATGCGGGCCGGTAGTAATCTAGTTGGCTGTGGGCCAGAGAAAGAAAAGAATATATTTCCGTATACATGTTTTCGGGATCTGGCAACCGTAGTGTCTAATGCACGTGGCTGTGTTTGTCAGGATGGCTTATTTACATTTTTATATTGCAATTTTAATTCTTAATTCTATAGCTGAAATTCACCTGTTTAAATTAAATGTGCCAAGAATCCTTTTACCTTACAACTCTGGGGTACCAAGCAATTTTTCATTGGAAGTGTCTGAAGCTCACCCTCATGATTGTTTTAAATGGTACTATTTTATGCAACAGTTGCATGTAATCAGTTTTTTACTTGAAACTTTTCAGTCACCCTACTTACTTCAAACACTTAACTGAAACTTATTTCTAAATCCGAATAAAGAGTAATTACTTTCGTTACTGTCTGGAATTTGTATAGGTGTAGCGCGCTATAATGTGTAAGACCATGTCCCGTAAGCTTGGTTCGATTCGCCTCGGAGATGTCAAAGCGATGAAAAAAAAAGGTCTTACCAAAGGTTAATCTTTTCCCCCCCATTGTACAAATTAACGGCTTCGGTGAAATTGATTAAAGGAAAAATAAATTCAAATTACATTTTTTTGATCAATTTTCCAATAATTAATTGTAGTATCTATGAGGTGGGGGGGGTAACCCTTATGCCAGATTGAAACCTGCCTCTTAAAGTTCTAGTATTTAATACTTTTCCACCTGTCACAAAAATTATTTTACAGCTAAGTTATTAATCATTTTATCATTACTCTTGATTTGTTAATGAATGAATGCACTGAATTATGGGTTGTAGATCATGTTAAACCCTGTGTCTTCTTTCAGGTGACCTGTCGAGGCTGATTATAAATGCAAATATGAAAGTGTGATACTGATGTAGCCTTGTTACTTTATTGCGTTTGTTCCCCCCCTCCCTTTTTTTTAATTAAGATGGCAGTTTAAAAGCAAAAATTTAGAATTTGTGGAGTTAATTAAATGGTATTGGTGCAGTATAGCCCAGATGCTCTTGCGCCATAAAACACCTAAACAAACAATTAAATAGTAAATATAACAAAAATTGATGAGTCATATTACAAATTTAAATAGGCTTAAAGGCTACTTGCAGGTGTTGCTATAATTACTTGTTAAGATATTTATAATTACTTATTTTTAAGCATTGTGACAGGATTTGAACTTATGACTGGTTCTTTATTATGTTTCTGCCTATTACATGTCTGTATAAGTCAGCTACGGACAAGGCCGTAGCCAGAATTTAATTTCGGGCGCTAGTACAGATACTGTCCCATTTCGTTTTTAGTGGGAAGTGTTTCCAACACACTTGGCAACTTTGTCCTGGCTTGCCGCCATGTTGCTTACGTCACAATACAGGCTCTGCCCCTTTCCCTCCTACTCCCAGCCTTCACCTCTACCGCTCTTTTTGCTCTCTTTAACTCCTTCACCCATACCCCTCTAACCTCATATTCTTTATCCTCCCCCTCCCAACCCCTGTTTTTTTGGCCGTCTCTTCCCACCCCTCTAATCCCTTTCCACTCCTAACCTCCACCCCCTTCACCTCTTAACCTTTCTCCTCTTTTCCTCCATCTCTTCCCCTCCCCCTGCTCCTTTTTCTCAGTGCAGCGAACAAAATAAAAACGGCATACTAACTTTTATCTGTCGGATAACTTCACCTCTTCAACTACACAGTCATCCACGTTAGGCCTAGCATACCAGCACACTTTGCAAATCGGGTCCTTCTACTCCAAACCAAATAAACCTTCTCCCACAAACCAATCCAACAACATTCCTCTTCCCTTTCAACCGCAATTGAACAAAAAAATCCATATTGAAATGTTCCGACGTCTTCCCAATCACTTCAATACTTCCATAAGTCTTACCACCGCCACAGAAAAACACCATATGATGCTCCACCCTGTGTGACATCATGCATCACGTGTTAAAATCGCTGATGTCAAAACCCCGCTTACAGCGACTTTCCTTCATGTTTCTAGGGGAAAATTGATCTTGTGGGACAGTATCTGTACTACCACCTAATTTCTGAGTGGGTTCAGAAACGTTTATAGCATGTATCGATACAATCAAAGCATGCAAGGCTGTAGCCAAGTCCCATTAAAAATTTAGTTTTAGGAGGGGACCAGTCCTTAACATCTCCTTTCTGGATATGGGCATGGCTACATACATTTTTGTTAGGAAGTTTGCTAATCGGCTTAACAGGGCCATTCTACTGTCATGTGCAGGACATTCAGACTACTTTTTAAACTATATTTGCTTGTAGATTTTTTTTGTAAGAATGAAGGTTTAGAATTTATGGTCTGATGAAAGTACTTGAGTAGGGTGATTTTATAAGCACAAGAATTTTTTCATAAACTTTTTAAATCCCAAGTTTTTTAATTTAACGTGTCACATGCAGGACACACCATTTGACATGACTTTTTACTATATCGCCTTCTAACAAAAATTTCTCTCATTCTGCTGTAGTCATGTGACTTCAGCACTTTTTTTTATATCTCCTAGGTTCATATTAATTATCCCTAAATGTTTTTATTGGGGAAAGCTACGCATATACCCAGGTAATTTTTTTCTAAATAAATGTCACACATGGAACAACTCCGTCACATGCGAGACATTGCGTAATTTGATTTGTCACTTAATAAAATTACAATTGCTTTATTAATACCAAGAAGTTTATTTTAATGTGAAAGTACTGAACTAGTATTATAATATATATATGAATAAACAGTAACAGCAAATAACTAATATTATTGGATTTTTTCTTCTTTTAGTAATAATAAAAATATATATTAAAAGAGAAATGCATGAAATACGTCAACACAAACAGAAATATCAAGTATTTAAATCATAGCATTTTCTTCGTAATGTTTGATTATAATTTATAGGTCAACAAATTTGTAAAGCCTCCATTATTAGCAACAATTGGTGGTGAAATAACCTTCACTATATCTTCACATTTGTAAGGAATTTCGTAACGATGTTTTGGCCACTTGAAGTAGCCCCTGATTTTTGACTCTTTTGTCACGTTTACTGCAAATGTACCATTTCCTTCTCTTTTGGTAATTTCCCTTGGATAGAGTTTGTCCTCATAATTTACAATGACACATTTTCCGAATGCAAGGTCTTCATCCATAATCAAATATGGTGAATTGCTGTTTCCAAAGGTGATATTTTCAGTTGAAAGAGAATGGGTTCGACAGTTGATGGCGCCCTTTCCTTTTGATTGAATTACATGGAAACCTGATATATCAGTAATTGGAATTACACTGTTCCATGGGTTCTTCTTTCGTATTTTCTTCTCTGTGTGATCTCTCATAAAAGATCGCACTGCTCACTGTAGTCCGGGGTTTGGTTCCCCAGGCCTTAAGAGGTTCGGATTCCTCGGAAAACTGTAGGTCCCGGCGCAGCATGACCACTGTAGTCTTTGAGCCGTAAAACCAAAAAACAAACAAACAAACGAACTTCTCTGTGTGATCATTTCCAATGTAGAAGATTCTTGTACTATGTGTAGGTTGGCTTTCTAAGTTAGCAAAACCTTTGATAGACTAGATAGTGTGTATCTTACCTTGGCTCATCATCTTTTGACGTACAAATCTCTTTATATTACCTCCTACTCCATCTACCACTCCTTTACCGTGAGAAGTAGCAAAGTACTTCCATATGAAATTTGTTCCCGTGTACTTTTCCGACAACACGCATAGAAGTTTGGCAATGTATTTGTTTTTAAATTCAGATGAGGGCCCATCACTCCAAATGACCTCTTCATTTGGTTGTATGTTATTCAATTTAAAAATTTCTTCATAAAGAAATTCTATGAAAACAGAAATAGTGTATATTTGATGCATCGGAACATATGAGATAGGTCTGACACTTGCCTTTATAAAAAGTTGCAGCTATGAATGGAAGTACACTTGCTCGTGACCATAGTGCATTTTGTACTTCATTCTGATACTCACAAATGACATTGCAAAGTCAATTTGCAAAATTCATTTTGATTCGTCCTTCTTATCATTCTCAAATTCAGAATGCTGGATTCTCTTTAGATTGACATGACTTATCATTTTAGGTAGATCTTCAATTAAGATCTCATACATATTTTCAACTTGAGATTTTGTAGTATGTAGTTGAATTTTACCGTCACTTTTTTCCTATGTTTTCCAAATAACAAGATTTTCTGGATTATTGGGGAGCAAAAACAACTTTTCATTACAACAGTTTTCACAACAATTTTGCAAACATTGTGAGTTGGTACTTGTATTTCATAAAATGCTTTCCCAAAATGCATTTGTGTAAATGATATGTAAAGCTTTGAGTTTAAATAAAACACATTTTCATGAATTATACATTTACATTGCTCAGAGGGAGTGTGTTTTTGAGTAAAAGAACATTTTTGGACGCAATGAACAAAACTTTGAAAACCCAATTTCAAAGCCTGGGCTGGCTTCCTTTGAATATGAAAAGAGCTTCCTTTAGAAACATAGTGAGGTAATGTTTCTGTAGTACCAACTTTTTTCCACTTCGCCACACAGTCATGTTATCCTTTAAACCTGGACAAGTATACACCATGTCTGTACGAAAGTAAAAGTTAACATCTGAGAAGACCTTGTGTGTAGTAGTTGAAGAGCCTGATAAACTATTACTTATTTTATTAACCAGTGAAATACCTACATGTTTAGCCAGTCCGCTGACAATAGCTGTCTGTTTCCAAGGAGATTTGGGAAGTGATCTTACTGTACTCCAAATTGCCTTGCCTAAGGACTCAGATATGGGCACTCGACAGAGACGGGACCAGTTGAAGAACTAGGGGAATTTGCAGTAGGATTTTCTGCATTTTGATTAGCTTTTTTTTTTTTTTTTCCGCTCGAATTTTTTCTTTCTCATTTTCATACCTTTTAAGATTCCTAGCCTCTTCAGTCATCTGTTCTCGCTTTTTTTTTTTTTTAAATTCAGATATTCTTCTGTTTTCCCCTTTTTGGTAGTCTGGGTTCTCTCTCTTTAACTTTTTCCTCATTTTCCGCATTCTACTGGCACTGGTTGTGCTGCTACTTATTTTGTCTGCCATTTTTTCTTTCTAAAACAAAAGTAAATGTTTAAATATCTGTATTTTGGAAATGTTTTGCAGTAATACGTACTTAGGCCTAAGTGTAAAGTTGCAATTTAATGGATACTTTTGACTTTTAAAAGATTAGAACTATATATGTATAGGGGAGAGTGGGTATGAAGGCCCATTTCTAATTTTCAATGACAATTTTGAATATTAAGATTTTTTTAGCATTAATTTTAATACAAAATTTAAATGCAAAAAATGCCCCATTCCTACCCACTCTTCCCTACTTATCAACTGATATTTTATTTGAAATCATTTTCTAGTTATAACAATAAAATTCTCTACTTGAAAATATTTATATTTGAAATGTCCCACACTTGACATCACATGTGGGACAGAATAAAATGTGCTATAATAAATTTCAGAAATGAAATTGGTATTTTATATTTTAAGGATAGTTTATACATATTTAGGTCACTTATAAACTTTCATGGCAACAAGCTAAACTACTTGGTTCAATACTAATTACAAAAAGTACTGTAATTTCTGTCATGTGTGGGACATACATTTGTATTAACTTGAATTTTTAAATATAAACAGTTTAAATTGAAGTAAACCTTTTGCAACAGTACATTTAATAGAGAATATACTTACATATTATACTGAAGTAGTAAAAGTGTCTTTAAGTATAACACAAAATAAAGTGGGAGCTCATGAAGTCAGCACTGTTTTAACTACATGGGATTCAGCTGATGGTGGCCATCTTGGAATCAGTGTTGCCATTTGAAAAAAGCAAAGTAATGGAAAGTATTCTTAGATATATGTTATTTAGACTTTTAAAAATGAACTAGGCAGCTTGGATCTCACCTACAATTTTTTTTTTCCTTGAAGATGTCCTGTTTTCCGTGGAATGGCCTAACACAATTAAATTACTTTGAATACAAAATAGTTATTTAATTTGGGTCAGCTCACATGGAGCTCTTGTTTAAACACATACCATGATGCATAAAGTTAAAAGATAATATACAAATTTGTACATATTTTAAAGTATATAAAGTGAACGTATTTATTATACTTTTATATGTTATCTTCCTCCTTGCAAACTGATTAAGTCTTAATAGCATTAGAAGTTGCTGTGAAAGCTATATACTTGTCATGAGAAATTATAAATCATATTGCTGTTTCAGAAACTTTATGTGAAACACTTTGCATTGTGCTTCTATATCTATTGTCCTCCATCATATAATTCATAGCCCTATGGTGGCATGTTCATCTTTTATGCTGTTAACCTCTCCCCTGGGTTTGATTCCAATGATGTCATAAAATGCATGTTATTTTTCTTATTTATATATTTTTTAATTTTGAAATAACTGTGGTGGATGTAGAAAAAGTGTGTAAAAGGCACACAACAAAAATGAGTTATAATAATTATCATATTACTGACCCTATATGTAAGCAAATTTGATTCAGAGCTGTCATTAAACCATCGATCCTATCCTAAATTACCTATCGTACTATAGATGTAAAATATATCAGAGTTTAAGCTGCGTAACTTTTTTATCACATTTTGCAAAAATATTTAATATCGCTAAAAAGCGAAATCCCTGAAAATTAAAGATTTTCACAATTTCATGTTGGTGGCCGTGGCTGTCATATGATGATTTTGAAGACCTGCTGTGACGTTATGAATGGATGAATCGAAATCAGTTGATTTTTTGATTTTGAAAATGTCTACAAGCTATGATGTGTAGCAAAACTAAGTTGTACAAATATATCACTGATTGTATGATTTTGTACAAAATCAAAAGTGTTATTTGTAGTTATTATAATTAATTATTATGACAAATTTTAGTTATGTTATTTTGTTTAGTATTCTCATAAAATACAAAATTTGTAAGACTATTGCAAGTACTTACAGTAGAAAAAGAAATTTAAAAATGCTAATATATTTGTTTTTACGTTTTAGCTGAAATGCTAAAGAAAAAACTCCAGCTTAAACCTTGAAATATATACAAACAGTATTAAGAATTTATGAAGAATTTTAGTTATGGACAGGGTTTATTGCTTGAAAATATTCTAATTTCAGCAATTGCTTGGGCATAAATTTATTAGTTACCCCAAATGTGGCTGCAAAAATAAGTTAGTGTTCGAATTCGACATCGTTTTCTATTATAGATACTTGAACCATTGATCAAAAGGGCCCTGCAGTGGTAACACATTTGCTTATTGTGCGGTTATTCCAGGTTAGACTTCCAATTGTATCAAAAAAGAACGCTTACCAACTAACTGTTCACCATAGTCCAGGGATTGATTCCCTAAGCCTCAAGAGGTTTGGATTCCTCGGAAAACTGTAGGTCCTGGTGTACCAAGACCCTTGTTATCATAAAACTTGCATGGACAGAAAGAAAAGAATTTACGTCATTGAGCAAATATTGGATGGTCAGTAATTAAATTTATTTAATTTGCTTCTCTCCCCCCCCTCCTCAATTAAGAACATTTGGAAAAGCTTTCAAATATAGGGCCTTATGTAACATGCCCTGCCTTAGGTCGCCTCCGATCCATTATGTTTGTATCAGTGTTATAAAAGATCATTTCCTTCCAAGTACAAATTATAAAATAAAATGAATCATAAACTCAACATAATTATGGATGGCCTTTTTTAATTTTTTTTTTTTACAACAGTCCATATATACATATATCTGGTCAGTAGCTTATTGCTAGGTGCCAGTGCAATTTAAAAGGAATACATATATTCATGTAGATGTTACCTTTCTTTTACTACTATTTTTATTATTGCTGCATTAACAATTTTCTTTGATTATATTTTTCCAGGCAGTCATCTGATACTAATTTAGTTGTAATTAATCCTGATTATCCATGTTCAAGAACAGCAGTTGTATCTGCAGTTTCAAGTTTGCCAGTACATCAAGAAGCATTTGTTTCAGTTTCTTTAAAGGGTAAAATGAGGCTTTTTTTAATTAATTTTGTAGGATTATGAATTACATGCCTATGAACCTGCTTCCCAGACAGCTTGATTTTGATAATAAACTGAATAAGAAATGTGTTGCTGTCACAAGTGAACGATTGTCTATTGAAACATGTGCTGAAATTGAATCACATACGAATAAACGGGGTTTAGGGATTGCATCAGCTTCCATTCAGTTTTACCACTCTGGGGATGAATCTAAAAGTTCATTGTACTGGAATTTCCTAAATTTGTATTTATGCACATAGGGAATGTTTCAAGTTAGCAAAGCCATTATAGAAAGAGTAGAGTCACGAATGATCTTTAATGATTTGAAGAAAAGTAAGAAACAGTAATTGAACGATATTTTTTTAGACACATTTTGAACACAAAGCACAAAAAGTAATTCCCTGAAATGCAAGAAGCAGGAAATCCCAACATAAACAACATAGGAAATATTTGAGACTTTGGAAAAGATTTTAGAAGCAGGAAAATCTTATTTAGAAACCTAAAATCAAGTTTTCACTATATATGTATTGTGTATATATTTACATAGTCTGAGAAAAGTATTGGAACTGTTTTCATAACTGCACATCCTGTGACAGTATATGGCACATCCTGTGACAGTATATGGCACATCCTGTGACAGTATATGGCACATCCTGTGACAGTATACGGCACATCCTGTGACAGTATATGGCACATCCTGTTATAGTATCTGTTCAGCTACCAAGTGAATAATTTGGGTTTGACTCCATGGGGTGTCCTTCTTACCCTTTATCCCGCAAATCCGTAATCGGAGATTTGATTGTCTAGGCAAAAAAGTTCAGATTTCCCAGAAAACTAGATCCTAGAGCAGCATGATATTGGTTGCTCTTGCACCATAAATCATAAACAAAACAAAATTATTTTGTGTAAAACTATAGCCACTAACCTAGTGCACAAGTACTTCCCCTTTGTATTAATACAATATGCCGTATGGCATAATATTGTATACTAAATGAGTTTGCATTCTTTAGGGTGAAGACCATTATTGTGATTTGTGAATTAAAAAAGAAGTTATAAAGCAACAAGTAATTTTATTTATTATTTTTCAGATTCTAAAATAGTGGATTTTGTTGATGTTATTATTGATGTTATAAGCCATATTAGAATTTTGTCAAGAACATCCCAGATAACACTAGGTGGTCCTCCTGCTGTTTTATCTCTTTCTGCTGTAAATAATGAAGGTAATTCCTGTATTTCTTTGATCGTTTTTATGTTGTAGATTTGATATTAGGATTAAATTATAGTGGACCTTCGATTATCCAATTCTGTGTGATTGTATCAAACTAGCTCCTTATTATAATAGCACGTTAGTCAAGATGTTGAATGAAATAAATGAAAGAAAAGTGGAACATTCTTAGAATCAGTGACAAACTGAAAATTCTAGAGGAGATTAGTTACTATGTTTCAACATCTAAAAATACCAATGTTTAAATCAAAAGTAAAAATAAAAGTTTGTAAAAAGAATTGAGCCACTGTAAATTTTTTCATGCTTATTCATTCTTATAAAAATTTACCAAATACTCACAAAGTAAATGACTTAAGAGTAATATATTATGTCCTAGAATTAATGGTACAATGGAATTATGAACTATCTTTTGTCTTGTGATGAAACCTTACATGCCTTGTTGTGGCATAGAGGTAACATGTTGCTATATCGTAGTGGTTCCCAACTTGAGGGTTGTGACCGTCAAGGGAGTCATCAACAGCTTCCTGGATCACCACAACTATTTTTAGTTGCAATTATTTTTGTAAGGAATTTTATACCAAATGTTTCCAACGCTTTTATATTTCAACATGGCTACACACATTGCAATATTCTACTAATGGTTGTTAACTTTATATCTGTAATATTAATGTAATATATATATAATTAATATATTTTTATATTTAATGTGTTTTCCTTACTCTGTTAAAAATGCTTTTATCATGCAGATGTGGTGGCAGCGGACAGAGGGGGTCGCAAATCTTTTAGTTACTATAAATGAGGGTTGTGGATTATTTGGCTACTATGAAAGTGGGTCGCAGCTTGAAAAAGATTAGGAATCACTGCTCTACCCTGTCATTAAGTTGAGTTCTATTCCAATGGTTCCTTAGAGTAGTGCTTTTCAACCTTTTATGAAGCTGTGGCCTGGTAAATTCCTTTTTTATAAGACGAGGGTCCAGTAAATTCTCTTTTTATAAAATGAGGGGCTGGTCTTGACAACTTATATATTTAACCTACTGAAAATTTTTCAAGTGTTTCCAAAACTGGCTGGCAACAGATGTTTTTTTTTACGAACAATTACAATAAAAACGGCAATCACTTACGATCTTTTTTCCAGTCCTTACATTTCTAGGGAAAAAAGTTGTTGCTGTTAATACGTAAGTACCAAAGTATCACTCTACTCCTTTCATTAATACATACTTTTCTGGTACACTTCCTTGCTGACTGGTCACTGACATTTACAACAGATGTTTTTTCGTTCCGTTTTAAGAACAGAGGATGTACCGCACCTTATAGTAATCGGATTGCAGACAGTTTGTATAACTGGTCATAATGAGCGATATACCTTTTTCTTGAATGCAAAAAGATTTTGATGTCTGAAAATTCTCGATTATTCATAAATACTCATATTTTTAAAAATACACAGCTTGGTCACTGGCAGTTGCTGCACAAAGATGTTATTTAAGAGTTCTGAGTCTGAGCTTTCTGATGCATTCGCTGTATATTGTTCTTTTCAGAATGTTTCCACAATAAAATATTTGTTCATAAAAAATGCTTAGAAACTAAACTGGCAAGTTCCAGGAGAATCTCTCGCGGCCCGGTATAATTGATGCCAGGGCCCACATTTAAGAAATATTACCTTAGAGCATATGCTGTGGTTTTTTTGCCCATCATAGTCTAGGTCTTGGTTCCATAGACAACAAAGGTTGATTCCAGGGCTTGAAATTAGCGGTTGTTAGTCATATTTTGCACCTATAAATTTTGTTTTGACGACCAAGATTTTAGACCTTGTCGTTATTTTTGGCACCTAACTTTATTTTTATTGTTTATATAATGCAAATTTCGATTGCTCAATCCTTTATTTTTCCTTTTGCCAATCTCACCGACGAAAGTCCCAAGATCAGAATCATTGTTACTTTTGTTAGGGAGGAAACCCATGGTCTGCAATCTAATGGGCTGTCGCTAACTATGATACCTCTTCTATTCCCTCCCCTAGCATTCCGCTAGCATCTCAACATAAACCTTTTTTACCTGTAAGGAAGTTTTATTTTTAGGGATAGTTTTATCCATATAGGTATATTCTTTTGCTTCATGCTCATTTTAGAATTTTTAAGTTTGCTATCAATTTTCGATCATGGAAGCCATGCAAAACAAAATTGGCAGTAAAGTTTCTTTGGCAGAGTGTCCACATGTGCATAATATTATATGTTGTGATCGTGTGCGATCGAAACCAAATTTATAAATAGATTTGTTGGGCAAATGCTCAAGGCAGTAAATTTTAGGAGTGCAAGATTTCAAAAGATGTAAGTTTTTTTTTTAACCTATCATTGACTTTCGTCAATTCACTTTTGCTGGAAGTGTGTCCATCCCTTCCTCCAAATACCGGGAAAAATTTTTGTCATATAAAATAAATTTATTTATATAAATGTCGTTATATATAATGATAATGCACATAAGGGTCATTCCATGAAAGAAGGGACATGACACCATAAAAAAAAAAATTATTTCTTTCGTAATAATATCAACAGCAATATATTCAATGTTTATTACCAGCATAATATATCACCTCAATAATTTTTTTATTGAGTGGCAACATTGTAAACATGAGTATTGCTAAAAAAACGTATTTTTCGGTTATATATGGCTAAAAGGATACAGCTCTTTACAAGCAAAATATATAACGAAATGAAATTATCTTTTCATCGTTCTTCTTTTAAAGAGTTATATCTCTAATAATTTCAATAAAAATGGCCAATACAATTATGTAATTTTTGTTACTCTGAGATAAATATAATTTCATTTTTTTTAATGTAAATGACCAAAAACATATATTTCTTTGTCACAAAATATGTAGTATAATGACATGGTTTAAAATTAGTATTCTCCTCATTTACTACCTAATCATGAATATTATAAAGTTTAAGGAGGATGCAGTAAAAACTTTTATTATTATGAATATTACAATTTGTGTAATGCGAGTGATTGGAATCACATTAATGCAAGTTACCAAAACTGCCTTAATGCCTAATATTATTACATGTTGTTAATAACCACAATTAATATTTTTTAAATTGACCAAAATTCATTAACTGTAACTTTTATGTGATTTTTTAAACCATAACCATTTCACATTTTTAACTGTGATACATTGTTTACCAAATTGAGCACATGGTTTAGCTACTTTAAAGTTGTGTTTCATTCAAGCTAATATGTTTTTTAATTAACCTTTACAGAAATTTTTAACCTTAACCATTTCATATACTTAACTGTGACACTTTTACAAAAATAAGCACATGGTTAAGCTGTAGTATTTGGGAAGTTCTGTCTACTTAAAGCAGTTAAGTATTTTTAAAAATGCCTTTAACATCAGCTGAAAAGATGATGTGTATGAGAGAAAATTCAAAAGTTAAAGGTAAATATGAAGAATACAAACAGAAGCAAAAAGAATGCAGTAAAAGAAGTAGGAAAAAAAAAAAGAACTTTCACCTTAGGCTAAACTTAAGCTTGATTTGAAAAGAAAAATATCAAGAGAAAGAGTTGCAAAATATCAAAGACAGAAGAAAGAAGAAAAAATAAATCTTCCTGCTACACCTGGATCACCTATATCTTCATACAAAAATTCTGCATCTTTAGGTCAAGCTGTAGCTAAAACTTGTCGTGTGCTTCCACGATCACCATGTAAAAGTACTGAAGTGATTAAACAGCTATGCAAAGAAAATGAAATTTCACCTGTATTTTCAAATCATAATGAAACTGATTTAAAATCTACAGCATTTAAGTCTGAAATAGTGGAAGCTGTTGTTACATTTTATCAACGAGAAGATATTAGTAGAAAAGCTCCTGGAAGAAAAAACGTAATTACTGTTATGAATGGTACAGAAAAAACTAAAATTCCTAAAAGATATTTAATGTTCAGCTTGAAAGAAGCATATGCTGTTTTTTCCAAAGATTGCATAACAATTGGTAAAAGTAAATTTGCAGAACTCCGTCCACCACATGTCATGCTCAACAGCAAATTTCCATATAATGTATGCTTATGCAAACATCACGAGAACTGCATCACTGCTGTAAATGAATTACACAATGTAATCGAAGATGTTCCTTTATACAACTTTTTACAAATGCTTTTGCTGCATTGTTCCTCTGTAAAAATGCTAAAATAGATTGCCGGCTGGACAATGCAGTAAATGTAAAGAAAATTTGCAAAATGAGCTTCAGAAAAAATGCCAAAATTATGTAGACCTTGAAGTGGTTGGTTTGGAATGTTGAAAGAAGCTCAAGAAAATGGTAGGGTACAAGACTTAAAAAAGAATATACTTAATCAAGCAGAATTGCTTTTTAAGCATTCCTGTATTAAAAGACAACAAAATTAGTTATGAAGATGACGAAATCAAAGTAAAGAATGATATGAGTTTGGCAGTTATTCATATAGACTTTGCTGAAAACTACACACATGTTGCGCAGGACGAGATCCAGATTACACACTGGAAACAAAACCAAGCAAGTCTTTTTACGCTGCATTATGAATTCTGGAATTTTTCAGTCATATGCATATGTATCAAATCTTGGATCATTCTAAGGATACAGTAGTCATATATATTGGCAATTTAATTAAAGAATTACTTTCGTCGATAACAACAATATGTATTTGGTCAGATGGACCAAGCTCTCAATTTAAAAATCAATACATACTTTTATCTTTAAGCACATTGGAAGAAGAAAACAGAAAGAAAATAATCTGGAATTATTTTGCTTCCTCCCACGGAAAGAGACCCGTGGATGGTATAGGGGCGGGGATGCTGTAAAGCATCAAGTGTGGGTGAAGGTTAGAAGCTGAAAATATATTGTTCATGATGCATTTGATTTTGTACAAGCTATACATAGTAGTACATCAAAAGTAATTATAAAGGAAATAACAAGTGACTATATCTTAAAAAGAAATGAATATCTTAAATTATCATATTTATTCAAGCGTGCAGAGGCCGTCATAGATATTTCAAACATTCATAATACAGAAATGGTAAAATCGTTACACGATTTATAACTAAAGAAATAGATGAAAATATATATAAAGAAAATTATTTAAAACTGAATGACTATGGTGGAAGTGGGCTTCTAGAAGGTAATTGTTTTCTTGCAATCAACCAACTGACTAGTGGGGATTGTTCAAATTATCTTAAAGTCAATCGATGGAAAAGCGTTAGATGTTTTGAAGTTACTTAGCAGACAAAAGGCAAATTCCTTCATACAAGAGAAAGCATTAATAATTGGATTCTCACCTCTTCTCATAAATGCAAAGAAGACATTCTCGTTGAGTGAACTTTCCATAGCTTTCTAATCACTTTTTAACACCAAAATTTATCTTCTTCAAAATTCGGTGTTTCTTGCATATTCCCTTCAACAATTAAGATTTAACCATGAATTGATACTTATTATGATAAAATCATAAGAAATTTAAATTAAAACTTTTATAATGAGAAGTTACTTTAAAATGTTTGTAATCAACTTAAAAATCTGCATAAATTATAATAAATAATGCATAACTTCAAAATGACTTTTGATTATTTTTGGACACTGTAATGCGAGTGACCAATGTTTATAGCTGTATTTTAAAATTATTTATAGATTTTACAAATTGAATAATAAGACTTTGTTTTTTAAATCTCCCTACATATGTGATCAAAATTTCAAGACCTTTCATTATTATTAAACAAAGCAGAACTTTGCAACTGAAACCAAGTTGCAAAAAATATTGTCCACTTTCTGTAACGCGAGTTACCAACAATCTAATTAAATTTTAATTATAATTAAGAATCAAATATTAACGATTCTGTAAATAACAGATAGGTTAAGACAAGGCTTAAAATATAAACAACTAAAAGTAAATAACTTTCGTTTTTCCTGTTCTTCAATTTAATATTATAATATTATACTCATTTTGTAATGTGAGTGACCATGGAATGACCCATAAGGTAATCTCAGACACCCCCTCTCCCTGGGTACTCTGTGATTTTCTGTCTCATTCGCATATGAAGACACATCAACGAATTCTTATTTCTTCTAGCAGAAAATTCCTAATAAGTACCCATCTCTACATTTTCTGCAATTTTTCATTGTAATAGTGGTAGGAGAATCTCAGATTTGTATATGGCCAAGTGTCCAGAGCACAAAAATTCAAATGATGGTGGATTCTTTTTTTTTTTAAATTCTAATCTTAATCCACTCTCCCCTTGAAAGCATGTCTCCCGTTTTTGTCTCAACTTAAAATTTTGGAAACGTGCTTCCCTCTCCTCCCCACAAAATAGAAATTGGGAATAGAAATTCCATTGTCAAATAAAATTAATTAATTCGCAAAAACATCTTATTTTATCTTACATAATGTACATCAGGTAATCTAACACCCCCTCCCACCCTCCACGATTTTTCTGCCGTGTTACAGGCAACCAGGTCCAAATGAAGTGCTGGTATATTTGTTTTAGCATAAATTGTAAATACCCTCTATGTTTTCTGCAAATTTGAATTTAAATTTTTGGGTGGTTGGGGTAGGTTGACGCTTTTGACTACGGTCCTGCTGCTCGTGGCGGAATATGAAATAATATCAGCTTCGTTGAAAGGCACCTCTATCGTTCAGTTAGAGTTTATCTTGACAGGATTTTTTTTTTTTTAAATTGCATCCAAGTAAAACGTTTTGGTAACTGAAAAAGATTGTTTGGTTTCATTAATGCCCAACTTTCTACTCCTAATTTTTAACCCTGGGCATAGTGTGACTTAAAAAATGAGCCATCTCCAATATTTCACCATGGTCCCTTCAAATAAAAATCATATTTTTTATGTATACCATCATGATATATGTATGAATTGTCATGCCAGTCTGCTTGGCAGCATTTAACTGCAGAATCTTCATCATTTTGTAATTTGAGTAAATTATTGCATTTTTACAACGATGCTTCCTTTGAGTACAGTTGAATGTGAAAGAGCTTTTAGGTATTTTTATTTAATTAAAAAACAAACAAGACTTCAGTTATTAATTCCTACCGTGGATTACTTGTTATTTGTTACACTGTATGGACCAAGAATGGCTGAATGCAATCCACTGCCTGTAATTAATTTATGATGGCGAGATGTGTAGCATATCGATGTATAAGGCGAATAGATTTTAAGAAGTAATTTTTTTAATCAATGTTTCTTTGTAATTTTTGAAATGCTTGTTATGTTTATCATCATTGTAAGTTATTGTGCTATGTTTATGAACACACAGCATAATGCTATGGGAACAAAATAAATAACCTTGAAATTGCACCTCAGAAAATCACTTTGCCAACTAAGGAAAAATTGTTAGGCACCACTGACGTTTAACTTTCTATTCCTACTTTCTAGCCCTAGTTAATTCTTTGAAAAATTGTAGATCCAGTAGAGCATGACTTTAGCTGTTTTTGCACCATAAAATACAAACGAAACCTGACGTTTGATTATCTAAACCCCTGTTTCTATTATGTCAGATGAGAAATGGTCCAACATGCATAGCATAATTTTTTTATTAATATGCAGTCAAATTTGATTATATAACAAAATTCAAGGGACTACCATAATTTTGCTGCTACAACAGATACATAATTATAAACAAATAATCTATGATGGACATCAGAATTTTGATGTAATAGCAGAGTTGTCGCTATAACCTTGGTCATCACTGAATTCGACTGTATTATCATAAACTTAACATTTTATATTGTTAACTATTTTATTATTGTACAAATTACATTGTGGACTTCTTCACATCTTCATTGTGGATTCTTTACATCTTTCTCAATTTAAAATTTATCATGTGTATTTATAGTGTGCATATACTTATTTGAAAAATATTACAAAAATTTTCAATTTGAACTTTAATTCTTAGGCCATACGTTTGATGCCCTTAATGGAGTGTCATTCCAGTGGAATATTAAAAATCTTGATGTTGAATCTAGTGATGAAAGCAAGATCATTGGCAGGTTATTATACTTTTTTCTTCATTAGTTTTTGTTTAGAGATAATAAAGCTTCTTTTGAGAGAGACTTGTTCTTTTTAAATTAAAAATGGAGACTGCAACACATCAACCTTTTTATCATAACTTTAATTGATTAGTAACCACATTTGTTTCAAAACTGCTAAATCTATTCAGACTGTGAATGAGCAATGTAAGTGACTAGATATACATATAAAAATGTATTTTAATATCACAAGCTTCATAATTCAGTTACAATGATACTAATTTCTTCATCTGTACCTGACTTAAGTGCTTTAATCAATATACAAGAAATATGTCGGGACACCTTGCTAATGGAGAAAAAATTGACCGGCATCAATCAAGCCAAGTATACTATCACTCATATCACCTTTTTGACGTGTCGATATATAACTAATGATTACTTAACTAGAATAAGAAAACTGTATAAAGACAACAATGAATAGTAATACTAGATTCAGCTGTCTATTTTACAAGCTAGTGAATTCCAGATTGTTTGTGTGCCTTGTGAGTGGTGCAGTTGTAATGCAATCGCCTAGTATATATTATAGATTTGGATTTGATGCCCAACAGTGCCAAAAAGAATTTGTGCTGAGTTTAAGCGCTCAATGGTTTTGACTCCCAATAGTATCGTAGAATGTATGCCGTTTTCCTGCCCCTTGTAGTTCAGGGTTTCCTCGGCAACAAATTTGGATTCCTCCAGCAACTGTAGGTTCGAGCACAACATGACCTTTGGTGTTCCTCTGTTGTAAAAGCACAAACCTTTGAGAAAGCATTTGCTTGCATTGTGGTTTATTGTGTTTTTATGTACAGGGTGGCCATAAAATAACTTATCCTATTCTAGACACGTTAGAACAGAGTTGTCCAATATACAGCCTGCGGGCCACAAACTGGCCAGCCGACAACTGTTTGAAATAAAAAAAATTCTTAAACAAAAATTTTAGATTTTTTTCAAAAATATGGAAAAACCATGGGGACAATATGGGTGATCCTCTTCCATGTCGCAAGTGAACAAACTTTGAAGGGAGGCTTTAAGTAATTTTTTTTCGCGCAGGCCAACGGTTTGTTGGCCTGCGCGATCTGTGAAAATGTTTTAAGAAGCCTGCTGCCCGAAAAAGTTGGACAACCCTGCTCTAGAGCCAGGGTTGAATAATTTTTTTAAAAAACCCAACCCAGGTGGGTTTTTTGGATTTAAATGGGTTTTATTGGGTAAAATTGAGTTTTTGTTGGGCAGAATTGGGTTCTATTAAAACAATTACTTGAATTGTTTTCAAATCTTTATACAAATGTGTAATAGTAATGTAATATATCCTATACACCTTCAGTATCTATATTATTTATACATAATAGAAATGAAAAAAACAAAACCATATAACTGCGATAAAAAGTAATTTTATATCCATCACATACTTGCTTAACATAACACAGAAAAAAATTTTCAAAAACAGTATTTTTTTAATGTGTATGCGTAAATATTCCATGAAATAAGGATTTTTTAACAGGGTGTCTACTGGTCAAGAAAGTCATGAATATGTCAAAAATTGCCAAAAAGGTCACGAAAGTCATGAATATGTCAAAAATTGCCAAAAAGGTCACGAAAGTCAAGGAAAAGTAACGAATTCGCAACCAAGGTCATGAATTTTACTTCCGGAAAGTGTTTTTAATCAATTACCGATTTTTTAGCTATTTTATAGCAAAATAATATTTTTGCAGCCAAAAAAGCATAATTTATAGCTATAGTTTTCAGGAAATTGTAGGTCCTGGTCCAGCATAGTCTTAATTTAGACAAAAATAACACACAACCAACAAAGTTAAATGTTTAATTAATAAGTGGTCAACAATTGTTTCAGTAGAGAAATGTCTGCCATTATCAAAACCCGATATTCATCGGATTTTGGGAATGGTGGACATTTCGCCATCGAAGCAATTGTCAACCACTTACGAATTAAACATTTCACTTTGTTGGTTGTGTGTTATTTTTTCTTTAGTTCTTGCACAGTGATCCGTGTTAATAATTACATAGTCTTAATTATCCTTTTGCCATTAAAAAAATAAAATGATCGTACCTATCCTTTGGAAAATTCATGATATAAATTCATTTTCAATGTTTATGTAGTTATACAAAAATTGTGTATTTCTTTCAGATTAGTTGACAATCAGAATCTTTATAAAATTTCTAATGATGGTACAATAATGCACCCCAAAAGTTCTTACTCAAAAGTGTTTGAAGCAGAAAGTAGTGGATCAGTTGTAGTTCATGCACATTTACAAGAAGTCTCAGAAGTAAGTAATGCTGTATTAAATTATAAATGAAGTATTTCTGTCTAAAACACTCTTCCTGACGATACTTTGAATGTTTTTTTTTTGTTTTTTTTTTGTGGCAATATTATTAACTGTCATTTATTTTCTACTTCATGTCAAATTGGAATCTTCTATATTAAAGAGATGGTGGAAGAACTAAATTAATTTATATATGCACATACCTATACTTTGTGGCTTGTATTAAGCTTTTTGATTCAGGAGAATCCTTTAAGGAAAGAAGACTGTGTCCGAGACTGGCTTCAGATCAAGCTAACTAACTGGGCTGAATATAAAATAAATTTAACACAATAAACATGAAGCTCACATGATGTATGATTGTCTTCAATAACTTAGTTAATAAACCAACAATCATCAGATTTTCATTCTGTTGCTCTATCAACTAAGCTATTGAAGTTAACCATGCATCATGTGAACTTCATGCTTATTGTGATAAATTTGTTTATATTCAGCCTAGATAGTTAGCTTAGTGGTTAGAGTATCGATGTGGGAATTCAACGCTGACTGGTTTTTGCTTAGCCTGTAGCACACTCACTTTCTTTGCTCAGACTCATGAGACTAAATTGGTTCTAGTTTGAGCCAAAATATTATGTTGTGGCAAATTCCTAGAATTAATACCTCCACAACTTCCGATTTAATTATGCAGGGTGTCTATGGATCTAGAAAACTTCGAAAAGTTGAAAAGGGAAATTTAAAGTTTATTGTTATAATAAATAGCTTATTGTAATAATTTTTCTGAACTATGCTTTTCGTACCACATTGCATACTGAAAATTTTGAAAAACTTATACTTTTGACTAAACTTCTTCCAAAAATTACCCTTTTGCACCAAAACTAATATAATTTATATAAAATTATTAAGCCCATATATACTATATGTTCAAAAGTATCCGGACACTTTGGATTTTTTTTTTTTCAATTCTAAAAATTACTTTGGCCACCTTTATTCTCTGACTTTGAAGATATATAGAACATGCTTGAATGCGCACTTTCCAATAAAGTTTCGGTGACTTGTGCATTTAGGGGACCACCCACATATTGACAGAATGAAAAAATATATTTGATCACCCTGTATCATAAAAAGCTGGAAATTATTTGTAACTTTCAGAAAATATTTAACCAGCTATGCTTAATGCCTGTGTGCATTTTTGTAAAATAAACATGTATATTCATGAAGATAGAAACGTTTCTTTAAGAAAACCCAAATTTTGTCACATATTTTTTGCTTATAATATCCACAATTTTCAGTCAAATTTCACGAAACTTACAGAACATTTGTCAACGTACAAGAAAAATATTATACTTAAATTAGAAATTAATATATTGAATACACGATGAGATATGAGCATTTGAAGAAAATAATTTTTTACTGCGCATGCGCGAAAGATATGAATAACTTTCTTTCATAATTTTGTAGTCAATAGTATAGGGCAACTTAAAAAAAATACCAGTGGGATATCTTGAAAATTCAGAAAGTTATCGACGATATAGTGAGCCGTATTTCTCTAATTCTCTGAAAGTAGCTAGATGATAAGGGTTTTTTCCACAAATTGTCATATTCCAAATTACCAAACACCCCTGTTCTGAAAATGAAATATTCCAGATTTATGCAAATAAGGATCAAAAGTATCTGGACACCTGCATGTTTTGCTTCTCCTTTACAGAAGTCAAAAACCTTGCTTGGTGCAGAATGACCATTGTTGTCCTTGCGCCATAAAAATACAACAAACCAACAAGAAGTCAAAAATTAGTATGAAGTGGGACCACCTTTTGTTGCAGTGATGACTGCCACTCTATCTGGGAGGCTATCTACTAGTTTCTGGAATTTTTCAGTGGGAATTGCATGCCATTCTTGCAAAAGAATATTAATCAGCTCTTGCGCCAATGTGGGGCGTTTTGGCCTAGCTCGCAGTCGACATTCTAATACATCC
>QLNU02015360.1:48424902-48469932 GCA_006491805.2 Dysdera silvatica
CAGGTGATGTCAATGGTTTTAATTTAATTTTTTATATCTACAATGTGCCAAGTGCTTAAGGTTACTTTGTTAATGTTAAAATACTTTTGTATCTTGTGTTTGTTTTGGGTACATGCTAGAGATGTGCAAAATTGATTACTAACCGAACCAATGTAACCATTTTGCCTATCTCTTAGAGATGGGCAGAATCTTTCATTGATTCGGTCAGTGAATGATTTTGCCTATCTCTAGTATATGCAGTTTATATAACAAAATTGAACATTCAAATACTATGTCATAGTAAGTGGACCCTGTATAGCGAGCCAATCCGATTGAACTGCCTAGTAATGCCTGCGAATAGGTGATGGTCATTTTGTTTTTAGTTATATAGTATAGAGCTCTGTAAGCAAAAGTTGGTTGCCTCTCTCGGACCAATTCTATGCATTTTAAATGTTTCAAATAAATGTTTTCTCCTATAAAATAGTTTTCTTTCTTAAGACTAACTTCTATTAGTTCATTCAAGTAACAGTTAAACTGGCCATATTTTCAATACTTTTATAATGTATCAAGGAAATATGATTGACTTCTGTTTTCTGAAGCTGATGTAGTAATAAACATTTTTGTGAAATGCTTAGATGAACTTTCAGCATCAAATAAAGCTATGCCATTGTGTTATTGCTGTTGTATTAATGAGAGTGATCCCCATGTATGCTACATTTAGCTGGTTTTTCTATTCCTGTTGAGTCAATCATAGTGCAGTCTTTCTACTAGCAGTTTATGATAATGGCTGTTAAAACGTTGGCATGCAAGTAGTCCTCCATAATGATGCTGTGTTTGGATCTATCATAATATATATTGATGGCTGTGCAGTGGCACGGTCTTCCACTAGCATGACTTTAATGTAAGTTCGGCTTCCAGCAGTGTCAAACAAAGAATGTAAACTAACTGCTCATTGTAGTCTGGGGGTTGATTCTCTAGGCCTTAAAAGGTTTGGGTTCCTTGGAAAAATGTAGGTCTGCTGCCCTACAGTGTCATAATGGTAGTGCATTCATCTGTCATGCCATTAATTGGGATTTGACCTCCAACATTATCATGGAATGTGTGTGCTCTTGTTTTACCTTACCCACCATAGTTTAGGATTTGTTTCTCTTAACAGCAGAGTTTCAGATTCCATGAAAGCTTATTGGTCCCAGTGCAGTATGTCCCTGTGCTATCAGAACACAAACATAATCTTAACTTGTTATACTGTTTAAATATCTCCAGTGATTGTGTCTACCATAGTTGAGCTCACGTAGAGTTTGATTCCCAGTAAGCTTAGACATGTCTAAATGTCATGGTTCAGAGGTCATGTATATATGCCAGTTATGGTTTATAAGGTGTATTTTTTAAGCAATTAATACATTTTGCCTCAGAGAAATCTATCATGCAATCTTTAATTGTAAAGATAAAAATATAAGATGTCCAGCTTTTGGATTCACTTGATTGGGTTTGCTTCCCAGTAAATGTGGTTATGTGTAAAAGTATTGTTGTTTGGCGGTATCATATTTCCAGTTCCACATGATGTATTGTACAGTCTTAGAATGTAAAAACTACAGATAAACCACTCATATATACATTCAGAACCATGTTACTCTTTTTGTATTGTAATTTTGCTTCTATATATTGAAAATAGGAACATTTCTATTTCCACTCTAATTACATTACTTTTTTACAATATAGAGTATATAGAAATAATTACTTATTTTCTCATGTCAGTCATGGGAAATGTGCATGCAAGTAGTTGCGAAGTGTGAGAAGTAATAAATTATATATGAACTTTTATGTTACCTCCCTGTTTATGAAAACAATTTTTGTTTCAAATGGTCCTTGTCCAATTTTAAAGTTTAATGGAAAATTGAGGTTTATATTAATAAAAATTAAATATAAATTTTGAAAATGTTAATATTACTTATGCCCTTACATATTTATTACTATGATGAAGCATGACTCCCCCTTTTTATGGTTCATACTAAAACCTATTTGCCAAATATTGGTCAACACACAAATCCATCGGGGCGAGATTTTTGTGAGTTTTTCGTGGGGGATTTTTTATTACAAATAAATTTGACACCCACGTATTAGTAGCTCAAACTAGAGCTATTTTTGTTTAGGAGAAAAAGAGACGCCGTCCTCATCCCAGATTCGAACCAGGGTCCTCGCGTTGAGCCCGCGGTGTCTTGACCTACTAGACGAATGGAAGCAAGAACAAATGCCTTTTTCTCGGTATATCACGTTGTAAGATACTATTACCCTTCACAGGGATAACACAATTGCCAAATATTTGGGAACACTCAAAGCTTCCAAGGCGAGATTTTTGTGAGTTTTTCGTGGGGATTTTTTATTACAAATAAATTTGACACCCATGTATTAGTAGCTCAAACTAGAGCTATTTTTGTTTTAGGAGAAGAAAAAGAGACGCCGTCCTCATCCCGGATTCGAACCAAGGTCCCCGCAGTGTCTTGACCTACTAGACGAATGAGAACAAGAACAGACGCTCTTTTCTCCATATATTAAGTTGTAAGATATTATTACCCTTCACAGGGATAACACAATTGCCAAATATTGGTCAACACACAAAGCCACTGAGGTGAGATTTTTTTGAGTTTTTCGTGGAGGATTTTTTTATTACAAATTTGACACCCACGTATTAGTAGCTCAAACTAGAGCTTTTTTTTTTTGTTTAGGAGAGGAGTTTTTCTCCTCTCTACGCATATTCATTTATTTACAAAAAAAGCACTGATTCTAATACAGGTTACAATTTAAGTACACAGTTATAAGAAAAAAAGTTTAATTTTGTGATTTAGCCTAAGCCAATTATACAGTTTTCATTGTCTTGTAATTATCTATGCAGTTTCTAAACCAATTCAATTTTCTCTTGGCATTTTTGTTATTTACTCAATTTATAATTATGTCGATTGTATCACAATTATTATTATTTATTTATTTATTCTTCAGCTAATTGCAATTATTTTATTCTCCAAAAAATGTGTGATACAATAATATAACATTATAACATTAATCTAAATTTATAATTTACAAATCTTCATTTTGCTCTCTTAATAAGATTACCCCTTTAATAAAGGAAAAACAGGCAAGATTCTCTTTTACTAAAAGGATATAATAATAATAGGAAAATTTATCTTCTCTAATTATTAGTATACCAGGAAGAAATATATAGACTTACGTAACTGAAGTATGCCAGACATTGACTTGCACCTCCCAAATCCGAGGTTACTTCACCATAGCTAGCAAGCTCTCTATCTCTCTGCAATAAAATCTTCAAATCGAATGCTTCTCTTCTTTCTGATTTCAACTTACAAAGATCCAATGCATCTTTTCAGTGTCCCTTTTTGAGTGGTCTATATAAAACACTCGCACCCCAGATGACTCCCACACATGGCCCCTCTGGAATTTAAAATCGTATCTTAGCCTAACGGCTACTTCAGTGCATGGGTAAGAGATTAAAAGAGGGGGTATAGAAAGGGTTTTAAATAAACATTTTTCTTTTAATTTAATTAGTGTCATTGGCATGATAGAACCACAAAGTCAAGGCTCACACTTAATCATGATCATTAATTCCTCCACACCCTCTCCTATAATAACGTAAGGTAATCCCTTTGTTAAATGTTTGTTTTCAATACAAAGTTTTTGTTTCTCTATTTAGATTCACCATATAGAGTAGAAATTCAAAATTCATCTGTTGCTGAGTTTAGAAAAGACCTAGCTGTATATGGCTTAAATTATGGTGACACTCATGTCACATTGGAAGCTTCAAGTATCCTTTAAATTGTATACAATGATATTGTTCATAATGATTCCCAAAAGGAACATGCAAATTTGGTATAACCGATAGTTATTACAAGCAATATTTTTTTTTGTAAACTATAGTATGTGTATGGCAATGCATTTTTACGTTTATTTATTCTAAACTCATTTCTAAATATGTTTATGCTTTTCATGTGAAATGTACCAAAAAAAAAAAAAAATGTTGGACAATACTTTAATTACATTCATCTGGTTCAGAAGGCCCATTTGGTTCTGATAGGCTGTTAAGTTGCTATAGCCGATTACTAATTATGCAGAAAATAATTACAGTAGAAACTCAGTTATCTGGAGTAACTGGGACCAGAGACATCCGGATAAGCAAAAATCCAGATAATTGAGTACAATTAAATAATGAATAAATAGAAAATCGGAAAAATTGAAAAAAGAAAAGAAAAAACCATTTAAAAATGGTATGACAACTTTATTGATGTACAATAAACATATTGTATGTATATAAAAAATACATGCCTCAAGGATTTTAAACTGCATAACAGGAACCTTCTGACCAGTCACATGCCATGTTGAAGGGGCTTCTGTTATTATGGGAGCCGTTCCCCTGCCACTCTCTCCATCTCCTCTTCTGCACAGGAGCGCTTGTTTAAAGAAAAAACTGAGCTCTGCATATTTGGATAATTGAGAATCCAGTTGACTGAGGTCTGAATAATTGAGTTTCTACTGTATCATTATAAAAGGTACCAATGTTACGTAATTGATATGTTTAACATGTGCGAGAAATGGAAAAATAAACTTTTAGTGGTGATTCCATAACTATAAGCAGAAATTGATCATTATAACTGGTGTCATTGTAAAATTTCCACTGTTTTTGTAGAAAATGCATTTCCTTTAAATATTTGTACTTTATGCATGAAGTTTCATTGGATAACAGTATAAACTACACTATATATCAATAGAATTAGAGGCACCTGTCTAGTATCGTGTAGCACTGCCTTTCGCCCTGATGACGACGACGATTCATCTTGGCATGTGTTTGACAAAACAGTGGAAGCACTGAGAAGCCATGCAGTACTACGAAACCCTGGAGAATCTCCCACAGTTCATAAAATTTTGAAGGAGGGGGTAAGAGGCTCGAATCTCTCTCGATGGGATCCTGGATGTGTTCGATGGGATGGAGGTCAGGTGACTTTGCTTACTAGGGATGCAAGTTAACATCTGTGGAGTGTTCATCTAACCATTCAGTTACAATTCAGAAATGATAGTACAGTGCATTGTCCTGTGAAGAAAAAGGTCTCCAGTGGAATGTTGAAGACAGTTGATATAATTTAATGACAGCACTGCACACTAATAAAATAATTGAGAAGGTCATAAATTAACACAGGTGAATAATATATTGCAACTGTTTCATTATCTGTGGGCTATTTTTCTCAGAACTGCAACTTATACAACATAATGTGTGATACCAACCCGTGTTACAAACGGCAGTTACAGTTATAGTGAAAATGAATGGTAAAATAAACATGTGAGTTAGAGGTAACATCTCCGGTAGTGGAGCACGAGTTTGAAAAGAAATGCCCTTTGTAGTATAAAATTATTCTGTGTGGGATGAAATATGTCATGAGTCAGTAGAAACATTAAGAAGAATTACTGTTCGATGTGGGGAGAAAGTTCTTCCAAAAGGGAGAAATGAGGGTTTCTATTCTATGTAACATCTATATGCACTGTGTGGAGGATAAGATACTATAACTTATCCTTTTCAAATTGTAGACCAGGTATGTGGATGACACTGTCACTGTTCTCCCAGATGGAAACAGATTCCTCTGAAATCGTGAAAGTTTTGAATTCTGTGGATCCACATATTCAGTTCACTTTCGAGGAGGAGAGCAATGGTACACTTCCTTTCCTTGATGTTCTTGTCTATCGAACTCGGTCTGGTTTCGGCACAAGTATTTACTAGAAACCATTTGCATTGTGTCTCCCACCTCATGCTTCTTCTGAATATCCACATGCTTAGAAAATCAGCATGTTTTATTGGTTTCTCTTTCATGCTCTGAAGTTTTCATCTACAGATGAAGCACTCAAGACTGAATTTTACATTTTTGGAATTGCAGTTGATTGCAGGTTCGAACCTTCCATCGTCGATCAGGCCCTGAAATAACTCACGTGTCCTAAACTGTGTACTACTCTCGTTGGTTCCTCTTCTCCTGCAGTTAAAACTGTTTGCATCCCTGTTGTGCCAAAAACCAAGATTGCTTCCAGCTTTCCCAAATTCAATTTTCAGGTTGTCTTCACTCCCATTAATAAACTGGGTTTCTCCAAGTTCAAAGATGTCATCCCTGACCTTGATTTTTGTTGAATTTATTCTCTTCCTTGCCAATGTGATCATGTCTACATTGGCCAAACACGTAGAGCCTTTTGAATTTGTCTAAAAGAACATGATGTTTATGTTCAAAAGAACTCCACAGATCTACTTTGGCTAAACACTCGTGGGAATGTGGCCATAAAGGTTTATTTCATAAGCACAACTTTATATTTATATTACATTCTTATATACAGAGAAAGAAAGCGTTGTTTCCTGTTCTCGTTCATCTAACGGTCTAAGACACTCTGGGCTAAACAGAGGGACTCTGGTTCGAATCCAGGATGGGGACGGCGTCTCTTTGTCTCCAGAAAAGCTGTAGTTTAGAGCTACATACACGTGGGAGGCAAAAATTATTGTATAAAGCACAACTTATCCAAAAAGTTTTCTCTCCATTGAACCTTAATTTGTTGAAGGTCATACATACAGGGTGATTATAATTAAAGTTCAACTTTCAAAAAGCTGTAAAAAAAGAACCACTGCTCAGAATGACCTGAAATTTGAACTGAATATACTCGAAGGAGGAGGAAATGGTATGGAATTAGAAAAAAAATAGTTCTAAATTTTAGCAATAGATGGCACTTCAAGCATCATAACGTAAATGGGTTCGGCTACAAGTGACATTTGAATCGCAATACGATAGCTATGGCGTGCGTTACATGTTAAACCAACTGTACTTTTCAACATGCATGACTGTATCGTTTTCTTTTTTTTTCACTGAAAAAAAAAACTTCCAAGTCATTCAACAAGTATGGCACTGTTAGTGGAAAGCCCATCCACCGTGACAGGGTCGTACCACATCGGATAGGAAAAATCTGTTTTTAATTTTCCTGAGGCTAAAAATTGCATAAAAAGCAACAATGAAATCAGCTTTTTAATTGTCCTGAGGCCAAAAACCGCATAAAAAACAACAATGAAATAGGTTTTTAATTGTCCTGAGGCTAAAAACCACATAAAAAGTAACAATGAAATTGTTTTTTAATTGTCCTGAGACCAAAAGCCACGTAAAAAGCAACAAAGAAATCGGTTTTTAATTATCGGCAGACTTGCACGAGACATGTTCAATATGCTGTCCACCGTTTTCTCCCACAAGTTGAAACCGATAAACAGCATGTTCCACAACAGATCGGACTGTCTCAAGGGTCATGTTGTGAATGTGTTGCGCAATGCGTGCCTTCAATTCAGCTAATTTTTCAATCGGACTACTGAACACAACACTTTTTAGGTAACCCCACATCCAGAAGTCACAAGGATTAAGATCAGGCGATCTTGATGCCCAGACTGTTGGAAAATGATGGCTGATAATTCTATCATTTTCAAAATGCCTCTTCAGCAGCTGCTTCACTGGCTTTGCAATGTGCGGAGGAGCACCATCTTGCATAAAAATGCTACCTGCACATGCATGCTGTTGAAGTGTTGGAATGACGTGGTTGCGCAAAAGACTCTCATAGCGTTTACCATTGACGGTACAGGTAACAGGACCCGCACGACCCATCTCCTCGAAAAAAAATGGCCCTACGATAAACAATGGTGTCAACCCGCACCACACAGTTACCTTTGCAGAATGAAGAGGTACTGATACATGTTCGAGTATATTCAGTTCAAATTTCAGGTCATTCTGAGCAGTGTTTCTTTTTTTACAGCTTTTTGAAAGTTGAACTTTATTTATAATCACCCTGTATAATCACCAATGCAGATATCGCCATTGATGACCAGTTGCCATCTAATTTCATTTCTCCCTTTTGGACGAATTTTCTCCCCACATCGAACAATATTTCTTTATCCAGTGTTTCTTCTGACTCGCAGCGTATTTCATCCCATATAGAATGATTTTGTACTACCAGGGATGTTCCTTTTTAAACTCATGTTTAACTACCAGAAATGTTTCTTCAAACTCATGTTCTGCTACCAGAGATGTTTCCTCTAACTCACATGTTTATTTCACCGTTCATTTTCACTATATCTGTAACTGCCATTTGTAACATGGGTTGTGTTAACACATGTGTTGCATCAGTTACCGTTCTGACGAAAATAGCCCAGGGCTATTGAAACAGCTGTAAACGATTAAATTTATTATTCAACTGTGTTAATTTGTTGCCTTCTCGATCATTTTGCAAACAAACAGGTGTACATGGCCTTCAAGGATATCCCTTTAACATTGACCTGTGAGGGGCAATGTCACATATAACAGGGATCCCATTTCAGTCTACATAAATGGCCCCAGACGAGAATGCCACCTCTACCTGTTTGAAGAGTACCCTGCTGGTAAGGTCAATTCATCGCTTCATGTGGTTTGCCCCATACTCGTATCCTGCCATCGGCATGTACCAACATGAACCCTAACTTATCGGTCCAGGCAACGTTTTTCCACATTTCTAGGGTCCAGTGTTGATGTTCCCATGTCTATACTAATCTTTGTTCCTGGTAATGTGCAGTCAGCAGAGGTACCCTCGGGGGGGATGATGGCTTCTGTGCCCTGTAACGAGGTGGATGGTTCTGTGTGGTTTGATTGCTTATATGTTGTTGTGCACCCTCGTCAGATTGCTAAGTGATCTGTTGCACAGTGGCCTGTCCGTCTGCTGTTGCAATGCCAGTTAGCTGACGATGACCCCGCTCATCCACCTGCCTTTGTCCATAACAGTTGGCTTTGGCATGGATGGTTTTACTGAATCGACATACTCACCGTACACCCTAGACACAGTGACTCATGAAAATCCTAGTACCTGCACAACTTTCAAGATGGAGTGGCCTATTTGTCAAGCCCTGACAATTTGCGATCAAATGCACTCAGATAATTCTTCTTTCCTGTACTGTGCTCAACTATTGCATATATCCTGAACCTCACTCCTTACATTCTCGGATCGCTGTTTACATAATTTCCTTTTTCTTTACAGACCCATACATTGCACCAAATTTGCATAATGCCAGCTGTCTCTAATTCAATTGCTCTTCTGTGTATACCTCTGTTTTTTAATGTACCAGTCTTTGTGCAATAAAAATACAACCAACCATCAGATTTGAATGTATCAGTCGTGCATCCACATTACCAGAAAAATTACATTTTTAGCTCTCTTAACATATTATCAGATATTCTAGAAGTTCATGTATTTTATCCTTTTAAGATTTAAATAATTTTGTTTTGCGGACAGAAAAAGTTTTAATATATGAAAGAAGCTTTATATGTGCTCTGATCTGTTTTATATATATTAAGTAATATGTATATATAGTAAAACCTCTCTGAATGACTACCTATCTTAACGAGCAGTTTATCTCAAAATGTATCCCCCCCATTGACCCAATTCTAAATTTACTGCCATTCAACAAACATGGAAAACTATTCTTCTTCCAGAAGTGACCACATTTTAGTTACTAAAAATGGGACACTTCATTTCGTGTTTATCACCTGACCTTGAACATGATTAAACACTTTAGCTATGATCTTCCCCTTCAAAATTTTAATTTAAATTTTAGAACACCCCTTTTTTTTATAGTCCCTGCCTAATTCAGATGAACATAATCAAATCTCTCACTGAAAGAAATCACTGCCTTCTGATCTCACAGAAAGCACTTAAGGAAGTGAATTGAGTAATAGAGAATTCAGTATCTTTTGAAAACGATAAAATGCTTTATTTTCTGAGCTTCAGAATTGTTTAGAAAATCCAATTATAATAAAAATAAAATATAAATAAATAATTGTAGCACATCACAACAAATTGCTATTCATTCCCTTTTAAAAAGTTGTAAATTGTGCAGCTTGTGATTAATATTTCAGATTATGAAATTATATTTTTTAATTTTATATTTTATATGCTAATGTGACAAATTTTGCTGTTTATGTAAACACCCCGGACAAAATAATACGAAATCCCGTTTTATTGAAGTTAATACTTGGTTACATCACCATGTGTCTTGATCACCCCTTGGAACTCATGGGTATGCTATCCACATTGGGCCGGATAGCATCTGCAGTGATATTGGCCCACTGGTCAATCAATTTGGCTATCAATTCCTCTAGTGACTGACGAAGTGCAACACTCTTCTTTCTTTACAGTAAATTCCAAAGCATCCCACATTTTCTTGATGACGTTACGGTCAAGTGAATTGGCAGGCCAAGTGAGGAATGGGAGATCAACCTCTTGTTCTGTGAACCAGTCCAGAACACATTTTGCTCGACGCACAGTACAATTGTAGTCTTGGTGGACAAGATCAGTGAGAAGGCCCTCTGCATGCAGGTAATGAACATAAGGGATGACCTGGTCACCCAGGATGGGGATATAGTCCACAGCCTTCATCCAATTGTTTACTTGCATCAGTGGTCCAACGCCAGTCGACGAAATACACCCCCAAAACATCACACTCCCACCCCCAAGCTGTACCGATTTCTGAACACAGTCTGGATTATACTCCTCCGCAGGCCTCCTGGTGACGTGAGAACTTCAGTCATTGGAATATAAGTAGAAGCATAATTTATTTCAGCATAGTACACGTCGCCACTCATCCATAGTCCAGTGTCGATGTGCAGTCTCTTCTACTTTTGGGCTGCTGTGATCCGAGGATTGCCGGGGTATACGTCTGAATATTTCTATCCGGAGTAGGGTGTGCTTGCAAATAGATGGACATGGTGCAGCATTAACCTGTGCCAGCAATTGATTCCTGATTTGGAAGCGATTAGCGATACATATGCGGCTCACATGACAACGATCCCCTCAGAGTTAGTATCATCTTGCGGCCGACATTGTATCGCCGAGAACTGTTTGTTCCAGACAAACACAATTGCTTTTGTACTGCATTTACAGTAGATGCTATTACACACAAGAATGCTGCAATCTCTTCAACTTTGTGGCCGTGTTCCCGGCCAAACACTATAGCCCCCTCTTGCCAGTCTTTGACGTCTCGTTTGTGGCCCATTTACAACTTTATGAATGCACGATGCACATTGATCTCAAGGTTTCGCAACACGTTCAACCTTCCTCTTCAGCTTCCACCTCCATCTTGCTCGCATCCGCTAGGTGAACTGGAGACACATGCTTTTACAGTGTAAGCGTGCGGTAAATGCTAATTTCATAATATTTTGTCCGCGGTGCTTGTGTAATCTCGATTGTTTTCTATTTAATTGCATGTTTAATCCCTCCAACCATCTCCACCAGAGATCTCCATTAAGGGCCCTATGATTGTGCAGTAGTAATACATTCACCTAGTGTGCCGTTATCCCGGGCTTGACTCTTAATAGTGACAAAAAATCCTACTTACCAACTAAAACCATAGGTACAGCCTCACCTTATTTGGTGCAGGGTGACCTTTGCTGTCCCTGCATCTTAATAAAAATGCAACCGACTAACTGCTCATTATAATCTGGTGTTTTGTTCCCTAGGCCTTAAGAGGTTCGGATTCCTCGGAAAACAGTAGGTTCTTGTGCATCATGACTCTTTCTATCCTTGTGCCACAAAACTCACAAACCTCCATTAAGTGACCACCTCTCTTAATGACCACTTTTTACGAAACCCAGGGTAGTTGCCTTTGGGAAATTTTACTATGTGTGTGTATATGTGTATTTACACACACTGCTCAACATTGAAATTACAACACCAAGGAGTAAAGATTATAAGGTTATGCAAATGATTAAATTTTCTAACGCCTAGCTCCAATAAGCGACTTACGGGAGGGCTTAAATGGTATAAAAGCCTGTTCGATTGCAATTTTTTTCTGCCATGAAAATTTTTTTAAATCGGATTGTCTTGTAGTTTGATTGTGCAATACCTCCTGTTCAACATGCCAGTTATCATGACCTATCGCAAACGGAGAGGGCAAAATTCTTGAAATCAGAAACGAGGGTTTATCACTCCGATCGATCATTACACGTTTAGGCTAAGATGTTAGCACCGTCCAATGTTGCGTATTGTGGTGGTTGCGCGGGGAACCACCTGTCATAAGTGTGAGTGTTTACTTGATCACCTTATATCCGTTATTGTAAAATAACAATATTTTTCTCAATAGATTTATTTTATTTGATGGCAAAATTTATCTTCCTGTTTGGGGAAGGCAGATGTTTTTCATGGAATTTTTCATAATTTAATACGAAGGCAAAGAAGGGGTGAAGAGAGGGGCACTTTTCTGTAAAGGAATGATTGCCGGAATTCTGCGGTAAAGATTGACTACAATTTAAAAAAAGAAAAAAGCCACTGGTGGCGCTGAATAAAAATTTAACGACGGACCAAAAATATAATAAAATTATCTATGTTTATTTCTAATTTTCTCCGCGTTAATGGGAGAATGGTGTTGGCTGATGAAATCATCGCTTTAAAGAATTGCAATGAGGCCGACGCAGTCGGCGCCTGAATTACAACTGGTTAATACAACAATTTTCCGCAAGGTGGCGGTACGGAGCATGAAAATGGTAGAACTGTTTTATAAGACTTAACAGTCACCTTTTAAAATTCTGTGCCCCCTTTTTAATAAACCCTGGTTTTCTTTTTCTCCATCTTAGTGCCGATGAATCCTCTTAGGACTGCAACTAGACACTTTTTATAGGGAGGTGGGCCTAGAATTCGCTAATGATTTGATGTATTTTATAAATATATTTAATAATACTATCTGAGCAAATCAAACATTTAGCATTAGTGAATAAATTTTTTTAACAAATTTTACATGATTCAATGATAGGTCCTGCTGTTATGTAATGGTAAGGCACTCGCCATTATCCAGGGTTCGGCTCCCAACAATCCCCGCCCCCCTCCAAGAAAAAGTTTATCATCAAACTGCTAACTGCAGTTTGTGGGTTGGTTTCGTAGGCTTTAAGAGGTAGGCTTAATTTCTCGGAAAACCGTAGTTCTTGACGTAGCAAGACCCTTGATATCCTTGTGCCATAAAACTCACAAACAAGCATGAGTTAACGGTTGATATAGTGGTCCGCTGGAGAACAAAGGCAGAAGTTTCATATAAGAGGAGAGAAAAAGGGATGATAGAGTCCCCTAGTGGTATTTCGTCTTTTTTTTTAATTAGTGTATTTCCTGAAATTCTGGAATTGGCATCCCATGGTTTGTGGTAACTATCTTTTCTGCCGATTTAGAGAGATTCAGTTGGTGACCTAACAGCATTTTTTGGAACTTTTTGTTTTTACATGGTTTTGTGACAAAAATGTCGTATTTGTGATTGCCCACAGTATTTCGAATAGTATATTGATGTAAAATGTCATTGAAGTGAGTGAGTGACACCATTCTGGCCACTATTAAACTGGTCTAGATTATTTACTTCTGTCACTGTTAGGAGTATCCTTCATTAGGTACATGAGTGACATTTCTCATCCTGCACCATTGCCTATTTTCTTCGGATCCAATAGTTCTCCTTCTTTCAAACTCTGTTAATTGTTCATAACATTGCTTTATTTGTAACAGATCACATTAATATACTGTACCGGTTAAAAACCCAACAACACATTTGGAAACATTTATTATGGCCTTTTATACACATTGGGATAATGTTTCTGCCAATGTTACATATGCATGCTGAGATCGTTTACATATCCCTTATAAACCTATGGTTATTGAAAAATTGTAGCCTACCGGACTGTTTCATAGTTTCAAAATTTCCAAACTTAACAGTGGTGCAGTTGTAACGCATTTGTATAGAATGCCATTAACCGAGGTACGACTCCCAATGCTACTAGAAAAATGGCACTTAATGAATAACTGGTTGACTGTAGTCCGAGATTTGGTTCCCTAGGCCTCAAGAAGTTAAAATCCTCTTGCAACTTTTGTTCCTGGTGTAGTATAACCTTTGCTGTCTTCGCATTATAAAACACAAATGAACATATTGAAATTTCAATGAACATTAGTGTGTGTGTGTTTTTTTTTTATAGGTGATTATTGGTGCATACATACTGTATTTTTTTAAAATATAGTTTGCTTCTCTTTTTTCTTAATTTATGTTAAGATGGTCGTTCTTTTCAAGTTATTGTCCATGTAGTGGATCCCAAGTACATTGGTTAGTAATGTTTAGTTATTAGCTTGGTATATGTTTGGTATAGGACATTACTTTGAAAATCTGTTAAATGAGTGAAGATTTTAGTTTCTCCTTAGATTCTCATATGAATATCATAGCAAGTAAAAAAACAGACAACTTTTATACTTAATAATGTAAAGAAACTGCCGAAGACCTCTTAATAAACAATAAATGTTCTATGCTAATGTTAAGTGCAAGTACATTATAGTGCATCTCAAAAGTTTGGGAAGTTTTTATTATTAAACATTGATACATCTTATCCAATGGAATCGATTCTTAAATGGTTAAAAAAGTTTGTCTTGAAATATACACTGAAAAGCCAAAATATTATGACCACCCCCACCATGTGTGAATGAGCTCGTTTGAATGGCCTGGAGGGCATATAAACAGGTGGGAAGGATATTTAATAGCTGCCGGTGATTCTAAGGCATAATTCTCTCAGTTGCATTCGTGTATGATGGGTAAAGCTACTGATATAAGCAAGTTTTATAGAAGGCAGATTCTAATAGTCTGATGGCTCTTCATGAGTATCTCCAAAACTGCATAGCTTATCGTGTGTTTGCGAGCTGCTGTGTTAAGACTTATACAAAGTGGGTAAATGACTGCGAAAGGAGTAACAGATATGAAAGCATTGGACATCCATGCGTCATCAATGAAACTGGATTCCTGAGGCTTTGGTGAAGCAAAATCGGCCATTGCCAGTGGCGCAACTGACAGCCGTTTACAATGCAGTTCCAAGTAGAAGTGTTTCAAAGTACACAATTCAGCAGGCTCTGTCTCATATGGGACTCCGCAGCGGACAGCCCTCTCATGTGCCTGTATTAACCAGTCGCCATTTACGCCTACAGTGGGCATTGGAACACTGTGACTGGGCCATGGAACAATGGAACCAAGTTTCCTGGTCAGATAAATCATATTTTCTGCTTCATCATGTCAATGGCCGTGTCAGAGTATGCCATCTACCAGGCGAACACTTCCTCGACACATCTACCATGAGTCCTAAATAGGCCGTTGGTCGCAGTATTATTGTTTGAGGGCATTCTCATGGGCATCTCTGGGATCATCAGTTGTGGTAGAACACCCCATGAAAGCTGTTGACTATCTTAAAACCATTGCAGATCAGTTGCACCCTTACATGGTGTCTGTCTTCCCCACTTGGAATGGAGTCTTCCAGCACGACAACACAAGGCCGAAATTATGCTATAATGATTCGAGGAGCATGCAAATAAATTTCAGTTGATATCCTGGCGGCCTAACTTGCCGGATTTTAATCCCATAAAGCACATTTGGAATATCATGCAATGACAGGTCAGAGCTCAAATTAATCCCTTTTTTCATAAATTATCTATGATTTTGTTTAATTAAAAAATGCCCCAGAATGCTTAATGAAATAAAATTTGTTGGAACCAAAGTGATTTTATTAAGTGGCGGACACTGTATTTCTATTTGTCTATAAACTTCGTTGTTTTCTTTTTTACCTCTGTTACATATTTCTTTTCACTTAAGAATTTTGGAAAGATAATGGAACTCCTATAGTAAAGTTGTTTTATTCAACAAGATATACTTTGAAGCTAGTTTTTTACTTATTGAATTTTTCCTTGAAAGATTGTTGTCCAGATGTTTTTTCTAGTCTAATTTTAGAAGAGTAAAAGAATTATGTTGTGTATGCAATATTGCATATTTTGTAAAAATGTGTTTCAAGAACATGTCTTTATACATTTTCTAAATTTTATCAAATTCCATTCAAAGGATAATTCTTAAGAAAAGTACACTTAACACAAACCTATGCTTAAATGATGTGTTTCTTATGAGAGGGGTATATTTCAACCTTTTACGTATTAAAACATGCTTTCAGTATCAGTGTGTAAGCTACTATTATGTTTACTAAGATTTATCATAGCTGGAGAAACAAATATTAATAAATTTTTTACAAGCAATAGAAACTAATTTTGTTAATCATATGGTTTGTATAGATATTAATGGTGTTAAAGTTTGACATTTGAAATTGTTATAAATATATTACAATAAGAGGTTCAATCATTTGTTTAAAGGATTGGATGTGCTTCCTGAAAATAAATGGACTTTGCATGAAGCTACAGGCTATGATGTGTTTGTGAATGTGTTTGATGCCTTTGATCATAAAATCTACCCTTCGGAGGTAAATGTGTAATATTTTAGAAATAATTTTAACATTATGTTAAAATATTAATTAATGAAGTGATGACCAAATTTTTTACTTTTTAAGTTTGCATACTTTATATTTTATATATATACACACACTCATTCACAAAAAAAAAAGAAAAGTTATGCATCCAGACAGAACTATCCCGTTGCTCTGAAAGTTAGTATACAGTGATGCCTAGGACCGATTTGCAAATAATTATGATTTGGTGAGATTGCATATGAATACACACAGGGGTTCTGGAATCATAATCACTGTAGCATATGAGAATGATTCTCAGGCAATCACTGCTGTACATCCACTATAAGTATTAGGTGGAGAGATTAGGAGGTAATAAGCATGCCTAGACAACAGTATATACAGGGTGTTCGTGAACTGTTCCAACAAAAAAGAGAGTAGTGATAGTACAAATCTGTAACGTTTCCGTTCAACTGTAACATTTGCCACCATCCATAGACATGTAGAAACTTTGCAAGAGAACCCTGTCTCTTTTTGTACCATTGCTAGGCGATTAAAAAAGGTAAATTTGCATTCACAGTGTCCTTACACTTTCTGCCATTAACAGTTCCCAACATCATTGTCTCTGTTTATAGTGATGTCATGACAGAAACAGACTAACAATGTATTATCTTTAGTGACGAATTCTACTTCCGTTTATGAATGGATGACTACTGTGTTAGATTACGGAGTGCCATTGTTAAGAGTTTCAATCTTAAAAATGCTGTTAAATGATACCCTGTTTCCACAGCTGGTCTGCTGATCTACGTAGCCATCTCATATGATAGTCATTAATAGTAGTAATGCAAGGGACATTGACAGCACAGCAGTATTTCAGAAAATCCTATATCCTTACATGTTGCATTTCAGTGCAGGTCTTAAAATGGCATTTTTCAATAAAAGATAATGCCCTTCCATTCACCTGCGCATAACTAGAATTTTCCCAGAAATATCTGAGTGATGGCATACTTCCGTGGTATGCTTGTACTCCAGATTTATTGCCCGTCAAGCATTTTTTGTGAACCATATGGTATAGCAGCTTCAGCCATCTATGAGTGTTTAGGATCCAAAACAGCAGCTTCAACATCTGTGAGCAAATCTGTCACAGGATAGTATACAGCAACCTGTATGACTCCATCCATGTCTGACCATATCATCAAATGTATCAAAGCAAGAGAAGGCTCTAGTAGGTACTAAAGGATACTATAAATTGTACCATTATTCTGTAGTGAATTGTCCATTTACTATGATATTGTAATCATTTATCACCATCATCGTTATCATCGCGCAGATGAAAATTTCTTTCAATTATAATTCTCTCTCTTATTTATTTTTTTTTAGTGTGTGTGTAAATGAGTGTATATATTTATTATAGAGAAGATTCATTATACACCGCAATCACTTAAAATTGATATGCAAGTGCTGCCTAAATCTTCGAAAAAATGATATGCTCATTAAAAAGTAGGGCTAGACCCATGGCACTTTTTGGCCAATGCCGATCGTTCAAAAATTCAAAAGGCCGATGGCTGATTATTTTTCTTTTCTAACAGCCGATGCCCGATGGAAAAAAAATTGCTTTAAACCATAAAAACATTTGGAATGAGTGTCAAAAATGTATCATCGTTTGATTTATTTTATTCTTGTTCCACAAATCAAGAAAGCTATGAACTATATATATAATTTGTTAATTTTGTGTTTCATGAATGTAATTTGCTTTTGTTTATTACAATGCAAAATCCAGAATGTGCAGACAGTACATTACATCGATAAATACCTATGTTGATTTATTTACATATGAGCTAATATAAAATCTAATATCAATATTTGACAAAAAATTTCTTTAAAATGCAAAATCTTGCACTACAGCATTTGTAAATTCTAAGAATTAATATTGCATTTAATACAGTTTAATCCTCTATTATTATTAATTTAATAAATACTTAATTTCCTCATTGTGCCTGTTTTTCATAAATTATGTATGATTTTGTTTAATTAAAACATGGTGGCTCTCCATACAAAATAACGTATTGACTACAGATTTTCACATCTAGACGCTGGCACCAGTGCATTAACAACAATGAGTTTCAAGGATCCGTGAAGGAATGGAACTAATCGAATATCACTTTGATATTCTTTTGAGATAGGTTCGACTACTGCTATTAAAGATTAAAAAAATTTTAATTCTGCTTCTAGAAGGGGATCTCCCACAAATGAACAAATTTTCGTTTCGTGCTATTCTAAGTGACAACAGTCAAGGAAGCCTGCAAATTTGACATATAGCCTTTCTGTTGTGGTTACCCACAATATACTCCCCTTTTGAGAGAAAAAAAAAATGTAATATTTTTAAAGTTAACATACAAGATGTACAATGTATGAACATAAAAATGTCATTTCCAATCTGAACTCTAATTGTTTGTGCATTTGTTTTGATTGTGTGCCTTTGCTTGCATTTTGCTTTTTGCATTTTTTTTTTATTTTACTTTTACCTATTCAAATTTATAAGTTGCTCAATGGGCATATTTACTGCGCAACAGGATAGCTGTCTGAAAGTGAGTTATTTTCATAGAATGTGCAGAGCTCAGAATTGGAAAAAAAAAAAACTATTTGCAATTATAATTCGTTTAGAATATCACTTAGTTAACACGAACATGACACATACGAAAAATCTAATCATTAATATTTAAAAAATGAATAAAATTTTAAGTATTTTACTTCGTGTTAATATAATTCGATTCTTAAAATGGTTTTTAATTCTGAAGAGTTTGTTACTTGGAGGTTTCTTGGGGTAAAGGCTTGTTGGAAAAAATGGCATAATTGGAATCATTTGTAGTAGCCATGTCTTTGGCGTCAGAGTTATTGACCACATGTTGAGTTTTGTTGTATTGGTGAATGCATTGTTGTAGTTGGCGAGAGTATTATTGTTTTCGAGAGCGCTGTTTTCATATAATAGTGGCAGTGTCATTTTACCATTACTTCCATTTTTTGAAATTCCAGTTAGTTTATGTATAAAATGTAATCACTTATTGGAGTATTCTGTAGGATGAAAAATTCTTCATTAATTCGATGATTGTTGTTTATGCTGCCTTAGAAGACTGCCAATCTTTGGAATGCAAGTATTGTAGAACATCAAAATATCTGAACTTTAGAATCACTTGCAAAGAAGGTTTTCTTCCGGTGTTGGTGATAAATTCATATCAGAAAATTTTTGTTCTTTTGTAGTCACCAGTTTGGCCAAGAAGCAGATCAAAAGATTTGTCAGAAGGTTTTAATTCATTAGTTTGAGGTCACCAGTTGAGGCAGAAGTTATGTTGATGATCAGGTGAATTTCGTAAAAAGATCCAGTAATGCCATCAAGTTTAAAATATAATTTATTAAAAGCTTTAAATGTTTTGCTTAATTCATTAATACATGCCAAATGATAAATTAATTCAAATATAAAGTTATAAGTATTTTGTAAGCCTTTTATTAGCTGAGCCTTCGTAGTATATGTGTACACGTAGATTGTAAATTGAAGATTAAGTATTATTTTAGAATTCGGAAAACAATTGCACGTACTGTTGCCAAATATAAAGAATGAAATTATAGTCATACACGCTGCCTGATATGAAAAATGAAGTCATGTTCATTTGGAAAACATAAAAAAGGAAACAATTTGTACTACATAAATTTTCGTTTCATGCTATTCTAAGTGGCAACTGTCAAGGAAACCTGCAAAGTGAACATATAGCCTTTCTAAATTGGTTACCCACAAAACTATGATTTTTATTCCAGTGAAGGAAAGCAATGGAAGATTTTGAATTTCAGCCTTTGTTTAGATACTTTTTGTGCTCATTTAGCCAAAATTTAAGTAAACATTTTATCTAGACAATATACCTGAAAGATTACATTCACAAATTTGTGAATGTAATTTTTTTATGTGGTTCTTTTTTTTTTTGATGGAGAGGGGGGCACCTAGTAAATATCCTGTATAATAAAAAGATTTTCTTCAATAATCTTTTACTCTGTATTTAAACAAATATGACAATTTATTACCTGCTTAAATGTATGTACACACATACAAAGGTAAACACGCATATATTGTGTTATGGCAATGATTCTGAAAGTTTTAAGTTTGAGCTCAGTTTACTTTCCCCCCGTTTATTTATTTAAAGTTTGATACGATGTTAATAAAGTGGATTCAGTTTTCCCACATTTCTTCAATTTTTATAAATTGGTTTTTGTATTTTCTAATTTATTAAATTTCAATATAATTTCCGATTAAACTTATGCCATTAATTTAAATGTTGTGTTTCAGAATTTGAAATTTAGCGTAACATTCCCTAGTCGGCTGTTTTATTTGAATTCTTCAACAACTAATGGACACCATCACTCTGTTAGAACTTTAGTTCCTGGATCAAACATAATAAAAGCCTCCTTTGTTGGTATGATTGATGAAGTAGGTTGACTACATTGAGCAATTTTATTAAACAGTATATATTTTATATTTATGTATATAAGGCATGCATACTTTCGTTTTATACTTAAAACCATTTTTAGTGTGTTGTTATCCTGTGTTACCAAACATTGAAGCCAAGGCTCAATCTAAAATTTATTGCTTCTATTTAATTCATGTGAGGAGGAAATACAAAGAATTTCTCCGTTGTGAAAAAACTGCTATAAATTATAAGTATATGTGCATAAAATTGAAACATGGAATTTCTAAAACTGTTTAAAATTCAGCATGTTTTAAGGTTTATATGAGAACAAAATCATAAAGTTCCCTATTTAATTGCCATAAATATACTATATACCACAAGGAACAAATTATTGGGGATGAAACCCACTGTGATCCACTATCCTTAGACAAAAGCCCAATCCATGGTGTGGAAGCATCCTTAGTTGCCTACTGACAAAAACTGAAGTGCAAAAGTGGCTGCTTGAATAAATTTTCACCATCTGTGGAAAGGGTTTTGTTTCATGGAATTTCTGCTTAAGCAAGTGATGGATGTGAGATTTTGACTATGTTGAAAAATAATACACAATTTTTTTTTTTTTGAGACATAAGTATGTCAGTAAAAATAAAGTAGTAAACAATTACATGAGTTGGGAACTTTTTTTTCTGACCTCCTACTTTAATGCCTGATGTTATATTATCATTATAGTTTATTTTGTATAAAGAAACGTTACATCTATAAACATGTTCTCATAAGTACAATTTGCTATTTAGGGACACTAATGCCCACTTTAGTTAACAAAACAACGCATATTGCTAGCAAATTTAAATACAATAGATTCTTGTATAATGAGTTCCTATAACTAAATTTCTATCACTCTAAATTTTCATATAATGAGATTCCTTGTATCCTCGATATAGTAAAATGCAGGAATTCCCCATATTTAAAAATTAAATTGGTTTTAGTTGTGCATATAACATTCTCATCTCTGTTGCTATTGATTTCTTCTGTTTCGTAATTTTATTTTTTCGACATTGCCGTCACTTCATCAATCTCGCTTCATTTCAATTTTCAATGCTCATCCCTCATGTATTCCAATCTTTGCCATGAGGATGGAAAGTGCTGCTAATGAATTGAGCATTACAAAAACCATGATTGCGGAATCTATGCCAAACATCATTCCTCCATGGTTTGATATTGGCACAGACATCTGTTTGAATCTATCCAAAAGACAATACCCCAGACATTGCCTATCGGCAGGCATTCGCTGATCTTCCTTGTACAGGGGTTCTCAAACTAGGATACGCATATCTGTGGGGGTATGCAAGAAAAAATCAAGGGCTATGCGAACGAGTTAGCACTTTGCCCCTTTTTATGATTTGAAGTTCATAGCCCTTCTGTACTTTTTCCAAAATAGAAAGGCAATTTGCTTTCTAAATTTATTCCCCCTTGCCTCACTCCTCCCATACTGTCTTTTGCTGTTCTTATGGCCTATCTGGGGGGAGGAGCTGCCGAGGGCCTTGCAATATTAGGGGCCTCAGCTTGGTAACTCAACATGTGTTACATATGTATGTCAGTTTTGAAAGGCCAGTAAAGTATTAATTGCCCTGGTCCTCGCAGTTTCTCTGATGGTTCTGCATCAGTCCTGGATGTTCGCATCGACTTATTGCTATAAACAAGGTTTTTCAACAATGTGTACGATCAAAACCAAATGCCACCAAAACTGTCAATTGAAAATGACATGTCTGTGTATCTCTCTGAAAGGGTTCCCAAAATTGATTTACTTATTGAAAAGAGCCACGCTCATCCATCTCATTAAATGTGTAACTATGCATTGACTAAAATTATAAAGAAATACTACTTGTCTGTTATTTATTCTATGGCATCTATTCATTTTATATGATATTCTTCTCAGGGGGTATGCCAACACACTTGGGCAGGATGAAAGGGTATGTTGAAGGAAAAGTTTGAGAACCCCTTGTCTAGTAGGTATGAGGTCTACTCTTTCATGTTCACAGATGGGTCAAAAGTGGATGAATACGTTGGTGTGGCATTTGTTTGTTAAAATGTTATGCAGAGCCAATGACTTCCACAATTCTGCTCCATTTGCATGGCAGAAATCCATACCATAGGATTAGTACTGGAATACATTTGATATAATTCATTAAACCCAACTATCATCGACACTGATTCACTCAGTATCCTGCAGAGCCTGGTTTCAATTAAAATTTTGCACCACTCTGAAATCCATAGAATTCACAAACAACTTGTGGATATAAAAAAAATGCACAGTATAGTGTGAAATTCTGTTGGGTTCCATGCCATGGTGGAATTTCTTTCAATGAACAGGCTGATATTGCTGCCAAAGCAGCGACTGCAGGACCTGATACCTTGACCATTCCATTCCAGGAGTTTAACACTCATGTCTTATCCCATCTGTACAAAAAATGGCAGTTGGAATGGGACAAGCAATTTTTTAACGAACTTCATATTAAACCATGCTTCGAGATGCGGCAGTATAGGTATACAAGTGACCATCACAAAGAGGTCACTCTGGTTAGACCGCATTGGCCACACACGCTTCTCCCATCAACATCTTTTAAAGGGAGATGCCTCAATGTGTGCTACTGTTGATGAACCATTGAACGTTTGACTTGTTTTAACCATTTGCATAAATTTTAACCAACAACGTTCATTAGCTTTTAACCAAAATAATTTTACCCTTTGTGACATTTTATGTGATTCTTTTAATCATGATATAATTTTTTATCTAATATTGTTATTTTAAGTCCCATCTGATTTTCTTACATTATTTCCTTTCGATGTATTTTTAATGCGTTTTCTACCATTATAGTTTTAATTTGTTTTTGTCCTAAAACCACATGTACGATCTCACCTTATTTGGTGCAGAGTGACCCTTGCTGTCTTTGCATCATAAAAATACAACTAAATAACCAGCCCTGCACTATTGCATTGGTAACATATTTGCCTGGTGTGGCATTAACCTAGGTGTGAATCCCAATAGTGAAAAGAAAAACATTTATACATCCTTTGCCATATTTTTTGGTAATATATTTTTATTGCTTCATTGTATTATTTTTTTTGTTATATTATTCTACATACATATTTTTAATTGTTATATAAATATCTTTATATATACATATACACACACACAAGGTGCAACCGAAAAGTCCTGTGAATAATCACAGAAATCAAACAGTGTGAAATATATGAAAAGATATACCTCATTGGCCTTTAAAGTAGCTCCCCCTCTGATATAATGCACTTGTGTTAACGTTCATATAACTATTGGAAACTTCTATAAAAGTCTTCCTTCCATAATGCTTTTAGTTCTCTCGTCACAGCAGCTTTAATGTGTGTAATATCGGAAAATCTGTGCTCTTTCAGTGCAGATTTCAGTTTTGGGAAGAGAAAGAAGTCCAGAAACAAAGTTTGTATTCACCCAAATCCTTCGTGACAATGGTTCTAATGTTTTCACAATGGATATCCAATTCTACTCCATCATTCAGATGGACAAATGCCTATCCCACATCAATGGCCCATATATTTTGACGACATTTGCCACCGTTCTACTCTTCTTCAGTCTCTCACGTTGATGCTTATCTTCGATTGTTTCCTGCCCTTCATGGAAATGTTTAAACCACTCATATACTGTTTTCCAAGCTGCAGCTTCATCCCCATACACGATTTTCAACACTTCATAGGTTTCTGTTGCGGTTTTGCCCTATTTAAAGCATGATTTAATTTTCTCTGCTCCATTATGTACTGCACTAATAATACGCACTAAAAGTTACTGTATGAACATACACCTTCCAAGAAATGTCAAATGATGCTCGAAAATGTTAGATAGGGAAGAATACTTCGTGCATGTCGCCACTAGTTATATAGTTCCCATTTTTTAATTATGGGGCGATTCACTCTGGTTTTTAGTCTCGTCTCATAAATGTAATTATAATTAATATTATAAATGTATAATGGTTCAGAGATCATTTTAGACTACAAGTGTTTTCTCAGATGCATTGTACAGCACTGGGACATAAGATCTTAAACTTGATACATTTTTTTTAGAAATTTTCTATTAATTATGAACTGTTCCATTTTTGCGCATTATGCTTTTATATCATTTATGGAAACATAAATAATAATTAGATGAAGTTGCAACGAATTAAGTAAAAGCAGCTTATTGTTTTATACTTGGAATAAAGTAATTAATGGAGTTACAAATGCTTTATATATTGACCTCTTCTTGTTTCAGCAAGGCAGAGTCCAAAAGATGTATAATTTAAGTACTTCACAAAAAGTGACTGTTTATCAAGCCATTCAGCTGTTTCCATCAGTTTTAGTCTTGCCATTTTATCATAATGTTTCAGCAATGTATAGCATACCATTTAAAGTAAGTGTTGTTTATATATATTACAAAACCATTTCAAATACATATTAAACTCAGCATACTGTATCTTGTAAAATTACTGTCAAAAGAATTTCTTGGGCAGAGAGTTTGCCAAGAATGTTCCTGCTAAGAAGTCTCTTGCCAAAATCTTTCTCATGAGAGGTAAAGAATTGCTCTTAGGACATACTCTTCATACACAGGCAGAGAATTCCATTTTCCTAGAAGTTCCATTTTAATATCATTTGCTGTAAATTGGTAGTCTAAGGCCTTTCGATACATTTGTTTGCAGTAGTTTTCAGTGCAAAACTTTGTTATAGTAAAAGTTAAACCTATAAAGAAATTTGCTATGGGCATTTGTAGAATTTGTAGTCTCCAGAACTTATGACTGATCAACATCCATATTTACACTATGGTAACATGTTTGTATATCATGCTATTAACCTTAGTTCGATTCTAATGATCTCATAGGATATGTTCTACCTTTTCTAATTGCTGTAGAATAAGGTTTGGTTCTTTAGACAGAAGAGGTGCATTCCTCAGAAAACTGTAGGCCCTGGTATAGCATGACCTGAACTATCCTTGCATCATAAAAACGCAATCATCCATCTTTTTTGCTATATTTAATACTAGGTTTATGGACGTTTCTTATATACGTACCTCTACAGACACATGTCAATTTGACGCATGAACAAAATCATACATTTTCTTTAAAAAACAACTTAAAAAGCAATATAAGCTTAAAAATAAGTGATAAAAAAAATTAAAATATGATATATATATATATGGCCTGCAAAAGGGTTGCTGGTATCTAACTGGAAGGAGACCCACACGCTGAACGTATGTGACGATGTGTGGAACCGGCCAGGCCAGTAACCTAGTGTCCTACCCCGCCTTCAAGTGGTGCAGGCTGAGCTTTCTATTTATGTGGCAAATTAATATTTGCTACACGGATAGAAAGGCGGAAGGGGAGGGCTAATTCACCAACCCGTCTAGCCAGCGTGGTGAAATGATGGCTAATTCCTCCAATATGCTAATACACCAAAAACCATGGCCCCTAGTCTCCAGGTGCTGGAGTGCTCCTGATCAAGGCAGCGGTCAGCGTGGCATGAAAGCAGGGGGTGCTAAGAATCACTGGAATGGCCCAGGCTGCCGTTTGTTATTGACCTTGGCTACGTTTAATGGACGATCCCTTGCTTCTGAAGCAAAACTTCAGGAATTGGAAGAAGAACTTGACAAGATCAAATGGGACATTGTAGGACTCAGTGAAGTTAGAAGAAAAGGTGAAGAGTTGGTGGAACTTAAAAGTGGACATTTGTTTTATTATAGAGGAACGGAAACTGGAAGAACAAGTGGTGTTGGCTTCTTAATCAACAAAAGAATTAAAGACTACCTTCTTGAAGTCGAAAGCACGTCAGATCGAGCAGCGAGGCTCGTTGTTCAACTAACCCAGCGATACCAACTTGCAGCGTACTGAACAGATTTAATACTGGAAGTGATCATCGAATGGTGAGATGTAAAATGCACTTAAATACTAAACTAGAAAGGCAGAAGCTCATTAGGAAACAAGTATGTAAGAGGGTGGATTTAAAGAAATTAAAAGAAAATACCGAGGCATTCAAGTTGGAATTAAAAAATCGCTTTTCTGCACTGGAAGGACTTATTGAAGAAGTTGACATCTCAGAAGCAAATGAAAACATTGTTAAGACAATAATTGAAACTGCTGGGGAAATTGGTGGTGTAATATGTAAAAAGCAGAATAGCAAATTATCTGAGAAGACGAAACAACTCATGAAAAGGCGAAGACTTATGAAGGTGGACAATCAAAATACCAGTCGCAAGATCGAGTATGTAGAACTTTGCAAAACTTTGCGCAAAAACATGAAAGAAGATATAAGAAAATTCAATTGTGAGTTAGTAAGGAAGGCCATTGAAAGCAACAAGAGCCTTAGGGTTGTTAAAGGGAGTTTGTCTATTGGGAAGAAACACATCATTGCATTAAAAGGAGAGGATGGCACTGTAACAAGAAATAGGGAAGAAATACTTAGAAGAGTTGAAGAATTCTACAAAAAACTATATGAAAGTAACAGTGGATTAAACGAAGACTCTGAGATAGTCGAAGGAACAGCTCCTAAAATCTTAAAAGAAGAAGTAGCATTTGCAATAAAAAGTATGAAGAAAGGAAGATCCCCTGGCGATGATGGCATTACATTAGATATCTTAAAAGAAGCTGGAGAACATGTAGAAGACATACTCGCAAAATTCTTTACCAAATGCCTCAACAGTGGTAACATACCAAACCAATGGGATTCTGCAACAGTAATTCTTTTGCATAAAAAAGGTGATAAAGAGGATTTAAAAAATTACCGACCAATTAGCTTGTTACCTGCTATTTATAAAATCTTCACAAAAGTGCTAACACATCGCCTGCAGAAAAAATTAGATGCAGCTCAACCAAGAGAACAAGCTGGATTTCGAAGTGGATTCAGTACAGTGGACCATATTCAAGTATTAAGAGAATTAATTGAAAGAACACATGAATATGAACTTCCATTGTGTGTGGCATTTATTGACTATGAGAAGGCCTTTGACTCTATTAAAACATCAGCAGTCATCAACTCTTTAAGATCAGCAGACATCGAGGATGTGTACATTGACATGGTGAAATGTGTGTATAAAAATGCAAGTGCAAAATTTCGGTTACATAAAGATACCAAAACTATCAAAATTGGTAAAGGTGTGAGGCAGGGAGATACCATTTCTCCAAAACTTTTTACTTCAGCTTTACAGATGATTTTTCAGCAGATAAATTGGAATAACAAGGGAATAAAAATAAATGGTGAATATTTAAATCATGGCTCGTGAGGGCCTAGCCACCAACCAGCCAGTAGTGAAATTATGGCTAATTCCTCCATTATGTTGACACACCAGAAACCATGGCCCCTAGTCTCCAGGTGCTGGAGTGCTCCTGATCAAGGCAGCGGTCAGTGTGGCATGAAAGCAGGGGGTGCTAAGAATCACTGGAATGGCCCAGGCTGCCGTTTGTTATTGACCTTGGCTACGTATAATGGACGATCCCTTGCTTCTGAAGCAAAACTTCAGGAATTGGAAGAGGAACTTGAAAAGATCAAATGGGACATTGTAGGACTCAGTGAAGTCAGAAGAAAAGGTGAAGAGTTGGTGGAACTTAAAAGCGGACATTTGTTTTATTATAGAGGAACGGAAACTGGAAGAACAAGTGGTGTTGGCTTCTTAATCAACAAAAGAATTAAAGACTGTCTTCTGGAAGTTGAAAGTACATCAGATCGAGCAGCGAGGCTCGTTGTTCAACTAACCCAGCGATACCAACTTCAAATAGTACAGGTATATGCACCAACATCAAGCCATACCGACGAAGAGGTTGAAGAATTTTATGAAGAAATCAAAGAGTTACACACCAAAGGGAAACAACATATCAAGCTCATCATGGGGGATTTCAATGCAAGAATTGGACAACAGGAACAAGGAGAGACATCGGTTGGTAAATACGGATATGGGGAAAGGAATGAACGTGGCGATCAACTCATCGAATTTGCAGAAGCTGAAAATCTTAGCATCATGAATTCATTTTTTAAGAAGAAACCGCAAAGAAAATGGACATGGAAACACCCAAATGGGGGAACTAGTGAAATTGACTATATCCTGGCAAACAAGAAATCAATTATTGAAGATTGCAGTGTACTGAACAGATTTAATACTGGAAGTGATCATCGAATGGTGAGATGTAAAGTGCACTTAAATACTAAATTAGAACGACAGAAGCTCATTAGGAAACAAGTAAGTAAGAGGGTGGATCTAATGAAACTGAAAGTAAATACCGAGGCATTCAAGTTGGAATTAAAAAATCGCTTTTCTGCACTGGAAGGACTTATTGATGAAAGTGATATCTCAGAAGCAAATGAAAACATTGTTAAGACAATAGTTGAAACTGCTGGGGAAATTGGTGGTGTAACCTGTAAAAAGCACAATAGCAAATTATCTGAGAAGACGAAACAGCTCATGAAAAGGCGAAGAGATATGAAGGTGGACAATCGAAATACCAGTTCCAGGATTGAGTACATAGAACTTTGTAAAACTCTGCGCAAAAGCATGAAAGAAGACATAAGAAAATTCAACTGTGAGCTAGTAAGGAAAGCCATTGAAAATAACAAGAGCCTTAGGGTTGTTAAAGGAAGTTTATCTGTTGGGAAGAAACACATCATTGCATTAAAAGGAGAGGATGGCACCGTAACAAGAAATAGGGAAGAAATACTTAGAAGAGTTGAAGAATTCTACAAAAATCTATACGAAAGTAACAGTGAATTAAACGAAGACATTGAAATAGTCGAAGGAACAGCTCCTAAAATCTTAAAAGAAGAAGTTTCATTTGCAATAAAAAATATGAAGAAAGGAAGAGCCCCTGGTGATGATGGTATTACATTAGATATCCTAAAAGAAGCTGGAGAATATGTAGAAGACATACTTGCAAAATTCTTTACCAAATGTCTTAACAGCGGTAACATACCAAACCAATGGGATTCTGCAACAGTAATTCTTTTGCATAAAAAAGGTGATAAAGAGGATTTGAAAAATTACCGACCAATTAGCTTGTTACCTGCTATTTATAAAATCTTCACAAAAGTGCTAACACATCGCCTGCAGAAAAAATTAGATGCAGCTCAACCAAGAGAACAAGCTGGATTTCGAAGTGGATTCAGTACAGTGGACCATATTCAAGTATTAAGAGAATTAATTGAAAGAACACATGAATATGAACTTCCATTGTGTGTTGCATTTATTGACTATGAGAAGGCCTTTGACTCTATAAAAACATCAGCAGTCATCAACTCTTTAAGATCAACAGACATTGAGGATGTGTACATTGACATGGTGAAACGTGTGTATAAAAATGCAAGTGCAAAATTTCGGTTACATAAAGATACCAAAACTATCAAACTTGGCAAAGGGGTGAGGCAGGGAGATACCATTTCTCCAAAACTTTTTACTTCTGCTTTACAGATGATTTTTCAGCTGATAAATTGGAATAACAAGGGAATAAAAATAAATGGTGAATATTTAAATCATCTGCGGTTTGCTGATGACATTGTTATTTTTTCAACGAACCCATTAGAACTCCAAGACATGGTACAGGAGCTCTCAACTAGAAGTAAAGAAGTTGGACTCAAGATGAACCTACAAAAAACTAAGATCATGTTCAATAATTTCGTAGAGGAAACAAAAATACAAGTTGACAACATTGAGCTAGAAATTGCTGATTCATATATTTACCTTGGCCAGCTGATTTCAATGGATGGCAACATTATGAAAGAACTCAACAGACGTATTAAACTTGGCTGGAGTGCATTTGGAAGAAACAGTTTTATCCTGAAGGGGAAATTGCCTTTGTGTCTAAAAAGAAAGGTCTTCAACCAGTGTGTATTGCCAGTCCTCTCTTATGGATCAGAGACATGGAGTCTAACAGTTGGAGCAATACGAAAGTTACAGACAACGCAAAGGAGCATGGAGAGGTGCATGCTTGGAATAACTAGGAGAGATCGAAAAAGAAACACTTGGGTGAGAGAGCAAACTAGAGTAGAGGACATCATTGTTAAAGTAAAAGGGCTGAAATGGCGATGGGCTGGGCATATTGCAAGAAGAACTGATCAACGATGGACAACAGAAATTCTGAACTGGATTCCAAGAGACCACCGAAGACCTAGAAAACGTCCTCAAACTAGATGGGTGGATGAAATAAGAAAACAGGTTGGGGTGACGTGGAAGCGAATTGCTCAGGATAGACTTGTGTGGAAAGCATTTGGAGAGACCTTCATCCAGCAGTGGATAGATAATGGTTGAATATGATGATGATGATATATATATATATATAAATTAATAATAGTTTAATACTAACATTTTTATTTTATGTGTTATTCATCGCATCTTTTACACATATGCTCAATTTTGCTTGTACACTTTCTGCAAAGAATCTTTTTACACTTTTTACAGGTGTTATTACTCCTGTTTCTGAAGGCACTGTTTACATTACCTTCCATCGTATTTCTTTTTGCATAGCCAGTAGGCCCAGCAATGTCTGTGAATATTCTGTGGACATGTGGTTGACTACAAGATCCGCCTACTTTCAGTTTCGTCCAAATTGTTCCATCGATTAATATTTCTGTATCACATACTGCATCCAAATTTCGGGATGATCTGGGAATATTTGACTCATTCTCGTATTCAGAATCTGATAGGATACACATCCTTTTTCTGCTACGACATAAATTCTGTAAATTTTCCCTTTCACTGTGTGATTACCCTGTCTATCCAATTTCATCTGATTCGAGAATCTTAAATTTCATCCTCGTTTTGAGTTACTTCATTTTCATCCTCGTTTTGAGTTACTTCATTTTCATCCTCTTCACAGCTCACTTATACTGTGACTATAACTTTTTTCCAAACGTCATTTCCTTTTCTGGACATTTTTAGATAAATAAAGGAGGACTATTTGTGAAATTAGTATAAATTGGATTTTTCACAATAATATTACTAATTCATAAAATGTCCTAGTATTTTCTTCTTCAATGTACAAACTAATAGCAACCAAAACTTCAAAAACGTCCTTACACTATAACTGCAATTCTTATTCTATGTTTTGCTCTTTTCTCTGCTCTCTCTGTTCTTATCTCTTTTCTTTATTCTTTTCATCAGTATTTTCCAATGTACGTAGGGCATAACTGATAAAGCTTATCGGGCATATCAACGTTGTTTTTGAGATTTCAATATCGCCGCTGCATTGTATATGTTTACATTTGACGATTATGTTCTTGAAGAACTACATCTTTTGTCATGTTTATATTAATTACTGCCATAATGCTTGCATGTATGAAACCAATATACTAACATTTTGTCCACATTATGTTTGCATCAAATTGACACATAACTTAGAGATAGGTATTCCACATAGAGAATTTTAAAATTACAAAACTTTTGAAAAAAATAAACTTCGATATATATTTCCCTCATTCAATAGATAAAACTCAGCACAAGTGATGAAAAAAAATGCGAACGGTTTTTGCAATTTTCGTACTGAAATTCCAAATGTGTTATTTTCATGCGTACCGTAAACCTAGTATTAAATGTATCAGTTTTTTTAAAAACATCTAATAAAATAAGGAATGCAAATCTAGTTTTATATATAAAGAAATTGGTAGATAACCATTAATTTGGTGATAAAGTACATCTATGTAATGGATGTTAGTTATGAGTATATTTGGTACTGATTAAAAATGAGCATCGTATGTAATGATTTCACAGCTGTAAAATAAAACATTTAATGTACTAGCATATAACTTTCATAAGTATAGTATTAATATTTAATTAGTGAAATTAATTTTTTCATAGCAACATTCTGTGGCACATGCCATAACTTTTAATGCAAGAATAAAAAAGACCATCCCCAGGCCAGTGACCTCCAGGTTTCCATCCTGATGCCCAACCAATTAAGCCAGGTTAAGTCACCATTGTCATTTCAGATAACAGAACATTAAACGTAACTAATAAATATAAAGGTTGGGAAAATTTTTTCACTCAACCCATGTATAACTTACAACGTTCAATATATCTTTTGTTTAAGCAATTTCCATGCTATAGTGTGGCAATAAGGGAAAAAAATTAATTACACTGTTAGAATTTAGATTCATGCATGCAGTGCATGAAATTCATTGGCAAGCACTTTTGTGTAAAATGGATATATCTTTTGCTTACTTTACATATGAAAACGTTTTATTTCCCTCTTTCTGGTCAAAGACTTCTGTTTGTATAGCCCACTACATTGGGTGGTGGGGGAGAATTCCCTCTTGCATTGTAATTTTTTCTTTATACTTTTATATGTACTTGAGACTTGCAGCATTTAATGTTAATCTATATATTTTTATATGAAACTATTTACCAATAACAACACTAAGCTTTTACATTCTATTAAAAACACCAATGGCACATAGTGGTTAATCCTATGGTTGTATTTTATATATGTGAACGTTTTGAAATATGTTACATTTCAGGTGACTAAATGTTAGCAAGTTTTAGATTTAAAGTTAAATAACTGACCTATTAATAAATTATTTATTTAAAAATATTTAAAGAGAGAACTCTCTTAGAAATAATTCTAATACAAAGATACATATAAACATTTGACAATATTCTTGCAAAATTATTTTCTGAATTTTCTTAAACTTGTTTCTGTACTTACTAACTTTAAATTTAGCTATTAAGGAAATCTTTATTAAGTAAGAGTAAAAATACTGGTACATGATAATTAGTAGCACCTGTATCTTTTATCTAATAATTTTCATTTTAGTAATGGATTCTACATAAAATTTGTTGTATTAATGTTTGTAACTTTTATTTTTTTAGGTTACTGGTGGAACTGGTTCCTATGTATGGTCAACAAATAATCCTGGAGCTGAAATACAAACATCAACGGAATATAATAAAATAATTGTTCACTTTTATTCAAAAGGTGACTTTATCATCACTGTTAGAGATAGAAATTGTTCTACTTTTTATACGTTTGCAAAGGTAAAGTATGACCTCAATTGTTTTCTGTTACATAATAACAATATTTTTCATGTAGGCAAGACAGCAGAACTTTTTATAATCCAACCATTTTGTTTAAAATTGAGTGAAATGTTGGAAAGCCCTACAGAGTGGCATAGAGGTAATGCATTCATCTATCATGCCATTAACCCAGATTCTATTCCAACTGTACTTGGTACTGTAGAACACACGCTATTTTTTTTGTCCACTGTGGCCTGAGGTTTAATTCCCTAGGCAATAAAGGTTCAAATTCCTAAGAAAATTAGTTTTCGGTACAGTGTGACCTTACTTGCCATTGCACCTCAAAACACACACACACGCAAAAAAATGTTGAAAATATATATTTCAATAAATTAAAGAGAAGTACCAGAGTATAAGGTGTACAATGCACAAGGGTTTTTTTTTTTTTTTTTAGAAACTTATTGCAATAAGATTTAAACATGGCAATGGATTAAGATGTGTACATAATCAAATATGTAACTAGTAGATTATGAGAAGAGTGAGTTAAAATAGTTGTGAATGTGTCAAAAGATGCATATACTTCATGATGTAAAAGGTGGTTTGATGTTATTGTTGATGTAAATATAGTGCAATCGAAAAGAAGATGTATATAGGAAAAATTGTTTAATTATATTTAGTCAGATTTTACAGAATCAATGAATTTTTTTTTTTATTATGTGATTGTAACTAAGTGTAAATACCCTGTATTACAGCATTTTGTAGAATTAGTAAAAATGTATGTTAGCAAATAACCGAATTTTGTCAGACTAATATGTAAAGTTTATTTACTGGTTGGAATGGTAATCTTGTCTTCCTTTTCATTATTTTGTAGTCATAGTTTGTAAGCATAAATAGCTTAGGAATTGGTTTTAGTTGATACAGCCATAATTTCTAACTTCTGTATTTAATGCAATATCCCCCCTTTTGCCTGGGACCCATCCTTCAATTTTAAATGCATAAGATTTTATCTTTAATTTAGAATTTTTCTTACGAAATTTTATGTTTTTAAAATTCGACATACCTTTGATTAAACAACAATATAAATCAACGTTTATTGGCATGATTAGATGGTGAAACGTTCGAAAGAAAATAAATATTTCTTAGTTTTTGTAAGGGATTATATATTGTCCTTCGTAGCTCAGTGGGTAGAGCCTCCGCCCGGCAAGTGGAAGGTCGTGGGTTCAGGTCCCACCGAAGGCAGAAATATTTATTTTCTTTCGAACGTTTCACCATCTAATCACGCCATACCATCGGCGTTGGTATCACTACGCCAATAAACGTTGATTGATATTGTTGTTTGATTTAATCTGCGTAGTGTTCGATTTATTTAAATGCCTTTGATAATTTGTTTTATGATTTTCCATTTGTTCAATTTCTTCCCTGTTATATAATAAATTTGTATTGCGCAAACTACACAGTCTCATTTAACCTTAAGTTTTTCTTTTCAATAGTTCAATATATATGTTCATAGTTCAATTTTAAAATCGTCCTTAAATTTTGTATAATGTATTTTTCAAATCTAATTGCATACAAATCATACTCTGTAAAACATTTTCTAAACAATTGGCTTCAATCTTGGCAGTAAAGTATTCTTTTATTCTCATCTTTGTTCTTCCACTTACTAGCAGTGTCTTTGATAATTTGTTACATTGCTTGCACACTATTGTACTTATTACATATAATTTCTATAAATTTATTGATAGTATATTCATTTGGTTTTAAGATATTACCTATTGTGTGTATGTACTTCCATTCACACATTCCTTATACAGAAGCTGTTTTTTCACTTTTAATTTTAGATTTTAGAATGTTATTTCAATAAATTAGTGAAACATGCACATGTGCTCATTTTGAAATATTCGCAATCAGCAGATTTACTCTTCTTTGTCTTGTAGACCTACCATATTTTGAGCTAACTCATTTTAATCTCACTTGCCTCCTAATTTTGATCGTTTATGATAGTGTTCCATGGTTTCTAGTGCTCTGTAGTGGTAATGTGTTTGCCTGTTGTGTTGTTAGTTGAGCTTCAATTCCATTGATAATATAGAATGCATTTTTTTCTGCTCACTGCATTCTGGGGGTTTAGTACCTTAGGAAACAAAGGTTTAGAATCCTGGGAATATTGTAGGTCCCTGTGCAACATGACTTCCATACGCTAGCAATGGCAAATACCTAAAACTAAAAGAAATTTGTTTTCCAGTCAAAATTCTTGGTCATTCATCCTTCATAGGGATTCCTTGCTTTACCAGACTAGTTAATACTTAGTTGGATTAATAGTGCAAGAACAGCTAAGGTCATGCTGCACCAAACAAGGATCAATACCATCTCACATATTCAAATTATTACAAATCAGAATGTTTGTATGAATGAAATTGTATACTTCATTTTTACAAGAAAAAATGTGAAAGAACTACATGGCTCACCACTGGTCTCACAAACATGGTGAGTATATGGCCTCCAAGATAATTTCATGACTGAAGAATCGAAGAAAACTTGATCAAGTAGTTAATACATAAAATAGCCGAATATGATGTATATGAAAGCGCTAACACATTAATGTTGCTCTTTTGTGCTGAAAATTCAAATACATAATTCCTTTTTTTTTTACAAAAAGAAACTAGTATTTTTTCTTACCTTTAGGTTTCTATTCAAGAAGTTAGTGAAATTGAAGTTTATCCTACTGTTGTTGAAACAGAAGTTGGAAATAATATAATTATACCTGTTTCACTTCTTGGATTTGAGAACAAAGGTAATGAAATGCATTTTTTTTCTCCAGTGAAGCATGAAGTTTTCTTAAACATTTGTGTTAGAATATTCTTGAAAAAGGTATATATTCATTTTAGTGAAATGTTAAAATTGGTTCATGAACTTCACAAATATGTTCATTGAATTAAAAAAGCTTCAGTTTTTTTTAATTTAAATTTTTTTAATGTGTGTGAAAAATGTATTGCAAAATGATTTGCAGTTGATATTTATTTTTAGATAGAAAGATTTACAGAAAGTTCGACGATTGCTCCAAGATAAATATTTCTGCTGATATAATTGAGAAACATATTATTTTATATGAAGAAGGTGAGATTTAAAATCTATGTCTTATTGGAGTGTGCTTTGATAAATAAAAACATTTTTAAAGGTAATTTCATTTTACCCGGGATGTCAAGGTTTTAAACAGCAAACTATGTAAAAAATATAATTGTAAATCATACTTTGTTTATTGAAATTTTATTACTAACAGCATAATGAATTAGTAGTATTGATTACTCATCAGTTCATTACTTACGTTGAAGCTATTTCTTTTAACCTTGTTGTTTAAATGTTGATATTGATAAGAGTATCATCTTGTGTGATGAAGCAATAGTTTAAATACAACATGGACATATGTGTTTGCTAACATATATTGTGACTGAATGGTTGCATTAAACTGGTTTACCTATTTTTCAGCTGACCATATGAGAAATCTTCGGATCTAACTTTATGTGAGATATTATTACCCTTCACAGGGATAACACAATTGCCAAATATGGTCAACACAGAAAAGCCTCCGGGGCGAGAATTTTGTGAGTTTTTCGTGGGGGAATTTATTATACTATAATTTTTGCCACCTACGTATATATTATAGCTCAAACTAGAGCTTATGTATTTTTGGAGAAAAAGAGACGCTTTCCCCATCCTGGATTCGAACCAGGGTCCCTCCGTTTAGCCCGGAGTGTCTTGGACCGCTAGACGAATGAGGACAGGAAACAACGCTCTCTTTCTCCGTATGTAAGGATGTATGATATTATTACCCTCCGCAGGGATAACACAATTGCCAAATATGGTCAACACAAGAAAGCCTCCGGGGCGAGATTTTTGTGAGTTTTCGTGGGGGAATTTATTATACTATAATTTTTGCCACCCACTTCTCTTTCGAAAGCGTATCTTTTTCTCCTAATATGAAAAAGCTCTAGTTTGAGCTATAACCTATACGTGGGTGGCAGAAATTATTCTATGATCTAACTTTAGTCTGCAATTTTTCTTGCTATTAGTTTAATAGTTTTTGACTTCCATACTCATCAAGTAGCGTGTTAATTTAAAAGCAATGGTTTTGACACAAGTGCCTTGTGATTAGTAGTGACCACCACTGCATTTTCGTTCACCAAACTGGTTTTGCATACTAATAAACTTAGTAGTGTGTAAATGTATTTTGGTGCAAATATCACATTAAACCAGCCACCCCATTCTAAATGATTTGCCATATATTCCTGGATTGTAGGGGAGATAAATATAAAACATTGCTTTAGAAAGGTATTAGAGCTTAACTAACATTATGTTTTACATAAAACAAAATGAACTTTTAACTCATTCACTTGTTTTTTCACCCCCATTTAATTACATTTTTTCTTAATCATGAGGTAACTATCATTGGTTCTATATTTGTTGTTTAAAAATACATTACAATTTTATATAACTAAAAATGTTTTACTTGATATCCATTTTGATTTAATCACCATGTAATTATAGAAATTCAGACTTTTTAAATTTCTGCTTTATTAGTATTTTCCTTATTCTGTTAGGATAATTACAATATTTGGCTTTTTTCTTGAAGTTATTTCAATTTCTTCAATATGTTACGTTAGCTTCATGCACTCTCTCTCACACACACATCACCAAGAACAGAATGTATTAATTCGAATGTATTATTGAAACGACAAAAGTATCCCATCAACATACCTCCCAGATTTAACCTAAAGCTTCATTAGCAGTCCAAATATCCATCTCCAAAAGACTCCATACACAGGTTAAGCTACAACACTAGAAGCAGAGGGGCCATTACGGTCCCCGTCTCTCTGTTAATGAAGGAGTCCCTGTCGCTAAATACGTCGCGTCCAAACAGAATTCCAAAAGCATGCAAATATCTTCGGCTGTTAATTTGGTACGTGCGGCGAGAGAATCGTCGTTCTTCAGTCTTTCTAGAGCAGTTGAAATCGCAAGGGAAGTTGGTATACAAGTGAATGGTGAAACTACGTCAAATGATATCATAACGTCTTCCGTACCGATTTGTAAGTCACTAACAGAAGAAATAAAATCCTCAGTAGTGGATACAGAAGCCGCTGTTAGTCCAACCAAAGGTGACAGAAGTCCAGATAGGTGTTTAGATAATGCGTAAGCCGGAGAGCTGCAAAAATCAGAATAGGACGAAGAGGTATATCATCTTTGTGAATCTCAGGAAGACCATAAAAGAGGGGTATTCTCCCTAAACTGCAACGAAGTCACAAGTACAAGGACCCATCAATTTTCAATTCCCTGTATAGTTTAAGCAACAGACCATTCGTGCGCCTCTCTATACCTCCAGTCGGATCTCTCTTCACTATACAATACGCATCAACATCAGATAGTAAGTTCAGTACCTTTACATCGTAAGTCGATCTATCCATAACCACAGTACATCGTCCTTTGTCAGCTGGTAAAACCACAATGTCATCACGGCCTTTCAGATCTATTACCGCCTTCCTCTCGCCAAGCGAAAGATTACTTTCTGGTACTCGTCCTCTACGTAGCACTTGCGAAATTTCACAACGTATTTCAGCAGCTGCATCAGCCTCCATTCTTCCTAGAACCGGCTCGACTGCCGAAAGAATCTTAGGAATAGGAATAAATGAAGGCGCAGGTGCGAAATTCATTCCACGAGACAATACAGAGATTTCATCAGTGCTAAGGCGTTGGCTGGAAAGATTTCGAACCCAATTTGGATTGAATTTGCCTCGAGATGGCTTATTCCCTCCTCGTTCAGCTCTCAACCTATCCAGTTTTCCATCATGGCACAAGCGAAACTTAGCTCTGGTCTCCGTCTCTTCTCTGATGATTTCAGAATCTAAGGTCGTCAAAACATCATTACTAAGAACAGATTCCAAGCGCTGATGAAGACTGGCAGCCACAAGCCTGGAGTTATAGATTTTGTTATGGCACAAAGAAATCCTCGCTGCTACAAATTGAAGGCTAGCCCTTAGGGCAATACGGCGGCCCTCTGTCGTTTGAACAAGGGGTCTGATTCGTAAAGCTTTTGGGACCAGTTTCTCCGTTTTGCAACAATGATTAAAAGTTAGATGTTCTTTAAACCTCACAATCCTACACCTCTCAACAATTAGCTTCCTTAAAAGACACAGGATAGCCTGTCCGTAGACATTTCTGACAACAACGTACAAAGATTGACCAGGGCTTACCATAACTAGTAAAATTTGACACTGGTCGGAATATACGAAATACAAATGAAGAAGGTAAAAGATATTTACCATCTGCAAAAATCGTGTGCAAGCGAAGGTGTCAAGGAAGTGTAGTTGTTCGGTATTTATACCCCAACTTTGTTTTTTTTGTATGGAAGATATTATGGTATCATTTGATGTAGTTTCACTATTTACTTGTATACCAACTTCCCTTTCGATTTCAACAGCTCTAGAAAAACTGAAGAACGACGACTCTCTCGCTGCACGTACCAAATTGACAGCTGAAGATATTTGCATTCTTTTGGAATTCTGTTTGGACGCGACGTATTTTAGCTTCAATGGGACCTTCTACAAACAGGGACAGGGGACCGCAATGGGTTCCTCCGATTCTAATGTTGTAGCTAACCTGTGTATGGAGTCTTTGGAGATGGACATTTTGGACTGCGACGAGTTTGATGTTAAGGTCTGGAGAAGGTATGTCGATGATACTTTTGTCGTTCTTTCGAAGACAGAGGTGGACAGCTTTCACCGTTTCCTTAATGACTTAAACCCCCATATTCAATTTACCTTAGAGGTAGAACATGAGGGATGTTTGCCATTTTTGGACGTGAAGGTTACCAGAGGAGACAATGGAAGCTTGTCAACCTCTGTATACCGAAAGCCAACTCATACGGACCGGTACTTGGATTTCCTCTCACCTCATCCAACTTACCACAAAGCTTCTGTTGTGAGGTCTCTGACACGTCGGGCCCTCAAACACAACAACAATGTTGAGTTGAAAGATGCTGAGGTATGGAAGGTAAGGAGAGCGCTTGTAGATAATGGCTACCCGAGCAAGTTTATCGCTCGAAGATCTAATAATGGACATAGAGAACCTGTTGAGGAGAGACAGACTAGAGGGACGGTTGTTTTGCCATATGTGGAGAGGACTTCTGAGGAGATTGCGCGTATTCTTAGGAAATCTGACATCAGGACTTACTATAAACCTGCATCGACTTTACGTGACCTGTTGGTGAGAGTGAAAGATCGAGTTCCAATGGATGAATTGACTGGAACAATTTACCAGATACCCTGCAAAGACTGCGAAAAAGTATACACTGGCGAGACGGGAAGAACTGTTTGTACTCGTAAAAAAGAACATCATCGTGCTGTGGAGAAAGGTGAGATGACTAATCTTCTGGCAGAACATGCCTGGGAGAAAGGTCATGTTCCTGATTGGAAAAGTACAAAAGTTCTTCATAAAAATGTAACTTCTCGCTATTGTAGACTTTTTCTGGAGTCTTGGGAGACTTTTCGAATGCGAAGTAAGGCGATGAACATCGCAAAATCGATGCCTGAACCTTACCGCATTTTTGCTAGGAGATGGGGGAAAACCAGTTTCAGACAGGGGGAATTACCGAGTGCGGGACAGTTCTTAGAAAATCCAGATTCAGGCAGGGGGGAAAACCCGAGTGCGGGATAGCTTTGGGGAAAAGTAAAGTTGGGGTATAAATACCGAACACCTACACTTCCTTGACACTTTCGCTTGATGAAGGGAACAGTAGTTCTCGAAACGTTGCGAATATTTTTGCAGACTAAGTCGACTTTACCTTCTTCATTTGTATTTTATTCCGACCACAGTGTCAAATTCCATTAGTTATGGAAGTTCTGGTCAATCTTTTCGGTACGTTGTTAGCAGAGACAAATTTTTGGAATTGCAAAACTAACATGCTTAAACCTTTCTTCCGTGACTCTACATATTATTACATATTTGATTTAGGCTATTTAATACGTTTTTTTGACTTTAAACTTTATTTTTTATACAGATTCCTTTATTCTGATTAATTTATTAATTACTAATAGCTGCTTTACGCAGTTGTAACGCCGAATGACCTGAAAGTCGTATTAATGTCTTAGACTAATTTGATTTTTTGAAAATTTTAATGGTCTCGTCGGTTTTAAAATATAGAATGTCTCCTATCTGTCGCGAAAAAAGGAATATAACGGTATTCCTTATAAAATTTCGAAAGGGTAAAAAGATCTTGAAAATTGCAGGAAATAAATTTGTTTTGATAACTGCAATTACCCAGATAATACAAAATGTCCCCAGGACGTCCTTTTTTGGTCCCTTCTGTCCATACGCAATGCGGACATAGTTCGGAAGTTCGCAGGACGTCCGTTTTGGAACGTCCGTAAGATGTTAATTTCGGACATCCCTAGGACGTTTATTTCGGTCGCTCCTAAGATGTAGCACAATTCGGATATATTTCGCACGTTCGTAAGACGTCCGCTTTGGAACTTCCGTGGGATATTCATTTCGGGCTTCCGTAGGATGTTCATTTCGTACACCTTTAGGATGCAGCATAATGCAGACATATTTCTGACGTTCGTAGGATATTCGTTTTGGTATGTCCCTATGATGTTCTTTTCGGACACCTCTAGCATTTGCGTACGCAAGTGGGTGTTAATGGGGGTTTAACCCCCCCCCCATTGCAATGAAATTTTGCATAGGAATATGTGAATTGTAGCATTGTAACCCCCCCCCTATTGAGTAGCCCCCTTACGAACTTTCTGCGTATGTCTATGGTCCGTAGGATGTAGCACAATATAGACATATTTTCGACGTTCGTATGATGTTTATGCCCACCACGTGACCAAAATCATGCGCTATAACGCGTTTCTATAACGTTATGCTGTTCTCACTCTACATAGTATTGGTTCTTCTAGCAGCCGTATCGTCATGGCCGTTCTCTTATATATAATCTCTATGAATGCTTACATTTATTTAACATCCAATCGCCATCTTGTTAATGGGGATAGCAAAATCAATTTCTAAACTTGTAATAATTTTCTGTATGGAATCTCATGAAAATTGTTTGACTATTTGTTGTTGTAATACTCAACACAGGTAAGTTTTAAGTCCATAATTTATAAAACATTAGTCAACTTACCAAGAGTAGTACCGGAAGTACAATTCAACCTGGATTCCGAACCACAGCTTCACTATTCACTTATTGATGGGAATTTTGGCTACAGATGAGCAATTCGGCATTCTCAGTAGAGCGCGGTCGAATTTTGACTGATGAGGTAACACCGGATTTACGTACAGGCCAAGTAGGCCCCGGCTTAGGGCCCAACAGAACCCTCTTGTGTTTAAAATACTGACAATTTACAGCATCAGATATTTCTACCGCGAATTTGGAACTTCATTAGAAACTGTAAATTTATATATATATATATATATATATCATTATATTCTTTCAGCCTAGAGATCATAAATGAATCCGGCATTGTGGTGAGGGGAGCCACTTATACAGGTGTAATTATACCGGTGGCTACTTCATCCTCCTTTAGTAGCTTTTTTCGACGATCAGGAGAGTACGGGGAGTGAAATATATAATCCCCAACCCACGGGGCGAGGAAATCTAAAACACGCCGAATATTTTAGGAAAATAATGACGACTCCTCCATTGGTGTACGTAACCCCTCCCACCTTCAAAGATAAAGGAAGAAATAATTAAACTATAAGTGAGATAAAGTAAAATATAAACACACAAGAACATACATTTTTTAATTCGTTAAACTGCAATTTTTAATTCGTTTCAGCTGGTACTCCGTTCGCTATATGCGACTTGTTTGTTTTATAGGTTATTAATTCCTTTTATAAGTTACTAAGTTTCATCAATAATTACGTTTTTATAAATTATTAGTTTTTTATGCTAAGTTTTATTTTTTTGTGTAAGAACTAAGGTAAATAGAGGCTGAAGATGAGACATGATCTGAAGAAACCTATATGTCTACGATAATAATTAGGGTTAATGTGCTACTTTCGTCCCATGACCAGCCGTGAAAGATTCAAATAATATCCCTAAAGCACATCCTAAAAGAAAATCCAATTTTGTCCCAATAACTACCGTAACACGCCCTGAAAACATTCTAGAAGGAAATCCAACTTTTGTCCTAAGAACAGCCGTAACACTTCCTGAAAATATCAAAATAATGTCCTTAAAACATCCCAGGAGGAAACCCAACCTTTGTCCTAAAAACCACCGATACACGTCCTGAAAAAATCCAAGTAATGTCCCTAAATGATCATAAATATAAATCTCACTTTTGTCCTAAATACTGCCATAACACGTCCTGAAAATATCAAGATAAAGTCCTTTAAACGTCCTAAAAGGAAATTGAACTATTGTCCTATAAATATCCAAAACATGTCTTTAAACAGTCCTAATAGTAAACCAAAATTTCATCCTAAAAACTGCCGTAACACATCCTATAAATATCAAAATAATATCCTTAAATAATTCAAATTTCGTCCTCAAATCCGCCGTAACAAGTCCTTGTTTACAACATCCTAAAAGAAATTCCAGTTTTTGTCCTTAAAACCTCCAAAATATGTTTTCCGTGGACGTGCTCAGGACCCATAAAGGACGTACTTTACGCGTGTATATGGATCACTGCAGGACGTCCCACGGACGTCCGACAGTGTATATTAAATGTCCCGGGAACCTTGGGGATGTCCGCTCCAGACGTCCAGAGTACGCCCTCGGGACGTTTTTGTGATGTCTGGGTATAATCTTACCTCTCACGACAAAACTTGATAATCGGTATCTTGTCAAATGTCTTGCTTCCTACAATGATATTTAGAAAAATGCAAGTTTTCCACGGAATTTAAAAAAACAAACATTTTCAGAAAATATGACTAGAATTTTCAGAAAATATGTAATACAGAACTTGTTTTATTTGTATGTATTTTATTAGACGAAAATATTAGTAATTATTAATTTGTGATGGCTAAAGTATGCAAGATTCATTTCCTACATTTATTATTTTCTAATCCACGAAAAAATGCATCATCAATTAAGGATCATATATACCTGATTATGATTTTCAAAACTGATATACAATCTATCACAAGCAAATCGGTGCACCAAGAAGGAGTTGTTCGATCGTGATAAAAATTGGTGGGTACGAAGGACGTACACAGAAATACAAAGAATTAAAATTTCAGAACAATTGAATGATTTATTGCAGAGTTTGACCGTTACAAAGGGAGGAAG
>QLNU02015360.1:48470032-48484597 GCA_006491805.2 Dysdera silvatica
TCGACGATTGCTCCAAGATAAATATTTCTGCTGATATAATTGAGAAACATATTATTTTATATGAAGAAGGTGAGATTTAAAATCTATGTCTTATTGGAGTGTGCTTTGATAAATAAAAACATTTTTAAAGGTAATTTCATTTTACCCGGGATGTCAAGGTTTTAAACAGCAAACTATGTAAAAAATATAATTGTAAATCATACTTTGTTTATTGAAATTTTATTACTAACAGCATAATGAATTAGTAGTATTGATTACTCATCAGTTCATTACTTACGTTGAAGCTATTTCTTTTAACCTTGTTGTTTAAATGTTGATATTGATAAGAGTATCATCTTGTGTGATGAAGCAATAGTTTAAATACAACATGGACATATGTGTTTGCTAACATATATTGTGACTGAATGGTTGCATTAAACTGGTTTACCTATTTTTCAGCTGACCATATGAGAAATCTTCGGATCTAACTTTATGTAAGATATTATTACCCTTCACAGGGATAACACAATTGCCAAATATGGTCAACACAGAAAAGCCTCCGGGGCAAGATTTTTGTGAGTTTTTTCGTGAGGGAATTTATTATATAATAATTTCTGTCACCCATTTATATATTATAGCTCAAACTTTTTGTTTTTGGAGAAAAAGAGACGCTTTCCCCATCCTGGATTCGAACCAGGGTCCCTCCGTTTAGCCCGGAGTGTCTTGGACCGCTAGACGAATGAGGACAGGTAATAACGCTCTCTTTCTCCGTATGTAAAGGTGTTAAGGTATTATTACCCTCCGCAGGGATAACACAATTGCCAAATATGGTCAACACAGAAAAGCCTCCGGGGCGAGATTTTTGTGAGTTTTTGTGGGGGAATTTATTATACAATAATTTTTGCCACCCACTTCTCTTTCGAAAGCGTCTCTTTTTCTCCAAAAACGAAAAAGCTCTAGTTTGAGCTATAATCTATACGTGGGTGGCAGAAATTATTGTATGATCTAACTTTAGTCTGCAATTTTTCTTGCTATTAGTTTAATAGTTTTTGACTTCCATACTCATCAAGTAGCGTGTTAATTTAAAAGCAATGGTTTTGACACAAGTGCCTTGTGATTAGTAGTGACCACCACTGCATTTTCGTTCACCAAACTGGTTTTGCATACTAATAAACTTAGTAGTGTGTAAATGTATTTTGGTGCAAATATCACATTAAACCAGCCACCCCATTCTAAATGATTTGCCATATATTCCTGGATTGTAGGGGAGATAAATATAAAACATTGCTTTAGAAAGGTATTAGAGCTTAACTAACATTATGTTTTACATAAAACAAAATGAACTTTTAACTCATTCACTTGTTTTTTCACCCCCATTTAATTACATTTTTTCTTAATCATGAGGTAACTATCATTGGTTCTATATTTGTTGTTTAAAAATACATTACAATTTTATATAACTAAAAATGTTTTACTTGATATCCATTTTGATTTAATCACCATGTAATTATAGAAATTCAGACTTTTTAAATTTCTGCTTTATTAGTATTTTCCTTATTCTGTTAGGATAATTACAATATTTGGCTTTTTTCTTGAAGTTATTTCAATTTCTTCAATATGTTACGTTAGCTTCATGCACTCTCTCTCACACACACATCACCAAGAACAGAATGTATTATTTTTAACTAATTAGAAAAAAAAAATTTTGAGGGGAATTACTATTGTGTTCTTAGACTGTTTCCAAGATATTCTTTATCAATTTTGAACTATAGCTTTTAAATAGTTTTATGAAAGTTGCTTAAAATTAAATTTCCTCTCAGAGAAGCAATGTATCATTTAAATGCCCATGTTTTCATTTGCGTGCTTTAAGTTTCCCTACTGCCACATTGTATGGAAACCATTTTCAGCAGCTTTATCATTCAGTTCTATGCCTATATATATATATATACAGTGAATTCGCAGTGTCGAAGTCCGGTAAGTCAAATATTCGTGTATGTCGAAGTTTTTACTAAGTCCCGGTCCCGTCTATTAAAATTCAACGTAGATTTTTTCCTTACGTCAAAGTTCATTTCAGCCTCGTCGTCACATGCCATAAGAGTTATTACCCAATCAGAATCGTTCCAGCTCCTTGTTTGCATTTCCAAACCCCATTTTTCAGATGATGAAATGTTTGTGGTCTTTTGTTAGAGCAGTTAATGAATACTACGAGGTGTTTTTTTGTTTAAGCATAGGGTTTTAAGATATGTAAACGAAAATATCCTTAATTTGAAACAAAAAGTGGATTTAACAAATAATACTGAGCATAATCCAAACTTAAGGGAAAAGGATCCAGCAGAGAAATATGGCATTCCACCCAACATGCTATCAACCATTCATAAAAAGACGCTAGTGCAATGTTGATCCGAAATATAAGAGACTAAACGCCCATGCTTTTCCTGATGTTGAATCCACTTTTTGAAGTGTTTTGAATCGTACAGGAGCCAGAATGGTAAGATTCCTCTTAGTGGTACGATGCTACATGTAAGAGTTATGGACTTTGAAAGTCTGTTGAAAGTGGAGGGCTTCAACGCAAGTCCTGGATGGCTTGAGAAATTCAAGACAAGGCACAACATTGTGTTCGGGACTTCGAAGGAAAATATGCGTCCAATTAAGACTGGGAAGAGCGAAGAGGTAAAATTTCGCGACGATGTATCGATCGCGCTACGGTATCTTGAAAGTAAAGATAACGTCGACGAAATTTTGGTCGTATTTTTACAAAAGGTAAATAATTTCATAAAATTAGAATTTCTTCAAAAATAATCCGATTTTTTGAGAAAATATAATTAATGTAAGTACCGTTTCCTGTGTTCAAAATATGGCTAGGTAATGCAAAAGTTGCATTGAGCAATAAATAATACAGTACATAAAATGAATAACTTCTAATTCTTAATGTAATATTCTGCTTTTTGGAAACGAACTTACTGTATAAAACGATAAGTCTAACTTAGGATAAGTAATTTACGTTTTATGTAAGTCCAATCAACAACAAATGACAAGTCGAACTTCTGATAACTCAAGGTGTTTAGTCGGTCCCCAAGAATTTGACTTATCGCGAATTCACTTTATATATAAATTCACTTGTTTTCATAAATTGTGATTACTTATTTTTATATTTGTGTAAAAAAAAGGGAACTGTAGATTTTCTTAAATTTTTTGACATTGATATGTTTCATTTATTTTTTTTGTAATTTTTGTTTTATTTTTATAAAAGGAGCATACGTGCCAGCATTTGGAAGAGGATGCCTTAGCCTTCAATTCTTATGTAAATTCCCTGGTCATTCTAGGATAAATATTCTGCATCAGTCAAAGGAAACTACTTTGAAAACCACACTTGTTGTAGCATGCTACAAAAAATTGAAAGTTAGAAACTGTTTTGTGATTGAACTTTAATGATGTGACGTTTTGTAAATATTTTTATTTATGTAAGAATGTTTAAACAGGAAAATTTAATTGAAAGAAGGCTGAATTAATTTTTTTCATATAAAACTTAATTTTACAGTAATATGCCTAAGAAATTCTGGTATGGAAATGCTGTTCTATTTAATTAAAAAAAACATTATTCATGAACTATGTTAAATTAAAATTTCATGCATTTTTAGGTATTTAGATATTCTGAAGTATAGAGGATGAGTTTAGTTTTCTTCGAGTTGAGGCCAATATTTATACTTAAATTTTCTTAAAATCATTTAGCTGAATACTTGCCTGCCTGAAATGCAGTTGAAGAGGTGACAAAATAGATGTTGCTTTTTTTGCTTTTTTTTAAAACAAAATTTTTGACTTTGCTATACTCATTATTTCCTTCTGCAAATATTGAAAGCAGTGTGCAAAGTAAGGCCATATTGCGGTGCAATTGTAACTCTCTCGTATTACGTACCATTAACCCATGTGTGATTAACGACAGTACTAAAAAAGAAAGCTTACCGACTAACTTCTCTCTGTAATCTAGGGATTGGTTCCCTATAGAGCTTAAAAGGTTTGAATTCCTGGAAAACTGTAGCCTCTGTGGAAGCATGGCCTTTACTGTCCTTGCACTGTAAAAAGGAAACAACAAATGTGCAAAGTAAATCATACATATAGCTCTAAGCAAGGAAGAAACTTTTTTTTTTGTAATCTCAGAGAACTTTGCATTCTTTGTTAAAAGGTTCATAATTTGTGTACTTTTTGTGAGAACAATTTTATTTTGTTAAATTTTTAACTTTAATGGGAGCCTATTGTTTTCTTTAATGCTAATAATTTTGTGAAAGAGCTTATATAATTAAATTAAACATACCATTTGTTGAAATATTAGTTTCAGTATATTTTGTTAATATATTAATGATATATTGCAAGAAGTATGAGGTATTGAACGCAGTTGTAAAAACAAGAGCCATGAAAGAGAATCTGTTTTTCAGAAAGAAACTATGCAAGGGCGGTTTAAGGAACCGACACCCACCCGGAACCCCCTTATGCATAAATAACAAAACTGCTCAGTTTTTTTTAATGGTCACAGCAGTAGAAAATCTTTTAAAAAAAAAGAGACACGTTTAGAGAAATTTTTAGATACATCTTTAGAGAAACCCTTTTGGGAGACTTTTGGCCACTTTTATAGGGTATATTGCTCCCTTTATGCCTGTGAACATCGCCTGTTATTGCCGGAGGAGGGGGGGGGCACCAAAATGCAATCCGAGCCAGGCCGCCCGGGTTCAAAGTCATACTTGAGCCGCCCCTGATACTATGTGATCATAATTATAAAGTAACCATATTTTGAGTCCTGTAGTTTCAATTACGCCCCTGTGGCAGTGCAGCGGTAATGCATTTGCCTAGCATGTGTTTATCCCAAGTTCAATTCCCATCTGTGCCAAAAAAAGGAATGCTTGATTAACTGCTCACCGTAGTCTTTTTATCAACTAAGTAAAGTGTGGTACTGTTTTATGCATATACTATTAAAAGAATGAAGGAAAGGCCTAATTGTAGAAAAGACATACATACATGCTGCACGCAGGCTTAAACAACGTGGAGAATACTCTTCAATGTGCTTCCCCATTGTGAAACTGTAAAATCTAAATGAATGAACAGTGTCTTCAACTGCTAACTATAACTGGTCCTCAGTTATTCTTCTCACACGCAGTATGGTAGTGTCCTTCAAGTATGTCAGAGTTTCGAACATGATCTTGATAAAGTACATTTTTTAAAAGACCCAACATCTAAAAGTCACACCAATTAAATTCTGGAGAGTGTGGTGGCTAGGCAGTAAAAAATGGCTGATTAATCGCGCTATCATTGATGAAATGTTAGTGCAGAAGCTGCTTTTATGTAGAATCTGACATGAGGGAACACCCCATCTTCCATAAAAGCGGTTGTCTCAAGAAGGTGTAGTTGGAGTATGATAAAAGTGTTGAGTGCCTTTCAATATCTTAGAGCCATTATTGCTAGTAACTTCCTTGAAGAAGAATGGTTCAAAAATAAATTTAGCTGTAAATCCAGACCTGACGGTAACTTTGAGTGCAGTTTTTCATATCCAAGATATGACAGTTCTGGATATTTACTGAGCCACTGAGATGACAATGTGCTCCATTGCTGCATAAGATCTTCCATTGTAAAGACTCATCTATTTCCATTCTGACAAGGAAGATCAGTGCAAAGATTAGCTAGGATTCCTTGTTACTGGAAAGAAGCTGATTGCTGTGACTTGATGGCTGATCTTTTAGGGATAATAATGCACAACCTTTTTTCAGCACGTGCCACATACGATACATCCAACTGGCATGACACTGCATGTACACTTTATGAACATCATAGCAAATTGGATAATGTTTCAGGCACGTACCTGAAACATTAGCCATTAACTGTGTAGCAACAATTATAGAAAAAATTTTAGCAACATTTGAAGCACCCCTGACCATGTTGAATTCCTTATTTTCCAGCTTCCTCAAGCCTAGTGTTTATTTTTCTTACAGCTTGTGGAGAAATTGGTCCTTGTCGTAAATCATTACATTGGTGAAATTCCTGAAGTGCAACCACAGCTTTGCATTTGTTTTCATCAAACAACTTTGCAATTTATGCATGTTTTAGTAAGGAAATAGCCATTGTAGTGGTTAAATAACATTTTAACAGTTATAGAGCCATTTTTATACCTATACCTTGACTGAAATCTTACGCAAATTACACTGTCGTTTCATTTCTTGCAGTACCATAAATGCCAGTTTTTTCATTTTCTTTGTAATTATTTTCAAAATCAAGTGTGCAAATAGAAATTTGAAATGAAATTTTAAATTTGTATTTGTGCATTTTGTTACTTATTGGGGTTTTCCTTCATGCATTTATTGTTATAGGATGCTGTGTTTTTGCCTATTGGAAGTTTTTGGAACTAAATTTTTTTTTTCCTTATCTTCACCTTGGTTGGTTCAGATTCATCTTTACTGTTCTTGCATCCTTCAACTAACCAAGTAGATTTTTTTTTTCAGTAATCAGTCACATCCTTTTATAGTAAATATATAAAATATGCTGTCACTCTGCTTATTAATTGAAGCTGCAGCGAGCTTCAAGTAGGGTAACTTTAAATATGACCAATTTTTATATATTTTTTAATATAGATAAAATCCTTTATTTTCTAATGGCTTTGTTTCCTTTTTTAAAAGCCCATCCATCCAGTTAGAGTTGCTGTACTTGCTCTTGGCGCATCTAAAGAAATAGCATTTGAAGGTGGTCCACGACCATGGCCATTATTTTCCGATGGTCGTTATATAAAATGCAAGTATATATATAATTTTCATTGGTTTTTTTTTGTAATTATAATTTGTATTTTTGTAATTATAATGTATTTTTTAATTTTATTTAACTACATTGCTGGTTATGAAAAATGCCACACAATGAAAGGCACATCTGGCTGGCTTTAAATATGTATGATACCCAGACCATGAGAGAATATGCAGATGATTAACAACAATGCGTATGTGTTAATCGCATGTGTGCCAATAGCATCTCCTGTAAGCAGCATAAGATAGGAGAACAAAGAGACAATTTTAAATATTGAAATTGTTTGCTTACTGTTCCTATGTATATAAAAATTATACCTCATCGAGGAACACGGCAGTTATACAAGCACTGTTTTTAGTTTGATCGAGAGAGAGAAAGATGGCTTATCGAGACTGTACGGATTGTCTTTCCAATAAATTGATGCTCAGTTTGGATAAAATCGAGACACATTGATGGGAATGTGGAATCGGTGATTTCAGAAGGGAAGAACTGACTGATGTGAATGATTACAACAGCCTGGCTACATGATCGAATGAGATTGCAGGTGTCTAGTCCTCATGGGTATTATGAATAATGCAGTCATATTACAAAAAGCAGCTTAAAATTAAGGTGTTACACAGCAACCTGTGTCCACATGTGCGGTTCGACATTGTTTGCAGAAACGGGGAATTTTTGTAAGGCATCCATTGCTATGATTACCTTTAACCCTACACTATAAGTGTCTGTGGCTGCAATAGTGGATAGAACAGCACACATATACCAACAAATGATATGGCAGTGTCTTCTCAGATGAATCCCACTTCTGACTGCAGCAACATGATGGTCACATTTGTGTTTGGCTGCGTCACAGTGACAGACCTCTGCATGACTCTTGCATTATGTATTGCTATACAAGTCCAGCACCTGACATTTGGGTTAGACGCCATTCGATTGTACTCTTGCACCCGCCTAAGTATGCATTTCTTGTACATTCAACAATCGACATTTCATCTCTGAGGCATTAGAGTCCGTTGTTCTCCTTTATCTTCAGGACCTGCCTGTGACCAGTTACCAACAGGACAATACATAACCACAAATAGCACACAGTGACCAACAATTCCTTGATATCCATCAGGTTTTACTTTTTCCTTGACCTTCCCATTCACCAGATCTATTGGCTATCGGACATAACTGATTTATGATTACACAATAACTGGCACACCACAGACCATCTGTGGCTGTGCCATATGAACTTTGGTAACAGGTGCAAACTGCATGAACTGACATACTACATATCCACTGTCTCTTCCTTTTTATGCTGACCTGTGTAGCAAGTTATTTTACACCCACAGTGGCTTCACGAGATACTGATTTCTTTAGGTTCTTCAAGTTGAATGGATCTATAATTGTAACCACATTTCACTATTGTACCATATGTTACCTGTGTAACAAATATGGCTTTGATGTTTCTTGTCCTCCATTATGTTGCATTTTTCGTGACCAGCAGTGTAAATTGGAGTAGTAGTTTATGTTTCAGACTTGGTTAAATTGAATTTGTGAATTGACATTAATATATATTGTATTTTTCTTATAAATTTTGTATCTTTGATACTAGTAGGTAGTTCCTATTTCTTCCAGAATACTTAAGAAATTATAATAGCTTTATGATGGCATAGAGTAAAGTGACCAGATGTTTTACTGTGAAATGGAGAACATTTTCAGAATAAAACACTGTCATGGGGACATCATTTTTTTTTTTTTTAGTTTATTTAATGTCCATTATTAAATTGTTTTGGATCGTTTGTGTTTATTAGTATATAAATTTGAAAAAAAAAACACCCTCACTCCTGATAAATTAATAAAAAATTAACTACATAGTAAACAAGTCTCACTACAAAAAATAACTACGTACAACCAGTTATAAAAGTACCTGAACATTACTCATTATTTATGCCCCTGTGCTTGAATTGTCAAACCAAAAGTATGATTAGATTTGGAGTTATGTTTACTATAAATTAATGTGTATGTCATTTGCATGTGGGATGGTTTTCATATTTTGATATTTCAAAATTCAGCATATACTTTTTATGTGATTATAAAAAGTTTGTGTCATTGTTATCCATTCTAGTGAAGTCATAGAATAATTTTTCAGTTAAATGTGATTATAATAGTAGAACCCAGTGTTTCTTCTGTATCTCATGCCTTCTGCATAAATGTTCAAACATTATGAGCCATATTTTAGGATCAGAATTGTCAGTAATAGTTACGATTTTTACCACACACAGCCTAGGAATTTCCACGGATCCCTTGTGGACTGTTGCTCTATTATCATTGACCCTACTATCCAACTTTAGCCGCTCAAGCCTCTTCTAGAAATCCGTTTGCTTCATCTACCTCAAATTTTATTCTGGCCTCTTTTTTTTCTCTGCCTCGAATTCCATTTGCTCCTGATATGACAAACCATCATTCCTGTTCTCTGTATGTGCCATGGTTTCCTTAACAATATTATTTTCCTTGCTATTGGTATTCTGACCAATCTCTGTCATCTGCAGGGATCACAATCCTGCGCCCAATTGAAAATGCTGCTACAAAAGCTTGAATTTTCCCGTTGTTGAACCAAAATCACTCATTTCACCAGGTGGGCCATTTTTCTAGCTTACATCATTATTGGTTATACTGTTTTTCTCTTTTCCAAATCATTGGCGCTTAATCTGCAAATAGTAACCATGTAACACAACGATTGATAAACTAGTTATTTGCTACTAGCGTCTAGAGACAGGACCGGCTCCGCCTTCTGCATATGTGCATGGACTCGCGAAAAATTCTTACCCAGTGTTTCCATTCAATAATATTTAATTGGCTAGAAAACAATAGCATCAGGTGACAGAAAAAATAGCTTCTCCTGTTCGCATTCTCATGCGCATCCAAATATGCTAACTTGTACGGATTTTAACTCCACCTTATGGCTGTACAGTCGATACGAAGAAAACTATGGAAACCCTCATTGAAGGTCGCCACGTACAATTTTCTATTAGCCTCACAAAAATCCACATTTTTTATGGTTTTTTGGTAAAAAAAAACCCCATAAAAAATACACACTTTGCAGATGGCCCGCGCCTTTTATGTTTGGACGTGATGCTTCTGACTTGTAACTTTTTTCTCTGCTATTTTTTGCATCTAGCTTTGTGTATAAAAATTACTTTGAATTTGGATTAAAACAACGAAATGAAACGCAGCCGTGATTGTGAAACAGCTGGGGGAAAAAAAGGGGGCAGACAATTTACCTGCAAGTGTATCGCGATATTTGTAGTAAGGAATGGCCGTTTTGCGAAGCATCAAAAGTATTTAAATTTTTATGTGAACTCGCAGTTTTACCATATTTTGAATAACTTTTTACTCGCAGCATTTTATTAAAATTTCAGAAAAATTTCCTCATCATACTTTAAAAAATAGCGTGCGATTTGCGCCGAGATTTTGCGGCATATATTTCGGGATATTTCCCCCTTATGCTTTCGTTATCTACACACGCAGAGGCGTGCAGATTAATTTAAAAGTAAATTTACCTATTAAATAAATTTAATTAATTTGCGTAATTTATAATTCTATTCCATGATAAAAAAAAAAAGCTACCTGCTGCCTATTTCTAGAACTTAAAAAAAAATTTAAAGGCTAAATTAACGATTTCACTTAAAAGACGATTTTAATTAATTAACGAGTGATTTTTTTCTGATGTGCGATTTGTCTTTGATTCGCTACCTACCGGCAAAATTGTAAACTTTTGTAAATGTGCTGTAATTAATGACTGTTGGTCATTTTTTAGTATTTTTACATCAAAATAGAGGAATTTCTCCCTGATACGCCACCTACCGGTGGTGTACGAAATTCGCGGTCGTTAGTCATATTTTTGCTCCTGTGAATTTCTATTCAAAGAAATAACATATCTGCGGTGGGAAGTGGGCAATTTTTGTTGACAGAAGCTAATTTGCGTATTTCAACAATTTTAGCTTCTCAAAAGGAAATCAGGGAAGAGGTTTCAAAATTATAAAAAACGAAACAAAGAACTTGATATTTATGAAGTTTTACTTTTTCAATGAAATATTTTACTTTTCATTTTTATTGTGCTCATTCATTTGATTAAACTATTTTTTACCTACTACAAAACTGATGTGCGAACCAATTTTTTTGTACAAAATAATAAACTTCTGGTGTTCACCTGCTACAAAACTGGTGCAAAGGCTTTTTCTTTGCTACGGAACCACTACCGAAAGCCATTTTTCCTGCTACATAACTGATACAAAAGGTCATTTTTCCTACTACGAAGTTGATACGAATGTTATTGGTGCGAGTGTGGTCCCTGCCTTTTCTTTCTTTGGGCGAATTCGCTTGGGAATGCTTCTCAGCGGCATAGACCTTTATGCATATACAATGCGCATTAATTTATAATAGACATAATTCTAAAACTACTGATACTCTTGGTTTGACAATTCGACCACAGGGGCATGATTAACGAACAGAATTTCAGTACTTTTATAATCCCCCCTCAAGCCATATGTCAATATGAAAAATAACTAATCATGAACTACGTAATAACTATAAAATAGAGGAAACAGCAAATTGATCCCTCTGTGGAAATAGAACATACAACCTTTTTAGGTTGCATGTCCTATGTGGGACAAACAAAAATCTACAACGTTTAGTCATTTTACATATCATGATGATAAGATGTTCTATCATACTGTTAACCTGGGTTTGATTCCAATAACGTCATAGAACACATGCAGTTTTCATTTGTTGACTTTTGTTTCCTTAGGCAACAGAGGTTTGAATCCCTCAGAAAACTGGAAATCCCAGACCCAGATCCCATGACCTTAGGTGGCCTTACATCATAAAAATACGAATGAAAAAGTATACATTTTAATTAAAAAAGCATATTTTACTATTGAGATGCAATTAAATTCCTTTATATTAAATTAGGTTGTCATATACTAGTATAATAGTAACACCTTCATTTACTGTGTCACTAACTCGGGTTTGATTCTATTGGCACCATTAGATGTGTATTTTTTCTACCTATTGTATTCTGAGGTTTTGGCTTCCTAAACAACAGAGGTTAAGATTCCTTATAGTAAAAGTGTAGGCCTTGACACCGTAAAGCGAAATAATCATTTAAAAACTAAAATAATTTTCTAACACATACTGTTGTGATTTTTTACTAAGTGGAATTTGACTAAACTTTATTCTATTATGATAATAAATGGACACCCACGTTTTTAAAGCTCAAACTAGAACTGTTTCAGGTATAAGAGAAAAAGATACATTGTCCCCATCCTAGAGTCGAACTAGGGTCACTCCGTTGAGCCTGGAGTCCTTAACCACTAGACGAATGAGGACAGGAACAAATCTCTCTTTCTCCATCTATGAAGTTGTAAGATATTATTATCCTTCTCACAGGGATAATACAAGTACCAATATTATGGTCGACACACCAAGCCACCAGGGTTAGTTTTTCTGCTGCTTTTCTTTTTGTGGGGGATTTTTATTATGATAATAAATGGACACCCATGTTTTAAAGCTCATACTAGAGCTGTTTTAGGTATAGGAGAGGAGGTCAATGGAGCAGAACTCCCAGTTGGTCAGGTTTTTTTTTTTGTAAAGATCCGTATTTTTGTCTCAAGTCCGTATTAATCCAGGTTTTTTTTAACCATTTGGCCCGGCTTTACTGGTTTGTTTGTTTTGTTTTTTTCACGGTTAACAGATGCTATTGGAAATAAGGTAATTAAGCATAAATAATCCACAATATTCATATGTTTACAAAGGCATTTCCGGAAGCAATCACGGTGCCATAAAATTCACATTGTTGAATGCTGATTGGTCAGAGGTGATGCAACTGTGGGATGTCACATGTGTACTATGTGATGGGATTACAACTCTAAACAAGCCAGGCAAGGACAGGATTTATGGGCCTTTAGAATGGCTGGGAGGCCTGACGGGGGGACCTTAGTTCGGCTCTAGGACGGGGATGATGTCTCTTTTTCTCCTATTAAACCATACGTGTACAGTCTCACCTTGGTTGGAGCAGAATGACTCTTGCTATCCTTGTGCCATAAAAATACAACCAGCCTTTTTCTCCTATACCTAAAACAGCTCTAGTATGAGCTTTAAAATGTGGGTGTCCATTTATTATCGTAATAAAAATCTCTGACAAAAAAAAAAAATCACAAAAACTCGCCCCGGTGACTATGTGTATTGACCATAATAATGGCAATTGTGTTATTCCAGAGAAGGTTAATGATACCTTACAATTTCATATACGGAAAAAGGGAGCATTGTTCCAGTCCTCGTTGATCTAGTGGTTAAGGCACTCTGGGTTCAACGGAAGGACCCTAGATCGACTCTAGAACTGGGATGATGTCTCTGTTTCTCATATACCTAAAACAGCTCTAGTATGGGCTTTAAAACATGAATGTCCATTTATTATCATAATAAGAATGCCCCACAAAAAAGAAGAAGAAAATTACAAAAACTCGCCCTGGTGACTTTGTTACCCCTGAGAACGTTATTAACTTCTTGCAAACTTTATTCTATATTTGCATGAGATAGTTTTGTTAAGGACATCTGGACTTCACCCACACTGCTTATAGTAGCATGATCTATTAAACGAAAGGTGATATTTATAAAATTTTAGATGTTTGTGGGTTTCTGTAAGTTGTAATTCTATAATTAGCATTTTTTTAATACGTTCATTGTTTTACATAATGGCTTATTTTATAGATAGGACTAAACATTTTTCTAACTATTCAGAATTCGTTATTCATGTTTTTGAAACTTTCCCCTTTTTTTTACCCAGCTGAACATTTTTATTTCTTTGGTATAAGGTAATTTATTTTTTATTCCTATGGGCATAATGGTTTTCTTGTAAGGTAAATTTATAGCTACTTCAAAAAATAAAATTAAAGATAGCACATCTGACTTGTATAATTAGTAGTATATTTAAGTTGAAGTGAAGAGCCATGATATGGGGGTGAATTTTCGTGAATAACTCCAAACGATGTTCATCATTATTTATTAAAACCTTCAATAATTAGAAGAAATAATACCAATGGTAAAGTAATTGGAATACAATATTAACAAAATTTTTGAATGCCTTTTTTGATGTAGCGTCTAATTATACATGTGTTCAGGTTGTTGGTAAATCGATACGTCTTCTTAGGAATTTGGAATATAGATACGTACGTTGTTGTGAAATATCAAAAGTTAAATATTGTACAGTATTTGCAAAACATGAAAAGGAAATTTTCATTGTTGCCAATTGCTGTAATTGTGAAAGTTGCATTGCCAGGCTGTCTCAGTGGCAGCAACTTACAAAGCCTGTAAAGTAAAAAGCTCACCACAGTCGTGCCACAAAACATGTAAAGAAATAAGTTAGTGATAATAAGAATCAATAACACCCATGAATTGAAACATGCAATTTTTTTTATCAGAAACTTAATTATTTAAATTGACTGTAATTCTTGCATTTGTTTTTAAATTGTGGATACTGTGTGTACAAGTAATCTAGATGCAACATATCCCCAACTGTCCTTCCACCATAAAAATGCAAACATATATCTGAAATAAATACTTTTTCGATCTTGTGTAGCTCATACAGATAATTATTCTTTTGTAGTGACAGAACAGAAAACTGAATGTTTAGAAATTAAAATTATAAAAGACCCCATTCGATATAACAGTGAGTATTTGCTAATGTGTTCTAAATTTTTTCTTTTTTTCCAATTTCATATTTATGTTTTGAGTGTGTGTTATAATATATATACAGGGTGTCTCAGCACCAGG
>QLNU02015360.1:48484697-48496663 GCA_006491805.2 Dysdera silvatica
AAAAATTCATTATACTCTTTTTTTGAATAATAAACAAAAAGTTTTTATACTCACAGTAGTGTAAAGGTTAAACAGGCCTTTTGAGAATTCGCTATGTAGGATAAAATCTCCATAAGCTGACAATGTGTCAATAATGTAAAAATATGAACTTTATTCTTATCTTACGCAGTTATTACAGACCGTATTCGCAAGTTATAGCAGTAATACAGATTGTGTGAGGGGAGGGGGTAAAATTGCCAATGGGACCTCTCTCCCTCCTTGAGTCATATCTCAGAAGGGTCTGATATAATTACAAAATATTGATTTATGTGACATACAAACATATTGAATTATGTGAAATTGTTATATAATTACAGAAGAAATTCAACACATCATTCATAATAATAATTTATTCAACCTAAGATACCCTTCCTGACAAGAATGAATACATACATGCCTGCCATAAGAAAATAAATTACATGAATTAGTATACAGCGTTCGTACGGTGCTTAAAAACCTTAGAATGTGCTGATTTTTTATTTTGGTTTCTAAGGCCCGTAAAAAGTGCTTGTAAAGTGCTTATCTTTTATTGCTATCATTATTTTTTTTTTTTATTTCCAGTCTTTAAAAACTGCTTATATTTATGATGATCTCCAAAGAAAAATACTCATTTTGCCTTTTTCTTCTCAATACGATTTCCCCGTGAGCCCTTAGCAATCTACGCAGGCGCAGCTTCTAGGGTAGATATGGGTCTTTTTGAACTATTCACAAAAATGACCCGTTCGTTCAGATAACTTTTTTTGTGAACTGCCATTCGTGATCATCGTTCGCAGTTTGCGGTCACCACTCTTCGTTCGTAGTTTATCATCATCGTTCATGGGTTGTAGTCTTCGTTCACAGTTCGCGGTCTTCGTTCGTAGTTTGCGGTCTTCGTTCGTAGTTTGCGATGATCATTTCCAAATCGTGGTCTTATTTCAAAGTCACCACCAAGCAGTCAAGGATATATCGGAAAAGGGATCCGGGGCCCCCAATCCTTTTTCTAGGCTGCTATTTGAGCTACGACTACGATATTCCATATTCAGAGAGTGTGTGCAATGGTACTTGAAATGCCGCATGTCAGGGCCATATCAGAGGGTCCCAGAGCCTCCATCCTTTTTCTAGACTGCTATTTGAGCTACGACTACAATATTCCATATCTGAGGAGTGTATGCGAGGACACTTGAAATGCCGCATGTCAGGGCCGCATCGGTGATCCCGGAGCCTCCATCCTTTCTCTAGGCTGCTATTGGAGCTATGACTATGATATTCTATATTCAGAGTGTATGTGAGGGCACTTGAAATGTCGCATGTCAGGGCCATATTGAGTGGAGATCGGAGCCCCCCCATTCTTTTTTCTAGACTGCTATTGGAGCTACAACTATGATATTTCGTATTCAGGGAGGATACAGGTGGACAATTGAAATGTTGCAGGTCGAGGCTGTATGGTGGGCCCAGAGAGTCATTGAGAGGTAAAGTGTTATAAGTCAAAAACCTTAGTTTTGAGATATATGCTGTTGAAATAATTGACTCACATGGAGATATATGTAGTTACACCTTGAAAATTGTGTTCTGGCAGAGAACTAATAAAGTTAGACTTACACTGTTTATACACAAGATAAAATGAACATACTGCTTTTTTTTTTCATGCCACTAACTTAATTTTGAAAGAAACAACAGATTTTTACCATTTTACCTCACATTTCGTATGTGTCTTTGTAAGGAAATGAGATTTTGCAGTAATGATTACTGTTTTTAAGACATTAATTTTTATTATTTGATTTTTACTTTACATCAGTAATTTTTTTTAATGCACAATATAGAATTTATGTATAAAACTGCCATTAAACATCTACCAAAAACTGCATATAAGTTTTCCCTTCAGGAAACAGGTCCTTAAAAGTTACCATTTTTTTTTTTTTCTTGTAATGGAGTATGAACCCTGGTATAATTCAGCACTTCGGTCCCTTTGGTGGCATAGTGGTGATGCATTTACCTAAGATGCCATTAATCCAGGTTCAGCCTTCAGTTGAGGGGGGAAAAAATATTCCAGACTGTTTATTGTTTTTTAGGCTATGGTTCCTAAGCCTTAAGAAGTTATCCTCGGAACAATGTTGATCCACTGTCTGAAAGGCAATGAATCAACATTGCTATAGTTTTTAATGAACTTCACTATATCAAACCACAGACTGAGATATGGTAGTCAAGCTATATGACGTACTATCACAAAGAAATTAGTCTTGCCAGACTTCACATCGGCTACACCCACTTCTCCCATAAACGTCCGTTAAAGAGTGAAGACGTCCTGATGTGTGCCACATGCAACGAACCGTTAAATGTTTTGCATGTTTTATTCACTTACACAAAATTTAACTAATAGCATTCATTAACTTTTAAACAAAATGATTTGAACCTTCATGGTATTTTATCTGATTCTTTTAATCATGAACTAATTTTTAACTTTTTATCTGATATTGGTTTTTTCAATGTCATCTGATCATTTTATTTGCATCTACTATTAATACATTTTTACCATTATAGTTTTAATTTATTTTTATTTTATAAACAAATGTACAATCTCATCTTGTTTGACACAGAATGACCCTTGGTGTCCTTACACCATAAAAATGCAACCAACCAATGTAATGCATTTATCTATTATACCATTAAACTGAGTTTAATTTTCTTGGTAGTGGAGGTTTGGATTGTATGGAAAACTATATGTTCAATGTGACATGACCTTTATTATCCTTACACTGTACAAACACAAACTATTCAGCATTTGACCTCATTGTATATGTTAAAATTACTGGAATTATACTAACATTTCTAAACAAAGATGCAATTATTTTTTGGTTCTTACTATATTTGTACTGTGCATTTTAGTAAGGAATGTATAAATTCATTTTTTAATAACAATAATTATATTAATAAAAGAGGATGTAAATATGAATGACATTAAAAGCAATTAATGGAAGTGATTTTAATGCCAACAGACTTCTTAATAATAGTAATAAGTGAAATTAACTAATTTATACAGGGTGTCTCAGCACCAGGGTTACAAACTTCTAGGAGGGGTAGGGTACACCTAGATAAACAATATTTGTCACTATACAATAATGTTTGTCACTCACAAGCTAGAGCTTTATTGTTTTTGGAAAAAAAAAAGAAGCGCCGTCCTCATCCTGGATTCGAACCAGGGTCCCCGCGTTGAGCCCGCGGTGTCTTGACCTACTAGACGAATGAGGACAAGAACAAACGCATTTTTCTTCGTATATGAGGATGTAAGATATTATTACCCTTCACAGGGATAACACAATTGCCAAATAATGGTCAACACAGAAAAGCCTCCGGGGCGAGATTTTTGTGAGTTTTTTGCCATAGAACCTAGGGTCGCAAACCACTCACAGCGCCAGTTCTAAAACCGTCCAGCATGCACAAATAGTGACAACCAGTGCATGAGAAGCGCAAAATGCGATGTCCTAATCATCTATGCACTTGAGCAGCTGACCTGAGTTTTATCTGGCGCTTTTCACGCACTGGTTGTAAATATTTGTGCATGCTGGACGGTTTTAGAACTAGCGCTGTGAGTGGTTTGCGACCCTAGGTTCTATGACAAATATTGTTCGTCTAGGTGTACCCTACCCCTCCTAGATGTTTGTAACCCTGGTGCTGAGACACCCTGTATATAATGAAGCGGACATTAATTCTAAGTTTAAATACTGATCATTTAAGTTATGAAAATATTGATAAGTATTGTCCGCATTATTATGTCAGTTTTGCTTTAAAACAATATCAGATCAGTGGAGATACAATAGTATAAGATTTTAAACCATGTAATTATTTTTAGAATCTGTGTCTGAGAAATTACTCCACTTCTGACAGTTTAATAGTGGAGTTATCAAGTAATAGCACTATTATGTGAAATATGTATCGTGCAGCGAATATTTAAAAATTGTTGAGTAATTTTAAGGTAATAGATGTTTTATTAATGGACCTGTGTAATTCATAGAACCCTTCGTGGTGGAAATAGTATTTTTTAATTTTAAATGTTGCTTTTGATGAGCAAATTATGTAACATTGTGATTAATATATTATTTTTTTGAAATATATGTATATATATAAACTTTTATGTAATCATAGTATCTTTTGAACTCTATTTTTAAATTCACTAAAATATAGTTGCTTTTATTTTTAGAAGACCTTCATGTTTTTCAAGTCCTTTGTAAGCAGCTAGGAGAAGTAGTATGTATTTCACTTTGAGTTTTAAGTATCTGAAATAGCTTTTACCATAGGCATAACTTGAAAGTTAAATACAGCGTAAAGGTTTGGAGAACAACAAAAAGCCTACAATTCGGTGGAAGAAATACGATTTTGCCTCTGTTCTAAAGAAACTGGGGCATGTGCCCCCGCCAGATTACACCTATGACTATTGCAACTAATTTTTTCTATGTGCTTTAAACCAGAATTAGCACTTTTCACACTGTTTTTAATCCTAAACTGCTGAAATTATTACAGCTATTCTCTAATTTTTGTAATATAGCGTAAAATTGTATAAAAATCAACCGTAATATGGTGAATCTTAATTGGGGTCATCTTGATTTTTGATATTAAAGTTTTGTATTTTACCTTGTTTGGCACAGAATGACTTTTGCTACCCTTGCGCTATAAGGAATCAACCATTCAAAGTTTTGTATTCATTTTAAAAAATTTGGCTGTATTTATCAATATTTTGGGCATTTATTGCAATGGGTTAATTTAAACTAGTGTAAGTCAATTACGACAAGCTTTGAAGCATAGATATTGATAGCTAGATTGAAGAAGTGTAAACATACGCCTATATTTATATTTCCTTTTTTTTTTTAATGTGCATTTGTCAGAAAAATTCATACTGGTCCTTGCAAAATTAATTGAAATTTTTGTATGGAAATCTGTATTAAATTGTATATTCACATTTTTTCGCATTTTATGAAATTTCCTTCTTTAAAAATGCCTTTGCATCTTTGTGAAAATTTAAATTCTGGTTAGAAGTTAATTCATTCTTTATTTAAAAACTTTTAAAGCTAATTTTTGATGTTGTCCAGGCTCTTCAAATACTTTTGATTAAGGGAGTTTTGTTCAGATGTAGGAACATATTAAAATCAGAAAGTGTGACTGGTAAGTATAGAGCAGGGGTGGGGAATCTACAGTCCTAAGGGCTAGATATGGCCTTTTGGGTCCGTAAGTACAGTCTTTTGGATGAATTTGAATTTTGAAAGCTAAATTATTTTATTAATACGTACCTGCTAACTTGTAAGATATGTACGGATGATTAGCAAAATTGTATGCATTTTATATACATATATATATATATATTTTTTTGTAATGAAAAAAAATTCTCAGATTTGCGATTCTTGCATTTTTTGCGGTGAAAGCGAAAGGCATACCTTCCAGCTCTCTTGTATTTTATGGAAGATTTTCGTTTTTGGTGATGTCTTCGAATTTTCCGTTTTTATGTATTTTTCTCCTGTTTTTTTTTTTCTGTCAGGCAGTGGCCACCCTGGAGACGCCATTCAATTCACAGGACCCATTGGTTAAGAACATTTAGTTTGCTGCTGTTATACGGGGTGGCGCAGTCCTGTGTGAATAGGGTGATTAAAATATTCTTACCCCTGGGTGACACAACCCTGTGTGATTATTACAATTAAAGCATTCTTACCCACTTAGATTACGCGATCTGGGTGGCGCCTTCCAGCTGGCTCCGTCTGACGCCGGCTTTAGTTCCTCAATCGGTTCTTCTAAAGCTCTATAAATGATGCAGTTTCAAAGTGTCAGAAGATATATGGTCCACAAATTTCCAATTCGGGATGACGTTTATCTCATGCTGAAGTATGCAATTAAGTTGCATACTTTTTTTTTTTTTTTGAAAGGATATGATTTTAATGTAGAAACTGGCAGAATTCTATGATCTTCAAGTAACTAAAATGCCAGTAAGTATAAAAAATATGGAGTTGACACTTGTAGTTTGCCTAATGAAAGAAGAGAGGGTGGATTGGAAGTGGGCTATTCTTTGTCAATTAACGTCAGCTGATGTTGCCTTTAGATAAAGCAGAATTCCTAGTGGTATGCTGTGTATTTTAACAATACCTCACAGCAATGCAGAATGTGAAAAAATATGTGGCAGTGTACGAAAAACTGGAACTGAATTTCTGAGCTCTTTATCCAATGAAAACTTGGAAGACATTTTAATAATTGAAAATATGAAAAAAGGACATTGCTATAAGCAAAAATTTGATAAAAAAAATTTTGGCATTGGTTAAATCAGCCACTTGTGTATAATAAAGTAGAATAATCATAATAAATCAGTGCTTTTGGTTTTATGCCTGTTTTGGGGTTGCTATGGTTTTTCATAGTGTGAAGTATATGTTGCTGTTTTAATCATTTAATTGAATAATGTATTTTAATTTTGGGAAATTACCTTGGATTTCATTTTCTGCTTAATATTGTCTAAATTTATCAGTAATTTGTGCATAATATGGAAAGAATATAGTACCTCTTTCAATTCTGGACATGTTACACTGCATGTATTACATGCAACAGCTGATGATGCAAGCGCGTTTTAAAAAATTGTTAGATTTTCAAAATTGGTATGTTAATGATTTTGTTCATATGATTTTTTATTTACTTCGTTTTTATTATTATCTTAAATGAACACATTTAAATAACAAAAGGTAAAAGAAGTATAGTAAGGATAATTTCAAATTTCAATTTTTAAAGTAAAGCTGTAAAGAAATTAATTACATATTACTATACAAATATATTAATAATAGAGAACGTCACAAAGTATACGTATGCGTTAATTAAGATATTAACTGTTTTCTAAGTAGTAGAATATCTTCGTATATACCTGATGTATCTACAGGGTGTTCGTGAAATATTTTGACAAAATAAGAAGGGTGGGTACCCATCAAAATAAACAATATTCTCCATAGAACTTATAAGTGCAAACCACTCAGCATGCACAAATAGTAACAACCAATGCATGAGAAACGCTAGATACAACTCAGATCAGCTAATCAAGTGTGTAGATTAGGACATAATATTTTGCGCTTCTCATGCACTGGCTGTCAGTATTTGTGCATGCTGGACGGTTTTAGAATTGGCACTGTGAGTGGTTTGCGACCCTAGGTTCTATGACAAATATTGTTCGTCTAGGTGTACCCTACCCCTCCTCGATGTTTGCAACCCTGGTGCTGAGACACCCTGTATATATATTATAACACATACTCAAAGCATAAATATGAAATTGGAAAAAAAGAAAAAATATGAGAACACATTAGCAAATACTTACTGTTATATCGAATGGGGTCTTTTATAATTTTAATTTCTAAACATTCAGTTTTCTGTTCTGTCACTACAAAAGAATAATTGTCTGTATGAGCTATACAAGATCAAAAAAGTATTTATTTCAGATATATGTTTGCATTTTTATGGTGGAAGGACAGTTGAGGATATTAGTTGGTAGTTTCTATGCGAAATATTGTTTATCTTGATGGGTACTATTATCCCGCTTATTTTGTCAAAACAGTTCATGAAAACCCTTTATAAAAATATCGTATTTAACCATTACATATCTACTGCTGGATGGTCTCTTCAAATGCTTTCCACACAGGTCTATCATAAGCAATGTCACCTCAACCTGTTTTCTTACTTCATCCACCCATCTAGTTTGAGGGTGTTTTCTAGGTCTTCGGTGATCTCCTGGAATCCAGGTGAAAATTTTAATTGTCCATCGTTTATTAGTTCTTCTTGCAATATGCCCAGCCCATCGCCATTTCAGCCCTTTTACTTTAACAATGATGTCCTTCACTCTAGTTTGCTCTCTCACCCAAGTGTTCCTTTTTCGATCTCTCCTAGTTATTCCAAGCATGCACCTCTCCATGCTCCTTTGTGTTGTCTGTAACTTCCGTATTGCTGCAATTGTTAGACTCCATGTCTCTGATCCGTAAGAGAGGACTGGCAATACACACTGGTTGAAGACCTTTCTTTTTAGACACAAAGGTAATTTTCTCTTCAGGATAAAACTGTTTCTTCCAAATGCACTCCAGCCAAGTTTAATACATCTGTTGAGTTCTTTCATAATGTTGCCTTCCATTGAAATCAGTTGGCCAAGGTAAATATATGAATCAGAAATTTTTGGCTCAATGTTGTCAACCTGTATTTTTGTTTTCTCTGCGAAATTATTGAACATGATTTTAGTTTTTTGTAGGTTCATCTTGAGTCCAACTTCTCTACTTCTAGTTGAGAACTGTACCATGTCTTAGGGTTCCAATGGGTCCTTTGAAAAAATAACTATGTCATCAGCAAAGCGCAGATGATTTAAATATTCACCATTTATTTTTATTCCAATTTATCAGCTGAAAAATCATCTGTAAAACTGGAGTAAAAAGTTTTGGAGAAATGGTATCTCCCTTCCTGACACATTTACCAATTTTGATAGTTTTGGTATCTTTATGTAACCCATATTTTGCATTTGCATTTTTATATACATGTTTCACCATGTGAATGTACACATCCTTGATTTTTGCTGATCTTAAAGAGTTGATGACTGCTGTCGTTTTAATAGAGTCAAAGGCCTTGTCATAGTCAATGATGTAGTAAATCAATGACATAGTAAATGTCACACACAATAGAAGTTCATATTCATGTGTTCTTTCAATTAATTCTCTTAATACCTGAATATGGTCTACTGTACTGAATCCACTTCCAAATCCCACTTGTTCTCTTGGTTGAGCTGGGTCTAATTTTTTTTGCAGGCGATGTGTTAGTACTTTTGTGTAGATTTTATAAATTGCATGTAATAAGCTAATTGGTCAATAATTTTTCAAATCCTCTTTATCACCTTTTTTATGCAAAGGAATTACTGTTGCAGAATCCCATTGGTTTGGTATGTTACCACTATTAAGACATTTGGTAAAGAATTTCGCAAGTATGTCTTCTACATATCCTCCAGCTTCTTTTAGGATATCTAATATAATGCCATCACCACCACAGGCTCTTCCTTTCTTCGTATTTCTATTGCAAATGTTACTTCCTCTTTCAAGATTTAAGATTTTAGGAGTTGTTCCTTTGACCATTTCAGTGTCTTCATTTAATCTACTTTTTTCTTCATATAGTTTTCTGTATAATTCTTCAACTCTTCGAAGTACTTGTTCACTATTTCTTTTTGTGGTGCCATCCTCTCCTTTTAATGCAATGATGTGTTTCTTCCCAAGATTCAAACTTCCTTTTACAACACCCTAAGGCTCTTGTTGTTTTCAATGGCTTTCCTTACTAACTCACAGTTGAATTTTCTTTGTCTTTTTTCATGCTTTTGTGTAGAGTTTTACAAAGTTCTACATACTCAATCCAGGGATTGGTATTTGGATGGGCCACCTTCATATGTCTTCTCCATTTCATGAGTTGTTTCGTCTTCTCAGATAATTTGCTATTGTGCTTTTTACGTGTTCCACCACCAAATTTCCCCAGCAGTTTCAATTATTATCTTGACCATATTTTCATTAGCTTCTTCAACAAGTCCTTCCAGTGCAGTAAGCGATTTTTTTAATTCCAATTTGAATGCCTCGGTATATCCTTTGAGTTTCCTTAAATCCACCCTCTTACATACTTGCTTCCTAATATGCTTCTGTCTTCTAATTTAGTATTTACACACACTTTATATCTAACCACTTGATGGTCTTCCGGTATTAAATCTCTTCAGTATACTGCAATTTTCAGTAACTGATTTCTTGTTTCTTAGGACATAATTAATTTCGCTAGTTCCTCTATTCGGGTGTTTCCATGTCCATTTTCTTTGTGATTTCTTCTTAAAAAATGAATTTATGATGCTGAGGTTTTCAGCTTCTGCAAATTCGATGAGTTGATCGCCACGTCCATTCCTTTCCCCGTATCCATATTTACCAACCGATGTCTCTCCTTATTCAAGTTGTCCAATTCTTGCGTTGAAATCCCCCATGATGAGCTTGATATGTTGTTTCCCTTTGGTGTGTAACTCTTTGATTTCTTCATAAAATTCTTCAACCTCTTCGTCGGTATGGCTTGATGTTGGTGCATATACCTGTACTATTTGAAGTTGGTATCGCTGGGTTAGTTGAACAACAAGCCTCGCTGCTCGATCTGATGTACTTTCAGCTTCAAGAAGGTAGTCTTTAATTCTTCTGTTGCTTAAGAAACCAACACCACATATTCTTCCAGTTTTCATTCCTTTATAATAAAAGAAATGTCCACTTTTAAGTTCTACCAACTCTTCACCTTTTTTTCTGATTTCACTGATCACTATAATGTCCCATTTGATCTTTTCAAGTTTTTCTTGTAATTCCTGAAATTTTTCATCAGAAGCAAATTAAAGTCCATTATACGTAGCCAAGGTCAATAACAAATCATAGTTTGGGCCATTCCATTGATTCTTGGCACTATATACACACATCTTTTTATATGTCCAATATCTACCACTTATTTTGGTTTCTCTCTTAAGAGCATTAGAAATAAATAGGAACACTTTTACCGAAAGCATTGAACGAGTATCTACTAAAATTATTAGTACAATTGGCCATTTAGGTTAAACGGTGTTCGAATAATCACAGTTGTGCTGTATATCTAATCAATGGCATAGAAAAGGGGGCCCAAGCTTCCCCCCCCCCCCCATTGGGTAGCAAAATACACTATTTCGTTTAACGTCAAATCACATGATCTGTTAAAAAGAATACTTGAAGCCCCAATAACTTTTGAATTGCTACGTCTCTGTATCTAATTTAAATTTCTTGAATGCGGCCTTCGAGTATAACTTAATGCAGCCTTCCAACATGAAAAGGTTCCCCGCCCCTTATATAGAGGGTACTTGACCACATCCTCGACTAAAAGTGATAAAGTACTTAAAATTATGTGCGGTCTGGCATTGTTATAATAAAATATTATACCCCTTTGTTGACTAGATGTATACATTTCTCATGAACTTTTGGCCCCAATTTGTTCAGCTGCTAACAGCATTTTTGTGTATTTATTGTTTGGTGATAGGTACAGTATTTTTTCAATCTAACCTGACACACAGCACCATTTTTTTTTTTTAAACTTTTTTAGATGCTCATAAATAGTGCTCTTTTGTATGTTCAATACTTTTGCTAATTCCTTTGTTCTATGGCATTGGTTATTTGCAATTTGTGCTTTAATTTATTCATCTTCAGTGATAAATAACCTCTCTCCTCCAATTTTTAGACTCGAATTTCCAGCTCCAAATTTTGGCAAATCACCTGCAAAGTGTCTTGTCAGTTATGGTAGTTTCATGGCATAACTGATATGTATTTTGTCTGTGTTACTTTTTCACCTTTACAACAAAAGAAAATAGCTAACTAAATATTGTTAATACCGCCCCTCCCATTTATGACAGCTGAAAAGGTAAGAAAAAAAAAGAAAGTATGTGAAGTTTTTTAAATAAATGCCTCAAGACATTTTCGTGATATTCATGTGAATAAAACCTATAAAATAGCAATGTATTAAGTCATTAAAATATATGTATTTTTATAATTTTCATAATCATTTTTGGTTAGACGTCATGCCGTGTTTTGTTGGGTGTAAATATGTTTAAAAGCATGTAAATACTGTTTAGTTTCCTTTTAATTTTTATTTTACTTTAATTTCTGTGCTTATAACAATATAGTTTTACATAAATTTACTTTTACTTTTCACATTTTTTAATATATCATTTGGTATTGCTAAAAATTTTTATCTAAACTGGAAATGCTGATGTTGTTACATAATTATCTCAGATTTGATCGCATAAAATGTTTGTATCCCTAATGCATTAGAAATATATGTGCATAACTACTTTTCCTTACAGGATCTTCTGTTGCATATTGGCAATAGAGTTTCGCCGACTAATCAAAATCCTGCAAGACTAGAGTCATCCATAAAGTATG
>QLNU02015360.1:48514488-48528916 GCA_006491805.2 Dysdera silvatica
ACTTGTACAGACTTTGAGGGGTGGTAGGGTATGCCAAAATAAGTAACACGTGTTTTTCTTTTTTTCGGAAGAGGTTTCTTTACCGAGTTACGACCCAAAAATAGTTTGGTGGATGGAAACTGGATATGTTGATGCTGGCGCCAAACTATACATGTGGGCTGTATGTTTTCGACTGCGTATTCTACCATACTAAATATTAAAGAAAATGTCCTTTTTTATTCGTTTTCTAGTAGCGAAGAAAAAAGTTGAGAAAACAGACATGGTTTATGTACGATTATAAGCACAAACACAATTCAGTCGATAAGCAACAACCTCCATAAGATGTATGCATCGAGCTTGATGGAGAAATCGATGGAAACGAATAAAAAAAGACATTTTCTTTAATATTCAGTGTGGTAGAACACGTAATCGAAAAAATACAGCCCACATGTACAGATTGGTAGTAGCATCAACATTTCCAATTTCCATCCATCAAATAATTTTTGGGTCCTAACTCGGTAAGGAAACCTCTTCCGAAAAAAAGAAAAATCGTATTACTTATTTTAGTATACCCTACCACCCCTTAAAGTCTATACACGTGGTAACCGAACACCCTATCTCTTCAAAAAATGAATAGACTATATATATAACAAAAAATCACTCAAAATGTATGAAATATAAAACAAAAAATCAAAGTATATTAAAACCTCCTAAAAGTGACCATTCAAGATTCCGTGAAAAAGTGGTCCTTCAGAGAGGTGGTTTCTTTATGAAGGCAAGGGCGGATCCAAGATGTTATTGCGGGGGGCGCGGTTTCAGGGCCCTCACCGATAAAGTTTTTAGTTTTGGTAAATGTTGTTATATTACTAGCCTTCCTTTATACTAGGGTTGTCCAACATACGGCCCGTGGGCCATAATCCGGCCTGCCTACAACTGTTTGAAATAAAAAAAATCCCAAATAAAAGTTTCAGATTCTTTTTCAGAAATAAAGAAAAATCGTGGGGACAGCATAGGTGACTTGCGATATAGAAATATCGAAAGTACACAAACAAATAACTGGAAGAAACTCTAAAGGGAGGCTGTTAAGTGTAAGTTATTTTTTTTCAATTTTTTTTTTTAAGAAACCGCTGACCCGTGAAAATTCTTTAAGTGGCCCGCTACCCAAAAAGGTTGGACAACCCTGCTTTATACTCACCAAAATATTTAATTTACGACAATGAATTAAAGCTGGGCTTTTCTTTAATTAAACTATATGGTTTAGGGCAGATTATAGTCAAGTATGACAGAAGGGTAACATAGTAAAGGAGACATATACAATAACCAAAATGATAATTTACAATGTTTCGATATTTGATATCTTTCAATGTTTGATAATTTAAACAAGTTTAAATTTAAACTACAAAAACATCGTAATTATTTTACTTTTTTTCATAACAAACAACTTTTTAAAAAATTTGAAGTTTATAGTGCAAAGTCGAGCCATCTTGGTTTCTTTGAAAATTTGTCAATCACTTTATTTACATCAATATGAATGTCTCTGTGGGTGTGTATTAAAAGTCTCTTCTGTCATCCGCGTTCGAAGCCAAGTTTGACGGCGCTTCAAGGATAAAAAACTACGTTCTGCTGAAGCAACACTTACTGTAAACGTAGTTTGAAAGACGAGTAGCTTGTAGATTCGTGGAAAAACGTCTGGATCGCATTTCTCCAAGGCTTAGAGACTTTGGACACCAGTGTAAGACTTTTATTTATTACGGTAGTAACAAACAACACATAAAATATTCTTCATCGTCTTTAATTTTTTTTCTTATTTAACCCTGACAGTGGGGGGCGGTCGGCCCTACCGCCCCACGCTGCATCCGCCAGTGAATGAAAGGCTATGATGAAGGGGAAATGAACATGAAATTAAAAGTAAAATAGTTGAAATTACATGAATAAATGGTAAGATTTATGTCACATTAGTATAAAAAATATGAAACTAAAAACTACTATTTGGAAATTTGAAATTTTAATTGCAAACACTGTAATAGTTAAAATTTGTTTATAAAGGAATGACTTGTAGTTTGCTTTAATGTAATAATTTATTTTTGTTACAATTATTTTCCTGGACAATTTTGAAGTTCAGAAAATAAATGGAGTATTTTGCTGTCTTCAGCAGGCACTGAAAAAAAAAAAGATTCCTTGAATAAGAGACAATAAGAACAAGACGACAAAAATTATAACTAGCTTCAAATATAAAGGACAACTTTGAAAAATAACTTGGGAAAACAGGAAATATGAAAACAAACGCCTTTTCCTGTGTATGATGGACAAACTAAGTAAAAAAATCGATAGCAGTACATTCGATGCGATAAAATCGATATAGGGTGTGTCATGTGCTGCCATCTAATAGGAGAAAAAATTAATATACAGAACATGAATTACAGTTCGCCATTTCAACAAAAACTCATCTACATCTAATCTCATTGTATTGTACACCAGACTTAAAAAAAAGGTACGACCGCCTTTTAAATTACCAAACTTATTTTACCAGAACAACTGATACAACTTACGATAATCAGATATTATTAACTGAAAAATTATTTACCAACGAAACTTTCATTTTTATGTTTAACAATCATATGAAAAGGCACTCATTCTGACCTGACTTCATTACGCTTTCCTGATCATACCTTTTATACACGAAATACTAACTATCTAATACGGGTTTATTCATGGACGAATTGTGGACACATCGATTGTTTTGGCAATTGGATGTAAAAAAAATTTCCTGGCTCAAAATCAGCAAGATAGAGTTTTCAAAATTATTCAAGGAACCAAGAATATATTATGCGCATTTATATGTTACGATGTACACATAAAATTCCAATTTATTTCAAATTATTTAGGGGGCCTACATAGATCTAGGATTATGATTAAAAATATATATTTTTTTATAAATTTTTGCTTTCCACCATTTCTAACCTAATTTGTAGCAGTTATTCTTTTAATCTCAAAAATATCATTGCAACATCAGAAATATTTCGTAATAGATATTTCATCAAAAACTAACTGTTTAGATAGAATACAATTTTTCTTATTTTTATTCATCTGCCTAATTAAAAAAAAATTTCCCTGTGGACATCTATTAGAATCATAATATCACCACTTTTTTCCATAATTTATACTTTACAAACCAATATTAATACACCAGCTCTGTCATTCATACATTTATTTATTCATCCAATCCACTAATTATATCCAATTCTGGGCAGCACAACACACATAACATGAGTTTTGCTAGCTCCTATTGTTTTTACCATTAACTGCCCAGGTGGATCAACTTAACTAACAAATCATACATTATTATCACTTTACATAAATAATTGTACCCGTCCAAATTAAGTGTAAATTGAATTGAAAATTTATCAAATTTAGCAGCTAATTTTTGCAATAATAGACCAATAGATGGCGCTGATCAAAAAATATTCAGCATTGCCAGTTACATTTTTATTAATGGAAATACAGTGAAAATCGTTTATAACGACGCCGGTTATAACGACCAACCGCATATAACGACGGAATTTTTACAAGTAGTTTGGTTTGCTATTCTACTCCATACTAAATATATCGGTTATAACGACATCGTATATAACGACGGCGATTTTGTAGTCTACGTAGATTCTAAGTAGGGAAATTCGTATCGGATATAACGAGGCGACTCGACAGTTATAAAGCATAACCACGTGGGTTAGTTACCGAAATTGCAGGTTAATTGTCAAAATTTAAGCGTTATTCTAATCCTGTTTATTTACAAATGTCTGAGAAATTTTTATCACTGCTAAACCTAAATATTGAAGATAGTGAACTTAAAAAGTGATTTATTAATTGAATATCACGAGGGTCATATTCTTAAGGGGCCTATTCTATTGTTTCAGCGTAGAGCCCACAAAACTCTTAAACCGGCACTGTTCGGAAGTCATTACTATAATATAATAAATATTATTCATTACATTTGTTTTCTAGAATTTTTTAAGTTTGAAAAAAAATAAAATTCTATTTATTGATGCGGCTATAAATATAATTTAACATAAACGGAAATTAAATTCATTATAATTAAATATATTTTTATTCAATTTTGAAACCAAAAAGTTTAATAAATTTTACTATCAAAATAATTTATAAAACTCTGGAGTATATTATACTATAGGCTACTATCATTTTAAAAAAGATATCGTTTATAACGACTATCGGTTATAACGACCGAATTTGCGCGGTCCCTTGAAGGTCGTTATAACCGATATTCAGTATATTCTAGTTTGTGCTAAATATATGGCCCTCCCTTGGTTCAGTAATAACGCATCAGGACACCGATACCCAATGGTGTGAAAAAGAGAACGCTTACACCACGAGGAACATTAACTACAATTTAGTTGAAATTATAAAAAAAATGCGTAATCAGTGAAATATGGATAAATTTTTGCTTATAAATTCGAACATCTTATCTACATAATTTATAAAAGGAATAATGATTTTTACATGATACCGATTAATTTACCCTTTTTTGGCATGAATAAAGTATAATATATAAGTAAAATACTGTCGAACCTGGTTATAACGACGACTGGGTCATTATGGCAAAATTCTGAAATTCCCTCGAGAGCACCATAGGTATATCGTTATTTTCCCCTGTTATAATGGTATAGAATTTACATAAGACACGGGTATGACGTTAAAACAAGTAGTCTGTTTCCCTGGAACCATCTAGTAACAAAATATGTAATTATTCCTTTTCGACCAATTTTAAGCTCACTACCTGAAGTATCTGGTGACCAAATTTCTTTCCATTACGCATCTTAAAATCAGAGCTTCCTGGAATAGGATACTTTAATTTTAACTTAAATTTATTACGTTTATTCTACAATTGTTCCTAACACGACTTGAAAAGCGTAATCCCAGTTCTGTAACGTTAATCTCATAATTTATTTATTTTATTTGCAAATAGACCCGTGATTCAGCTAATACAGACAAGAAATGTCGTTTTGTAATATATATGAAACAGAAAACACACATTTCATCAACAATCACTTAAAGGTTACTTAGATTTAGAATAAAAGTGCACTGCAACAGGCACTTTTGTACGATCTCTCACAAAGGCGGCAATTTAGAACAGCCTTCCATTCATTGTCAGGGTTATTTACAATAATGAAAAAATTAGACCAGAATTTATTATTTAATGAGTAAAAAATGGTAAAAATTTTTCCATAAGATGTTGAGAATTAAAAAAATATTTACAAACTTAGTGATCGAGGATGTTTTTTTAATTGGAATAAATGTGGTGAAACAAATTTATAAACAAGACATTGTAATAATCCATATGAAAACGTTATCCTATTTGAAAATAACGAAAAACTACACACGGACACACATTTTTTCAAAACGTGTATAATTTTAGTTGTTTTTGGTGACGATAGATGGCGCCATAGTTTTACGATAACCCTGGTGTATTGATATAATTCCGCTGGTACATCGTAGCATTCGATATTTTTTTTACGATATATCAAATGACGCATATATTAATATATTTTCGAATATTGCTATTCTTATACATTTCACATTCATAGTCTTCCAACTGGAGGACAATCCCTGACTTGCTAAACAATTATCACGCCACAAAGAAACTTTCAATTCGAATTATACATCGAGGTGTATAGCACCACAGTTCAAATTACACAATACAAAAGCTTCAAAATAAGAAAATGAACTAGTATTTAAATAATTTGCTAATAAATGGAGAAACAAATTTGTAAATGAATGCAATGTCAGGAGCATCTAACTGTGATATTCGCTGTAGTTACACTTCTTGCGATTACTGCGCCACCGATCGCGTATAAAATAAATATATTTCAGACAAAAGTTATGTATTTTTTCCCGTAGAAGCCGAAATAAGATATAAGCGTTCCCATTTTAAATCCCCCCCCCCCCACGCCCATCCCATTACGGGGGCTAATTTTTATGGGGTTGGATTGCCCCATCGAACGTATGTTGAGTTTTTTTATAACCTTTGTTTTAGACAATGTGAATTTCTCAAGATATTTTGTTGTCTCAAGTTAAAAACTCGTTCTGCATACAAAATTTCATCGTAATGGGGGTGACAACCAGAGCCGTAGCTAGCAGGTGACGAGGAAGACCCACGTCATCGGCGCAGGAGAAGGGGACATAAAATCGACTGAAATAACTAACAGGGAAGATACGTCTGTGACTATAGGGCGCAAATCGGACTATTTGCCAGGGCGTAAGATCATCTAGCTACAGTCATGGTTACAATCTTCATCACCTCCCTGCGTGTTCCAGTTGTAAAAAATTGCGATCTTCTGCGTTGGAAATTTAATTGCGTGCGAAAGGTGCCCTCGCAATTGGGTGACCAAACTCAAGGGCGGAAGCGAACCATTTATTAAATTATTATTTCGTATTCGAGATCTTCGGATTCAAGTCAATATCAAAGGGAAGTTTGTTTCATTTTCCTTGCGCCATAAAAATGCAACCGACAAAAACGTTTCGTTTTCTGAAAATAAAAATTTGAAAAGTCACATTTTGTACGATAATAGTTTAGAATTATGTACAGTATATATAGATATAAAGTAGATACTGTATATCAATTTCTTATTATACTATTGAATTAATATGGATGGCGATTTTGGTTTTGCACCAGAGCGACCAACAATCCAAGAACGGTCCTGCTTGCAAATATCTAAAGTGTCATCCATTGACAAATTTAAACCACATTTTTTTATTCTGTAAAACAAAAATCCAAACTCAGACAATATTTGTTGTACAAACCGCACATTCAGCGATTTTTCCCTTTTTTATGTATTTTTAAAATTTATACGGACTTTTGGTTTGCGCTCTATACGTACAATATAACACACATCATTAGACAACAATGTTTAAATAATATAGGATTCCCACTCACATTAGAGAAAAAAAATGCCTGACTAATGAAAAACGAAACTTTGAATTGAAGTTCGGTTCCGGAAGAAATAGCTTCACGTTTATGTGAAATTTAACTATTCAGAACAAAAGTTAATAAGGTTTCCACTGAATTCTCTACGTTTAACATTTAGTAACAATTCCAGTTGCATGGGAACTCCGCAATACTATCATGTATATGTTAGGCAAGATTATATATGCAAACTCTCATCTACGTGTGACAGAGTATGATATGTAAGTGTTTGTATACAGAAACATGCCTTTAAATATTTGTTTTGCGGTGACTACAATAGAAAACTTACTTACCAACTTTATATAGACTGACTTTGTAAAACTTAAATATTAATTTTATAAAGTAGTATTATATTCTTATATTCGTATTGTTTATAAATGCTTGAGGTCAAAAAATAATAATTAAAAAAAATGTAATGTCTGAAAACTGGAAGTTAATTTCAATTGTAAAGATGGCGCCATCGTGTTTAACAAATTTTCCTGGCAGCAAGCAACGATAAATATATTTATATTTAAAAACATATTTTATAGAAACTTTAATATTAACTGATATATAAAGATTATAATGTATTATCTTACTAATAAATGTTTATTTAGCATTGTACATTTAAATCTGAAATTTAAATGAGATGTTTCTGACTAGAGATCGGAAATATACCAGTACTAGCATCAGGCATTAACTCCCATGTTTGTTGACATAATCTCAATATACCAAATAGGTGCTAATTATATAGCATATTGTGTAATCAATTATATAATAATATATATGATATAATAATATTAAAATTTTAATTTAAAAATTAAAAACTATAAAATATATCTAAAAACATTTTTTTTTCCATTTGTCATTCTTTGGAAACTTCAAATAGTAAATCGAAATCCGCAGTAATCGAAACCGAAATAACCGGGGTTTTCCTGTACAGAATTGGTTTTGTGTGCTGCCACCTAATGTCAAATGTTCAAATTAAAATTATATCTTAATGAAAGTTTTAAAAATATGTAACATTTCTTAAATTTGCTCATTTTGTATATTGACAAACGAACATAACATTAAACTGTTATGTTTAAATTTATTATTATTTAAAATTTTATAGACGACATTCAGAAATTGAAATAGAATCTTATATAATGGTTCAAAAGGCCCCCTGTAAGTGCCTCTTAAAAATGATAAGGAAATAGATCTTATTGTCTCCCGATCCCTGAGGATGGGGAGATGTTAAATAACATTAGACACAAGCGTCTACGGACAGGACGTCGAAGCCGCCCTCTGCGCATATATGTGGACTTCGTAAATGCAAGCACGTCGCCGCTTAGGTAATAGTAATGCCGAAACACTCTATAAAATAGCTAGATCTACTAGCGTTTAGTAAGAGAAGCTTCTTCTGTCGCGTTTCTGCGCATGCGCGTTTGTCAGTAGTGAAGCGGAAACGAAGTAATACATATATAATAACTCCCGGTCCGAACTTGTGAATGTTCGCCCTTTTCTATCGGTGGGGAAGTGGGGGTGGCAACCGCAGGAATACGACTCCCTTCAACTTCTGTGTTTGATCCTGAAATGAGCGCTTTCCCACTAACTAACTTCGGATCTTCTTTATATAGCAATTTTTCATACACATACTCTGGAATTAAACCTTGTTCGTTTAAACCAAGGACGATAGCACAAAGTATTTCTTCATTATTTTCCGTGATTGGCATATGCGCAAGTTTCATTTCGACTTTAATGAGGTCTGCTGTAACAGGCTCACCAATTGCAGGCCGTAACTCTATTGCAGACTTTGAGGTTAACATTTTCTTAGGCAATAACCCTCTTCGTATTGTTGTGATGGCAGCTCCCGAATCCCGGAGTGCTAAAAGAGGTACCCCATTTATCATAATGCTAACCCGTTTTAACCCTATGCCCGTTAATTCCTTCTTCGTGTCAATTTCCATTCTTCTGACAATCTTATCAGATTTTGGCGGTTCTTCTGCTCTTACCAAGGAATGTCCATCTATTCTTTTGGGCATGGTTTTTTTTTCAGGGCACGAGTTGTAAAAATGCCCTACCTTCTTACAAAAATTACATGATCTTTGATTTCAGTTTTGTTGATAATTGTAGTAGGGACGTTGTGCTTGGGATATGAATTTCGAATTATTGTTAGTTTAGGAATTATAAAATGATTTATCTTTGAATGGTGGAGATGAAATTCTTTCCAAATTTTTATTATTCCCTCTTTAATCCTTATAAAATCTTCTAAATGGAGGGCGATATTTTCCCCCTTCAACACATTCATAGCAATACTTCGGGGTGCTTGATGACTTTCAAACCCTTTATAATTATCCTTCCGAGCTATTGTAAATAATTGAGCTAACTTTGTAATTTCTTCCGGTTTTAAATATTTGGTCCCTTCTTGTAACTGAACGTTACGTCTACATTCTTCTGTTAACGAATCTTTTAATTTATGAGCAATGATTAAATCTTGTAAATCGGCTATGGTTTTGACTTCTCTTGACGTTTGATAGTAGTCCCATAGACATCTTAATCTCGATAAATATTCCGCATAACACTCCTTTTCTTTCTTCTGTGCGCTAATAAATTTCTTCTTGTATTCCGAAGGTGAAAGTTGGGATAAATCTAAAAATTTATTCTTGATCTTTACGTAATCACTTAGATCATCCGACGAGAGTTGAGAAATTACATGCTGCACCTTTTCGCCTAATATGGGCAGTACCAGCATGGCTCTGTTCTCCTGAGGTATACGAGCATTCTCAAAAACCTTTTCTACATTCGTAAAGTACGATGGATATTCTTCGGAATTATTTGGTAATAACGGGATCAACCCTTTAACCGAATCCTTGCACTCCCACAGGGATTTTGTTCCATCAGGTCTTGCAGCGGCGTTTCCATGACTCCTCCTTCTAGATATTTCCATATTAGCTTCTATACGGGCTCTTTCTAATCCAATCTTGGCCATCCGTAGATTATACTCTTGCTCCGGCAGGCAACGTTGCAAATTTTCCCAGCTTCCATTAATCGGACTCGTACATAGTTAAAAAAACGTTGTTTTTTGTGTCTTATTTATATTGCGTATTGTTTCGTCGAATATTTCCTCGTACATGGTTGTATGGAAGAAGACCAAGGGGGTGGTACACTTATTTAATTAACATAATATCTGCGAGACTATTTGCTCTTTGCACGTTTGGTGTATCCATGTTTTGTCTGGCAGGTGAATTTCTCCCTCTCTCTTTTTCTCTCCCTCTCTCTCTCTCTCTCTCTTTAATTATTAAGCTTTTTCTTTATATGTACATACACACACCAAATTTTCTCATATATACGCATCAATTAGATCAGATGTAAGCATATTCCTTTTTATATTTTCTACTCAATAATAATACGTACTAATTCTGTCTTAAATAACTCTTCCTTTACTTAAGAGTATCATATCAATTTCATATATATTTGCACACACATAAACAAACAAATAATCCTTTGTAATTATAATATACACTTCTAATAAATTTACATATATATAATTCAAAGGCAATACTTTATCTTCACAAAAACTTTGAAACAGTTTAATAATTCACTAATTATCTGGAATTTTCTTCCATTCTTTTCAATAACAATGTCATAAACAGTTATTTTAAAACTTTTTCTCTATGCTTATATATAAAAAATATATATCCTTTACACCATTATTTTCGCATTACCGTAATACTTTCTTTTCTTTTTAAACCAATACCAAGAGCTTTACTTCCGTTGCAATTCTTCAAAAAAAAACAAAAAAAACAACATTTCAATACTTTCTGTGCAATACTTTGTAATTAATTCAAAATTTGAATTAAACTCTTTCTTTCTCTGTTAGATATTCTTCAAATAATCTACTCTTTTAATTTATGCGTATCTTCTAAATTATCAATATAATATTCGCAGATATATAGTATTCAACTATATCCCACTTCCAACACCAATTTATATCAGAAACCTTCTTTATATATTCCGCAAATTCTAATTTGTTAAAATGCCTGGATTCTTGGTTTCTGAATTTTTCTTTTAATTAAAACATTGAAAACAATACTTAGTATCTTCTTTCGTCAGCTGCGGTATAATCCAAAGTAAGGCCGCTTCTTCTTCGGAAATTACTCCTTCTTGGCAGTAATTAAACTCACCGAATACAAGTACGCACCTCTTCTACTATTAACTAATTTATTAATTACAACAAAATATATTTACAAACCTTTCTTTGTATTTAAAATAAAAAGACTTAGGAGAACCACTCCCCTGTCCGTACAGGACCGAGCCTCCCCTGCGAAAGCCTTCGTTACCCCCTTAAAGTTGTCGAACTCCCCTTTCTTGGGATTTCCTTAGCCAATAACAACACTGCATTCAGTGGTGGCATCATAGCGTGGCCATGTGTGGATTTAAGTTTTAGTTCGGGTTAGTGACATAATTTATCATCCTTCTTTCCCGCTCTTTCCACAATGGCGGGCGTCTATGAAACTATATATATTTATATTGGAGGTTTCTAAACTGTCTATAGTTGAGGGCCCGACAGCAACATTATGAAAGAACTCAACAGACGTATTAAACTTGGCTGGAGTGCATTTGGAAGAAACAGTTTTATCCTGAAGGGGAAATTGCCTTTGTGTCTAAAAAGAAAGGTCTTCAACCAGTGTGTATTGCCAGTCCTCTCTTATGGATCAGAGACATGGAGTCTAACAGTTGGAGCAATACGAAAGTTACAGACAACGCAAAGGAGCATGGAGAGGTGCATGCTTGGAATAACTAGGAGAGATCGAAAAAGAAACACTTGGGTGAGAGAGCAAACTAGAGTAGAGGACATCATTGTTAAAGTAAAAGGGCTGAAATGGCGATGGGCTGGGCATATTGCAAGAAGAACTGATCAACGATGGACAACAGAAATTCTGAACTGGATTCCAAGAGACCACCGAAGACCTAGAAAACGTCCTCAAACTCTTTCATAATTTTTCATTTAATGTTGACTAAGTAATTTTCATTAAATATAAAATATGGAATTTTCGTTAACTGCAAAATAAGAAGTTTTAATGAAATGTAAAGAACTTTCATTAAATGTAAAATATTTTCATCAAATATAAACAATTTTCATTAAATGTAAAGAATTTTCATTAAATATAAAGAATTTTCATTAAATATAAAGAATTTTCATTCAATGCAAAATGAGGAATTTCCATTAAACATACCAATAAATTTACTGCGACTTCTCAATTCCGCCACTGAATGAATGGTTAAACCAAGCGTTTTTAAACTATGCGTAACGGCTTTTTGGAGTGTTGCGGAATTTGAGTAAGAACGTCGCGACTTCGACTAACATTTTGTGTGAGATTTCATATGAAAATATTCATATTATGTGCTTTAAATACTTTTATGTATTTGGGAATTATCAACAATTTACAAGAAGTGAAGGGGGATCGTGGATCAAAAATGTTTGAAAACCCCTGGGTTAAACTTTTTGTAGGCCTCATCAGCGATGCCGATGGTCTTATATTTGAGGATAGCTGCTTCTTTGTAGTCTAAAAGCGCGTACAAGATTTGCATAATGACGTTCTCTGTCGTAGTAATTCAGACATTAGTTTTTGACAACTGTTGATAACATATGCCAAATATCGGTTATTTTTGTCTGAATGGACTGATAACGTTAAATCGCAGGGTAAATGTTATTTTTGCTATGGTTCGTTCTCATATATCCTCCACTTTCCTGTGTCAAACTGTTTTTGAATAGAACTTCACTCTTTTAAATAAACAGCGAATAATTCGGGTAAGAGAACGAGAAGGTCATTCAAATGAACGGAATGTTGATTACGATGTTTAGGAAATAAAACTGTGCTAGCGGTCGGCTGATGTGTCAAGCGCAGAACGCACATGGTGCCTATCAGAAGGACGGAAGGTCGTGCGGTTGACCTCCTTTTTATGAAGTCTTTCAATCTGACAGCAGCACGCTCTTGCATTGAGAAAAAGAGAGAGACATAGTTGCCTACACTAAAGAAAATCTGTCTAAAGCTGGAGTTTCTCACTTTCCATTATCAAGTACTTCTGTTTCGTTTAAGTCTAGTCCTTGCCAGTCCCGAACTCACGAGTCAAGGGCTTTCGAGCATTTTAGATCCTAATCATGTACAACAGGATGCATTTGTTTTTAAATAAACAAATACACTCTTCAAGCATCCAATTTCAAATTATTTTGTTTGGTGCAAAAATTTTAGTGAATTTATCATTATACGTATTTGAAATCAAAAACACAGATGTTCATAACGTGATTTCAAGCACGCAGGGGCGTAGCAATATGAAAATTATGAGAAGAGAGTAGGAAGGGGGAAAGTGGGGTTTTTGCCCCACTGGTTCGGGTGGTCCGTGCCTCCTGCCTCTGTACCTCCGTGCCTGGAGTGGGGCCGCAGGGAGGGGTTGCGGGGTGTTCCTGAGGGTTCCACCAAGAGTTGGCACGTGTTTTATTTGGCGCGGTTTTTTTTTCTAAATATAAATAGAGATAAGTTTTAATTTTTTTTTCTTTTAATTTTTTCCATTTTTTTTTTTATACATTTTTTCTTTTTAAACTTTTTAAACTTTTCATTTTTTTTTTTCAAACAAATTGTTATTCACTTTTTACAAAACGTCTTATTTCTATTTTTGAGATGAAGAAGAATGATTACCCGTTTTAAATTAAGTATTATACAAATGTTTAATATTTAAATTGTTCCTTAAGGTTAGTGAAAAGCTAAAATTTATGTCTAAATTGTTTTAAATAATTGTAATTAGATAATTTTAATCCCCTAGTTTGAATTGTATGCGGTCTTTTAAAATAAGTTTTACACAGAAGTTTATTCTTTAATTTCCCTTAAAGTTTAAAAAAAAATCACACATTTGTTGCAATTTTGTAATAAGCTCGTAATTAGTAGCCTAATGAGATAATTTCAATGATATTAAATCCGTATTTCAGTTATATTCCGTTTATTATCATCGATTTCAATTTTAGATGGTTCCGAACGTGTCAGAGACATGTTTCTTCCCACCAGACAGTGCGACGCCGGTGCGTCCCCTCCCCCACTCAGGTAGATCCCCTTCATGCTTCTGGTTCTCGCGCTGTATTACAATTACCTAATTAACTCTTTTGTAGCTAGAATTTCCTACAATAGGATGTTTCTATGCATATCTCAATATTTTAAAAATCGTTATTTAGCTATTTTTCTGTGTAATTGACTTCCGGTCGTAGCTCTCTTAGTGGTAATACTAATCATATTTCTATCAAGCATCGGCTTTGGACTTCACTTTCTCCCCAGCCCCTGCCTAGAGAAGATCTATGCTAGAGTTTTCATTGATTCAACGTATTTCAGTCAACGCGCGACTTCATTTATTCACCGCTTCACCATGTCTTCCAGCCAAGTAAGTACGCTTTTCTTATTTTTTTCTATACATATAATAATTACTTTCCGTATTTTAATTTTCTTAAATTTAACGTTTCTA
>QLNU02015360.1:48533993-48544042 GCA_006491805.2 Dysdera silvatica
ATAATCACAGCTCATTTCATAGCACACAAATAAATGATCAAAAACATAAAAATAGTCTGGTATTTTGTTGTTGACGGATAAAATTGTAATTCTCAATGCTTATAATAATGCACAAAGATATCAAAAAGAAAATATCATCCTCCAAGCCTCTAGTGCGGCAGTGGTCTGCCCACACTACTGAAAGAGGTAGCGGTAATGGGAAAATGTTATTCAGACTTACGTAAATTGATTGGAGGAAAATTTGTTGATGTAAGAAAGTAAGAAATTGTGGGTATAGAAAAAAAAATGGATAAGAAAAACATGTATAAAGAATAGTAAATATTGGTGAAGGCATTCAATGGAAAATAATCCTCTCAGTTCTATTTATTTGTTGTCCAGTTTATCTTAATCATCGTACGGTATCTTAAAACAATAAATCTGTCATGATACTGCCCTAGGCGGTCGTCCATTTCGCCAATATGGCCGCGCCGGACCTGAGTATGCGAGTATGGAACAAAACGAATTGCATTTAAAAAAATAAGCCGGGGAAAAGTTATACTTTATTTCCCCTTCTTTAAGCATCCTTTTTCCGCTATCAATTAATCGTTCAATATAAATTCTGGAAAAAAAACTTCGTCTAGAATTCTTACTTATGTTTTGAGGTTTCTCATCAATTGCAAAAATACAATATTTAATTTTTGCAACACCCCTCAACTATTTGCAAAGGTCAAAACACTGGTTTTCGCAGAGGGGTTGATGGGGATTGTAACCCCCAGCGCGATGAATTTTTGTACATATATATATGAATATATGGAGTTGTAGCTCTGTAACCCCCCATTGTAAGCCTGTAACCCCTGCTTACGAAATTTCTGTGTACTCCTATTGGTTAAAGGCATTCGTTGCAAAAGTTATCAATGAAGATTTAAAACTTTCTAAGGAAAGCTTAAAATAATTTTCACACAAAATTCCTCTTCTGTTTAATGCCCTCGACAATAATAAGGTCCAACTTTCGACTCGAAATGTTAATACCCCCCAGTGTTGGTCTCAGGGTAAGGCGAACCAGGCGACCGCCTAGGGCCTTACGCAATACTTCATTAGTTACATTAATTTTTCTAAACTTCTAAAAGTACCTGAAAATTCAAATATTTTTCATATTTAAAAAAAAATGTAATTTTACCTGTAACAATTTCAAATTGTGTAAAATTTCTCTCTATAAAAGAAAGCAGAGAATTACTACAAAATATTATTTATGTCTTTGCAACAAAAAAAGAAGTTTAATTTATGGCCTGCAAATGAGGAGAAGAGAGTCCGACAGTTGACGTGAAAAAGGAGAAAAAAATTGTAAATGGTAGCAGTGGCGTAGGCAGAAAGTTCATAAAGGGGGTTATAGGCTTAATGGGAGGGGTTACAGAGCTACAACTCATACATTCCTATGTTAAATATACAAAATTTCATTGCAATGGGGGCGTTACAACCCCCAAAACTCCCCCCCGGCTACGCCTCTGTATGGGGAAGAACAGAACAACGTGGTTGAAAAGAAGAAAAATTTTTAGGGAATAGTTTGCATATTGCCACTGGTCTTAGCAGTTATAATACGTTTGGATTAATTTATTTTTAAATTTCGAATGACTGAAGCGGATGAAATTATAATATATATATAATAAATATTACTGGTCCCGTTGTTAAGACTTAGGTGTAAACAAAATTTATTTGGAGGTCCCGTTAAGCCATTGAACCTATCTCCAATTATCTGTCGCGCTATAGAGGGAGAAGTAAGAAACAATATGAAGTATTTGCGAACAATTTTAGGTATGAATAAGCTTTATCGAACGAAAATATCGTGATTTGAGCAATAAGTTAGGTATGAGGTTATTAGATTAATAAAATCCAAGTTCGTTTGTTTGGTTTTACGGCTCAAAGACTACAGTGGTCATGCTGCGCCGGGACCTACTGTTTTCCGAGGAATCCGAACCTCTTAAGGCCTAGGGAACCAAACCCCGGACTACAGTGAGCAGTGCGATCTTTATGAGATCTCTGAGTAAGCGTTCTTTTTGCACTGCTGGGAGTCGAACCCGGATTAGCCGCGCAATAGGAGAACGCGTTACCACACTGCGCCACCGCAGGGCCAATAAAGTCCAACTAAGTTTGCCAAAAATAAATCACAAAGTAAATATTAATATATTTTGTTACAGATTTTTGAATCATTGAATATGATCAATATTTGAATACAGATTTCATTTTCCTTTATTAATTTGTTTCCCTCTCCCCTTATCCTTCTATCGAAAATATTTTTAAAGGCTTTCGAATACAGTAAGATCCACTTATAACGAGCACATATTTAGCGAGTTTCCAGCTATAGCGGGGAAAATATGGATTTTGTTCGGCATAATGGTTAAGTGCAATATAGAATTCAATCGTTTTTAGTGAACAAGATTTTTATGGGTCGGGTCGGATATAGTGAAAGCATTTTCTTTAGTCCTAAGCTCCTCGTTATATATAGGCCCTTTCGTATAGGGCCTCGTGCAATATACCTTGCCTCGGGCCTTGCAAACTCTTGGGCCGTCTATGAGACTAAAGTGATCAACTCGTTCTTATTTCCCGGGCTTTTCCCGTATTTTATCTAATTTTTCCAGCTTCTCTCAGCTCCCGTATTGACATTGCATATCTGCCGTATATTTAATTAACCACCAAAATTGCGAAATTTCAATTATATATTATAATATAAACACAGGAAATATAAAACAACGTTGGGTCAATATTTTCAATAATTTAAGAAGCAAACAAATTGATGTGACAAACCTTAAGAATGATCGTAAGCTTTGCTATATTCCAGGCTCAAATGCTCATACTGAAAGAGTTTCTTCAGTGATGAACAATAAATGGGCTGATCGGAGAAATCAAAGTAGCATAGAATTAAACAAGTCAGAACTAATGGTTGCAATTAACTATGACTGTAGCTGCAACGAGTTTCTAAAATTTTCACAAGAAAATTGAAATTTTTACAGCATGTGTCGATACAATTACAGAATTCAAGGCCGTAACCAAGTCTCATTCAAAATTTAGTTTCTAGAATGGGGGGACGATCTCTGAGATCCACCCTCTGGATACGGGCGTGAATATAGATATGAAGCCCAAGTAAGCTAGTAAAACTAAGGCACCGTGCTCAAATTAAATATTAATATATTCTGCTACAAATACTTCAGTCAATGATTAAATAGGATGAGTATTGAAATGTATCCTCCCATCTCAATCAAAAATATTTAAAAGTGCATTCAAATAGGGTAGGACTTACTTATAATGGCCGACGTCTAGCGAATTTCCAGATATAGCCAGAAAATATAGATTTTGTTTGGTATAATGATTAAATACAATCGAATTCCATCGTTTTTAATAAACAAGATTTTTACGGGTCGGACATAGTGAAGGTTTTCTTTGATCCCAAGCAGGGCCCGATTAAGACAAAGTGGGGGCCCAGGGCCTGGTGTTTATTCGGGGCCTTCTCTACACACTCTTGTGATCAGTGGCGCCGACTTCATGGGTTCGAGACACTTTTTGCACCCTCAATAATTTTGTTGTGGGTTCCTCGAACCCCTAATATTTTTGCTCGTGGGGAAAATACGCATACAGAAATAGAAGCACAAAGTTTTTGGTCATCGATTCTTTAAGATTTTTATCATTTATACCTGATTCCCTGAACCTTTCATTAAAGAAAATTCTTCATTTTGTCTGGGTTCATAGAAAATACAAAAGTTTAGTCTGTAGCTCTACACACAGAGACGAGAATCTTTAGCGGCCATAGTGATAAAGGCGAAAATATGTTGTCCCATCCTATCTTTCAACAGCTGGGGGATCTACACTCTTCTTTACTTTTTACTTTGTTTTGCCTCCCAAGCACCCTAGAGCACCTGGACAATCTAGCTTTTATTTCAGTCAACTTCTTTGTAAAAAGAGACGTAGGAGGATGGGGGTGCTGGGCACATCTGAGTATTTTGGCAGCAATCGTAAAACTATAAAGGGTGTATGCATTTAGGGGGCATTAAATAATTATCTAGAGAAAAAATATTTTTCTTTAATAACCTATAATTTGCTTCATTTTAACATTTCAGGTGTCTTATTGTACCAGATAATCTGATAATGAAATTTAAATTACACTTAAATTGTAACAACCTCTTTTTCTTACTCAAACTCGTAAGTGACTGAAAGAGATTTAGCCCTATCCTTCTACACTAGGAAAATAAGTTACATAATTATTTTTCGTGGGAACGAAGGTCCGAAGGATTTCCACACAGACCTTTATTTTGAATACTTTGAATTTACATCCATACGTTCCAGATCACAATCTAGTTTGTTAAACGTATCTTGACTTCCAAGTACGATTCCTAGTTCCACCGGGGCAGCTCGCAGTATTTTCTAAAAAATATGCTGTACGTTACTAAGATTCATAAGTATGATAACTGAGCTAAAATAACTATTAAAGAATATAATCGTGACCTGGATTTGAAAATCTAGAGCTTGCCTACGTTGGCACTTCTAAGCTACGACGCCTATTCAGTTAGTACCACCTCCGTAATTGAAACACTATTTACGGCAGGCACTCTAAAAAATACTTAGAACAAAATATTGCACGGTTAAGAATTCAACAAGGAAGTTTCAAATCCCTTCTTGTTACTTCTAACTTAGCCGTGTAGCCGGCGCTTGTCCTTGCGCCTCAATTTACATGTAGGCAACCACTGAATTAGTTCCAGTACTTTCTTAACCATTGAACACTTTAACAAGGGTTATTCTTTCCAGCAAACGTTATTAGGTTATTAAACCACCTAACTGGCGCTTGTCCTTGCGCCACAATAAATTTTAGACAATCATTAAAACAGTTCCAGTTCTTTCATAAGGTAATTAAAGGTTGATATTTCAACACAATGTAAACGTTAGTTACTAACGGTAATCTTAAATAAATCACAAATCGTAACGACAAAACGTCTCTCAAGTCCAGTTCTTTACTCAGTCCACCTTTTGCAGTTGACAAAGCTGAGGACTGGTGCACCCGCTCGCTCTATAAGGCGAAGTTTCGTGGACACTAACAACTCAGCAGCTCCACTTATATTCGTTGGCTCCGCATTCAATATTTCCTCGGTCTCAAATTCCCATTTTCTCGAACCTTTAATACGGAACTCCAACCACAGCCGGAATACGCCAGGATGCATTCGTAAACAAACTCCCGTAGATTCACGAAGCTTCAGTACAACTGCATACTCGAATGAACAAAATAACTAAGAAACACGAACTGGACTTCTCTGAGCTCTTAAAAACAACTGGCTACCACAGACTGCAACGTTCGCTACGTCTACCCCCTTTGTCTCCAAAATGAGCCCGTTAAATAGTGCGCCACTATCAGCATAATAGATTCATAGTGACATCACCCGAACGTACGGAGAATCCCCAGGGGAAAGTTGGCCAAATATGCTCACAGCCGTCACAAAATCCTTTGAAAAATGCACCAGCCAATCGATTTAAATTTTCGGAACCCCCGATAATTTTTCAAGTAGGCGCCTATGCTTGTGATATATATTATCTTCATGATCAATAATTTAAAGCCATTTTCAATAACGCCTAACTTTTGGGTCCACTTTTGTTTAATTTGTATTTAAATGACATATTTCAGTTAATAGTTGTGCTTTAGTTATTGCTTATGATGACGATACAGATATCTTTTTTGTTCATCATCAAATCGACAAATTATTCGAAATTGCTAATATTAAACTCAAAAAATTTTGAAATTGGTTTAATAGTTCTGGTCTTACTCTTAATTTGAGCAAAACAAAAGGCATGCTTTTTACGCTTTTACACAAAAGTCCCCCGGTTTTGCCATCGATAGTTATTAATAATATTGTCATCCCTCTTGTTAAGGATTTCAAATTACTAGGTGTCATTTTCCAATCTTCCCTTAAATGGAATATGCATATAGACTTGATTACCTCAAAAATTAGAGCTTTTATGGGTATGCTTTGTCGTTTTAAATATATTCTTCCCCGTAAAATTATATTGCTTTTATATTATTGAAATATCTTTTCCCATCTTAATTATTGTCATAATATTTTGGGACGTACAGCACAGAATAATATTAGACAATTATTTCCACTGTAGTAGCATTTTTGGCGACTCTTATCTCCTAACACTAACACCTCTTCTTTACGATTACTCACTGAAAATTCTATTTTACTTGTTCCCAATATATACGATTTTATCTTGGGCCAATTAATGTTTCGTGGACTAAATGAAGGTTAGTATTCAAATATTGTTGCCCTAATAAATTTTTCCCACGGCTATAATACTAGCAATACCAACCTATTTTTGCCTTGTCGCTCTCGAACACATTTAATATGTAATAACAATGTTAACTCAACTGGCCCAAAATTAAAGAATACTCTTCCATCGGAAATTAAATTTTATTATGCTTCAAGAGTTTTAAAAAAATGTTTGGGTTATTTCTTTTGAATAACCAATGTGTTGATTAAGTTTTTATTGGTACGTTTGGGGGTGATACAGCATCATGTTTTCTTCCTTTTTATATATATATATATATATTTTTGTCCCTAATATTTTGTTGTATTTTGTGTAATTTTAATAACTTTTTTGTAGCCATGAAAATTTATATGGAATTTACTGTCATTTAACCTCTTGTCTTTATTTTGAACATGCTCGTCATGCGGAATTTGCTCGTTTGTGGGGGGGCAGCGAGCTCGTCAGGTCTTTTTTTAAGCCTTTTCTCGCTGTCGCCCTCCGCAGGGTATGTGTATGTATGACCTGTTGAAAAATAAATATAATAATAATAATAATTAGGAAAAATGTTATATTAATAAATTAAAGTTATAATTAAAAAGAAACTAATTTTCATACTGGCATTTTAAACTTGCTAAAACAGATTACTTGCAAAATTTGGGGTCCCCAATGATATAGGGGCCCAGGGCCGCGACCCTGGAGACCCGTGACATAATCGCGCCCTGGTTCCAAGCTCCTCGTTATATGAGGGTACTCTTGTATAGGGCCTTGTAAACTCTAGGGTTGCCTCTAGTCACCCTATCTGTTACTCACCCTCTAATTTTATAATTCAAACTCGCATCCAAATACTGAACGAGTAATATTGCAATAACGACAATTGCTACATTATAATAAGTTTTAAATTGCCCGTCCATCTTGTCAAGCGGCTGTTGCTATTAGCCTAGTGTAGAATTGAAATCCAAAAGTCGGTCCGATTTTAATGATAGTGGCGCCATCTATATGAACCAACTAGCATGGCATTTATTTCCTAAATATCTTTTAGCATACGGTAGGACTTCAATACTATGGGCAACTATAGAGGATCCAGGTTTGTTTGTTTGTTTTTTGGTGGAGGGGCGAGAGGCTGGAAAACCAATTTAAATTCATTCAGTGAAATTTGTTGCCGTTCGAGCAAGTAATAAGTCTAAATTGTAATAAAAACGATCTTCTTTCACTTTTCCATTTTCCCACGTTTATATGGGGTCGGCGTTATGCTCTTTTAACCTTCCTTTCCACAATCTTCTATCCAATGCCTCTTCTCTACTCCATCCATACTCTTCCATAATAAAAATAATAATACGATTAATAAATTTTGATACCCACGTTGAAGCTCATACTAGAGCGTTTTTAGTACAGGAGAAAAAAAGACAAAGTCCCCGTCCTGGAGTCGAACCAGGGTTCTCCTGTTGAGCCCGGAGTGCCTTGACCGCTAGACCAACGAGGACAGGAACAACGCTCTCTTTCTCCGTATATAAGGATGTAAGATATTATTACCCTTCTCAGGGCTAACACAATTGCCAAATAATGGTCAATACATAAAGCCACCGGGGCGAGCTTTTTGTACGTTTTTTTGTGGGGGATTTTATTACGATTAATAAATTTTTACACCCACATTGAAGCTCATACTAGAGCTTTTTGGTATAGGAGAAAAAAGAGGCATCATCCCTATCCTGGAGTCGAACCTTATCTTACAAAAATAATAATTGTTATAAAATAAATAAATATCAAATAACTTATATTTTTTTGATGGGGGTGGGGGCGCCATTTCGTATCTCTGATTCAAATAAGGAAATATTTCATTACTGCCCTGTTATGCTTAGTGGATATATCATTACATTATAGCGTTAGAAAGGTGCGTGTGAAGTGCTTTCATTAGCTAATTGAATGTTGACTGTAAGGCTGGCTATACGTGAGAAGTTTTAAGTAGGCCTATCATTTAGCATGATTTTTTTTTTGTCACATTTAAAAGAAAGCTATTTAATTTAAAAACTTCATTAATAACCTCATTTAATTCACGAACCTCGTTGATAAGAAAAATGATTTAATTTACAAACCCCAGTGATAAGAAAAATGATGCTAAAATCACAGATGCCTTTATCACACGGCGCGTTCAGATCAGAAAGTTCAGTTCATAGTTGAGGACAGGGTTTACGGACCCCCAACAAATTATATTTAATGACAAATAGTGTTTGTTAAGTTATTGAAATTCCACCCCAGGCCCCCTTTAAGATTCCTGGCCCCTGGGCAGTGGCGGATTTATAAAATTGCCGCCCTTAGGCACAGCCTGTACTGCCGCCCCCTCCCTTGTTTAGAAAGAAAGGAATATTTGTTTAAAAAAAACGCATATCATACTCTTAACATTTGATATGTAAAGGAGATTTTTCATATAATTATTCAAACTAATAAGATACAATTCGAAATTATTGCTACCACAGTCTCCGACTTCGTGGATTCGAGACATTTTTTGAATCCACAATAATTTTAGTTTGGAATCCTGGAACCTCTGATAATTTTGTGTATATTTTGCGTATTTGGGGAAAAAAACACGTACGCATCCTTGCATGAATTTTTTCGTTATCAGTTCAAGTTTTTTATTATTCATTCGTTTACTATTAGTATATATAAAAAGCGTGTTAAGCCTAAATTTATAAATGGGTACGCTGGGCAAATGACCAGGGCCCAAAATTTTTAGGGCCCTTTGTCTTTCGATTCTGTAGTTTGTATTTGCAGGCAAGTTAAAGTAATCGCTTATATGTCATCGCTATTGGGGAAACAGGGCAATAATTAAAAGAAACATTATTTTTTCAACATTGTTGAGTTTGGACAATTTTATGTTTAAGCTCTTTGATGCCGCCCCTTAATAAGTGCCGCCCCTAGGCCTGTGCTTTGTGTGCCTACTTAAAAATCCGCCACTGCCCCTGGGCATGGCTCAGCTAAACGTAAACGTAACAATCCCAATGAGAATTAGTAATACACATGACTAAATTTGCTTTATGTAGTTGACCTTTTACTTATCGTGTAATACAAGTCCCCATAGGTTTATATATCTAGCCATCCTATGTATGTACTTTTCGATATTTTCGTGTTATATATTTTGAGATCAATTCGAGGATATTCTTTTGCACCATATTTGCCTGTTTCAGTTACAATAAATGGGCTGTACTTTTAAATATTGCGCAAATACATCGTTATATATTTATATGCACATATATTGCGTAAATACGTCGTTATATATTTATATATGCACATATATTGCGTAAATACATCGTTATATATTTACATGCACCAATGGCGAATCCAGGATATCGTTACGGTGGTGGGGCGGTTTCGGGGCCCTCACCAGGAAAATTTTTAGTTTTGGACTGTTAAATAGTTTAGGTAAATGTTGTTATATTACTAGCCTTCCTTTATACTGACCCGGTATATACCCGGATATGCCCGGTAAACAAAAATTAACTTTGGCCAACATAGGAAAATAAGTTCCGGTCAGTCCGTGGGCCAACAAGAATAAGCAAAATTGGCCCTTGGACTGAAAAAATTGAAGACCCATGATTTAGGGTAGATTATAGTTGAGTACGACAGAAGGATAAGCTAGTAAAGGAGACATATACAATAACAAAAATGATAATTTACAATGTAATTAATAGAACAAGTTTAAATTTAAACTATAAAAACATTGTAATTATTTCACTTTTTTTATAACAAGCAACTTTTAAAAATTAAGCTTTTAGTAAGTTAAGTAGAGTAATTTAATA
>QLNU02015360.1:48555509-48581897 GCA_006491805.2 Dysdera silvatica
CCAACACTTCCTTGGCAAGCTAGGTCTCCTGATCTCTCTCCCATAGAGCACATTTGGGACGCTATGGGAAGGCGATTGCAACCATCCCGGAATGTTGACGATTTAGCCCGACAGTTGGAGACAATTTGGCAAGAAATTCCGCAGGACACCATCCGGGATCTTTATCAGTCTATGCCACGCCGGGTGACAGCTTGCATCCAGGCCAGAGGTGGACCAACGCCTTATTGACTTCCTCCCTTTGTAACGGTCAAACTCTGCAATAAATCATTCAATTGTTCTGAAATTTTAATCGTTTCTTTTTCTATGTATGTTCTTCATATCCACCAATTTTTATCGCAATCGGACAACTCCTTCTTGGTGCGTCGATTTTTTTTTGTTATAGAGTGCATTTTTACCTATGTGTATTTATTTATTTGTAATGTTCCGCTAAAATTATACTTTTTGAAAAAAATGTACGTATTTTTATTTTAGAAAACAGGATGGCACAAAAAACGCAATAAATATGTTAATTTATTTTGCTTGGTGGAAGCAAATGTGGTTAAATGCTGAGGTTAAGAACAGTTATCGATGATATGTACCGTAAAATTATTATGCGTGTTCTTTCGTTTCTCTCAAAAAAAATTCATTATTTCAATCTAATCCTTACTATTTCCTTCTTTTTGTTCATTCTTTGAACTCTCACGACCAGGATGCTTACTCGTGTTTGAGACGTCGTATTGAATATTTTTATGAAGTAAAGTACTCAGAAATTCAGTAGAGAACACTTTTAAAAAATATCGATCCACGCCGATAAACCGAAACACGCGGATCAATTAAAGCAAAAGATCATAGAAGTATATACATTTCGAGACAAAAGTTTGGCAATTTTTGAAAAAACAAATCGAGTGATTAAAAAAAATTACATATTTAAACAATCGTACACTGTACAAACAGAAAATATTTTTTATTAATTTGCAATGCTTTGCTTACATAATCTTTTTCCAATTTTCTGTGTTCCAGGTTTCATGTTCTTTATTAACTATTAGTTGTTTTCAGCGACGAAAGCAGATTTTGTCTGTTTAATGATGGTAAAGAAAAGTAATGCGTCGCAAGGAAGAGAAATTCCATTCATCCTGTGTTTCAAATCAGGTCAAATTTCCTCCAAGTGTGATGGTATATGGTTTCATGTGTGTGCCTATGATGTTGGAAATCTTTGTTTCCTTAATAGGAATGTAAACAGTCCCCATTATGTCGAAATTTTGGCAGATCACCTCATTCCAAGTGCAACTTATTATTTTCCACCTGGCAAGTACACTTACCTACAGGATGGAGCACCATGTCGTACAGCCAAGAATACTACGGCATGGTTGCAGAAATGCAATATCACTGTTCTCAAATGGCCAGGCAATAGTTCTGACCTTAATCCAATTGAAAATATTTGGGAAAAAATTAAAAGGGCTATTGCTAAAGTGAAATCAGCTGCAATGGATGATTTAAGGGAAACAATTCATGATGTTTGGTGTGCAATCACAGGTGATGATTGTCAGCAGTTAGTGTATTCCATGCCTTGTAGAATCCAAGCAGTTATCACAGCCAAGGGTGGTTAGACCAAGTACTAGCAAGAAAATTTCCATATTTTTGTCTTGATATTTAAAATTTCCATATTTTTGTCTTGATATTTAGAATTTCCATATTTTTGTCTCGAGTAGTGTGTACATTTCCTTTTTTATTAGCATTAAAATTTCATGCATTTTTGAAACTACAGAAAGGTTATGTAGCCAAAACATTGCAAATTAATAAAAAAATATAATTTTTTTTGTACATTATATGGTTGTTTAAATATCTACTTTTTAATCACGCAGTCTGATTTTTTAAACATTGCCAAACTTTCGTCTCGAAGTGTATTCTGTAACACTTTGCGCAGCATATTTTCAGTTGGGCAATGTTGTTCACATTCATTTGACGTTGCTTAGTAGAACAAGGCGTAATAAACACGCAAAAAATCACCAGTGATGAATTTCGCGATTTAATGATCTTAATCTCGTATTTTTCATTCCCGCGTGAATAAATCCACGTATTGCAAATGCGTTAGAGAAAAACGATGGATGTGACGCAATTATTGTTACAATCTGATAATTTTTGCTCAATTTTTTGCATTCGAACCCCTATTAACATTGTTGCAACGGTATACATGAAGTTCTTATCTTAATATGTCGCATTCTTCTCTTATATTTCGATGTCCAAATCTGCATTTTCAAGTCCGATATGTTTAGGCGATTTTGCTAAGAACTATCGTTTACACCTGAGTTAAAAATATTTATTTTTGCACGTTAATTAATTAAACTTATCGAAGCGACACTACTTTCTGGACGTGGACTCAACTGAATTTTATAACAAGCACTAAAATGTACATAATACAGTAGAGCGTCGGTAATCAGAATTTTTAGTTATCGAAACCGTCCTTTGAGCGAGAAAACAATCGTTATCACACAAATAATATCGATATTTTAATGTTGAAATTTTATTCGATTCAACTGAATATGGATAATCTCGATAAGAAATAAATAAAGATAATAGATAAATTACCTAGAGATTAATCTCAAAACACATTTCAAGACAAAGACAATGAATAGATAATTTCTACCAGGTAATATATTAATGTCATGTTTGTTTTTATTAAAGTTTCCTTATTTCGCCTGAAACTTATCAGAGTGTTCGATTATACGTACATTCGATTATCGGAATCGAGTTGATTCTACTTAGTTCCGATAGGCGAATTATATGCGTAATGAATATATATGCGATTTTATGGCATATAATGCTGTTATAAATAGAATAATGTTTTTCTTTTCCTAGGGAGAAGCTGGTGAACCCGGTTCTCACGGTGTGCCTGGAAGACCCGGGCCACCAGGACCACCAGGAGATGTAAATTTTTCAGTTTGAATTCTCTCTCACTCTCTCACTCTCTCTTCTTTTCAACTTAAAATTTTTGATAAAATTTTTCGTTTCTTGTAAATAACGACTTCAATGATACGCTCATCCTTTTCCGTACTTAAATTAAGAAATATGTTATATATTTTTATAACTAAAGAAAAAATATGCTAATTTCTTTATTATATGCTTGCGTACAAATATTTGACATTCTGGCGATCGGATTTTTTGAAAAATACTCTATAAATTAAGGTATTAATATTCGGGGAATCAATAGAAAACTTTATATATTATAAAAATATATAAAATATTATAATTTTCTTCAAGCTACGGATGTTCAGTGTTCGTTAAAATCTGTTAAAAATTTAACATAAAGGATTACGTTTTACACAACTGTAATGTCATATTATCATCTAGCTTTGAAGATATCCAATTGTCTGTAGCATATTTCTATAACTGAAATGGAAGGCAGTTTCTTCTCTCAAGCTTCGTCTACACGAGCGGTTTTTTTTATTTACTTTCATGCTTTTAATATTTACTTTCTATCAGTTCTCATTATCTCTTTTATGTCTTCATATCTCTTCACGAATCTTTTATATCTTTTATCTATCTTCTTGTTCTAGAGCTTCTTTTTGCAGTGTACTGAAAGGCTTCTCCTAACGATCGCGACCCACTCTCCTCTGTCTAAATCTTTCCTTCACTATTCTATTACTCCTGTTCTTCTGGGGTTTTCTACATTCCAGTAAGCTATTTTTCCTAGGGTGTTTCACTTTTCTTTATTTTTCTAGGTTACTTCTCATAATATTCTTAAATTTTCTAGCTTCTTTCATGTTGTTGATGTTGAGTAGGTAACACCGCTTGACATAAATATAATAAAAGCAATCAGACAACTTTGAGCGGTTTGTAAATTATTAGTACATGAGCCGGCTTTCGGCTGCGCTAAAGGGCAGCCTTCATCAGATGTATACGGTGCGAATCGAACATACAGCAGATAATATAATCAAGGAATACGAATGGGAAAAATGATGTAAAAGAAGTAAGAACAAAGATAAAAATAAGAAATAAAAACCGCACGGGCAAAAAAATAAGGGTTTTTGTCAAATACTTTTAGGCAGAGGAAGTTAAAAGATGGAGTTTAAGAAGAGAGAGAAAGGTACATAAGATATGGTGTAATGAGTTATGGAGGGTTGCTAAGAATGTATTGCTATGCACGGAACAACCAATGTGAATTGGTTGTTCCGTGTTAATTGTGGAGGAGCGCCTATGGTATATCTCCAGTGCTTCCCTGAATCTGAGACTTTTAAGGCTATTTCCGGCATGTGCCAACAGTCTGGTATGGTGGAATAATGGGGTGGCGCCATTGGATTGGATGTATTGGGCAAGACTAGTATTAAATCTATTGTGATTTATATCTGCTATGTGCTCTTTGAGCCTAGTCTGTAATTTCCTAACTGTACTACAGATGTATTGTGTATGGGAGTTACTGGAATTATTAGTAATGGGGATGGTGTATACCCCCGCCTTTTCAGTGGTGTGCATGGGGTCCCTATCCTTTTTGAGGCGTTGTAGTATGCTATGACCATGTTTGTACGCAAGAGCAAGGTGATGTTTTCGTAAGGCCTGTTTAATAGATGCAAAAATGGATGGAAAAAATGAACAAACTCCAACATACCTGAGTGGTGTGGTGTGAGCAGAAAGAGTGGAAGGTTGGAGGTTAAAGAGTTCCTTATGGAGTCTGTTAAAAATTTTATAGACCCTCTTAAGGGGAATGCCCGTGTGTAAAGTTTTTTGAAGGATGCAGTTATATTCAATATTAAAAAGGGAGTCACTGCTACACACCATAAGCGCTCTACGTATATGTGCTGTGATGGCTGCTTCAATATGAGATTTAGGTTGTGCTGAGTGATAAGTCGGAAAACAGCTGGGTTCGGTCGCCTTGTGGAACACAGTGAAATCAAGTTGTGTGTCAGATCTAATAATAATTAAATTCAAGTACGGTATGGTCCTATTGTCAACTTCATCTATTGTGGTGAATTTGATGGCTTGGTGGTAGTTATTCAGTCTACCAAGCATTTGAATTATGTTAACCGATTTGGTATCGTATAAGAGAAATGCATCATCTACGTATCTTAAGCTATACATAGCATACATCGGTAGTACAGTTAGAAAATTACAGACTAGGCTCAAAGAGCACATAGCAGATATAAATCACAATAGATTTAATACCAGTCTTGCCCAATACATCCAATCCAATGACGCCACCCCATTATTCCACCATACCAAACTGTTGGCAACTGCCGGAAATAGCCTTAAAAGTCTCAGATTCAGTGAAGCACTGGAGATATACCATAGGTGCTCTTCCACAATTAACACGGAACAACCAATTCAAATTAGTCATGCCTGGCAATACATGCTTAGCAACCCTCCATAACTCTTTATTACACCATATCTTATGTACCTTTCTATCTCTTCTTAAACTCCATCTTTTAACTTCCTCTGCCTAAAAGTATTTGACAAAAACCCTTACTTTTTCGCGCGCGTGGTTTTTATTTCTTATTTTTATCTTTGTTCTTACTTCTTTTGCATTATTTTTCCCATTTGTATTCCTTAATTATATTATCTGCTGTATGTTCGATTCGCTCCATATACATCTGATGAAGGCTGCCCTTTAGCGCAGCCGAAAGCCGGCTCATGTACCAATAATCTAACAAACCGCTCAAAGTTGTCTTTATTGCTTTTATTATATTTATTTCTTTCATGTTTTCTACATATCTAAGTTTTCTTTTCTTTATTTTTGTCACAAACTCCAGATCTTCCTATATGTAGCATATTTCGTTATTTTTTTTATAATTATACACTCCCATTAACTACCCTATATGTCTTCCGAAAAACTTTTCTCCCCCACCTCAGCAATTTTTTGTCTTTAGTATTCCATATCGTAGCTTCATATAAAATTACAAATCTACCTTTTATCTTTAATGTTTCTAGTTTTATATCTCGTTTGGAATTTTTATACCTTTTGCAAGCGTTATATGTGTTTTGTAACCTTTTACTAATATTTTATATTTATTCTATAATTCTTACTCTGTTCTCTAAAATAAGTACTGTTAAACTCATAAATCAAAACTACCAATTAAATCAATACATAGCGATAAAAATTTCAAACTAAGGAAAAATATTCGAAACGCATAAAATGTCAACAATAAATTTCTTTGCTTTACTTGCTTCATAAAAGAGAGTATTTTGCTTTATGAGTACTAAAATATAATAACAGATATAGAACTAAATTATCAAAAAGCGTAATTTTCATAGAAATATAAACTGCTATTTTACTACCGAACTTAATAAAAACAGGTTCAAAGACAAAACCAACAGCACCTTTCCAATACGTTATGAAACATACCAAAATTTATATCCATATAGTACAGATTAGGAAATTAAATGTTCGTGATATGTGTTTTTCATAATGTTGCCTGTTTTATATTAGCATCATAAATTTTCGTTTCAGTTGAGTGGATGGTTTCATGGACTAGCTACAGAACAAGGGATAGGCGGAGACAAAGGACCACCACCTGATGCATTTCAGTTTATGCAAGCGCAAGTCGTATGTTAAAATTTCAACCTTTTCTTTAATCTAAATTAAAGTTTAGTTTTAAACGGGATTTATCGCGCCTATCTCATTTTGTAACAAAATTTAAAAGAAATATCATATACATCTTTCTGTCTTTCACATTTCGTAAGACGTTTCTTTTAAAGTACCATTTTACCAACACATTAACTACCAACACTCTTTCCTCTCTCTCTCTCTCTCTCTCTTCCTCTTTGGTTTATGTTTCTTAACTATTTTGTACTTTTTTATACACTGCATTAAAATACACTTCTTTTTTATACACACAAAAAAGTCGCTGTGTAAATTTACACATGCAAATATTGAGGAGGGTATAATTGATTATGCCTTTCGAAAATTTTCATAATCCTACGCGAAATATAAGCGCTATAAATTGCTGGATAAGCATGCATCTGATTATGTCAAAGCGATCCTGGCTAAAGATATTATACGCGGTTATAAAAAATACGATACAGGGTTTAAAAAAAAAAAAAAAGGCCAAATTATTGGCATGCATCAAGGGCGGAAAACACGGCAGAAGGTTGTTGAAATTTTTGACATTGGATTATGAACTGCCCAGAGCATTATTAAATCTTGGGAAAATGACAATGAACCATCAAGTTCGAGGAAAATGTGTAGTCAAAAAACAGCCTTGAAAAATCGTGCCCGAAGGTCATTAACACGTTTATTGATATTGAATCGTAAAACATCGACCTTAAAACTCATGGCCAGGGTCTAGGCTCAGAAATGCTATACATACAAAATATTGAAGTACCTAACTTTTTTTTAAGGCCAGACTGTGCGTCTTTCATTTGTACAAATTTTTACTCCACAAATGATTATTTTCAGAATCTTTCATTTTGTGCCTTATCCTAATAAAATTTAGACGTTAGAATGTCATGGTTGGAGGCATCATTTCTCTTTACAAAATGTGTTGCTTAAATTTTGCGATAAATGGGTGATTTAAAAAGGAAATATTTAAGCAATATCCACAGGGTAGTTTAATTACCAGTAAGCTTACCTGTGTATAAACGAATCGTGATTTTGGGGCCACGTTAAACCTAATTCATCTGGCTCTTGGCACACTCTTGAAGCATATAATATACACAAACAATTATTTATTTACAATTTATTGAAACTAAGTCTCTTCTCTGCATATTTTGACACAATATTGTGCCCTTGATAATTATACTAGTTATTTATGCAAATTAGTTTATAACAATATCTGCATTAATTCTATTTTAGGCCGTCATTATATATATCACGTAATGTTATTACTATTTTTAAAATATCTATATTTTCTCCAGGGACCAGTAGGACCTCGCGGGTCGCCAGGACCACCAGGACCATCTGTAAGTATTGCTAAATGTATATTTAACAAGCATTAATTAACACTGAATCGTATGACTACAGATTTAGTGATGAAGAAATGTTGATTAATATATATATATACCCTTCTGGAGTAGAAACGTATAATTTATCGAAATGATTATAAGAAATTTTATTTTTGACTATGAAATATATGAACATGGGAATATAAACTTCAGTTTGAATAAAGTATAAATTGACGAAAAATTGCGATTGTGTCCTTATCTATTCAGTTTGCATATTGAACCACTTGCAAATTCATCTAATATTTTTATCCAGTACCTGTCAATTTAATTGCTTATTACTGAAATAAATGAAATTAACTTCAGTCAGAAATGCTAGACAATATACGCTAACACAACGATGCGTCAATATACATAAAATTATTATTAAACTTTAATGAAAGTTAATTAATATTTAAACATATAAAATAGTATTATTAAATTGAAAATGCCATTAATTGAAATTAATAGAATTTTCAGTAAGGAAATTCGGGGAAAAATTGTTGTTTTCTAATTAAAACATATCTTGACATTAACTCGTCTATAATTTACTTTGTCAAGACAGTTAAATATTGATACCATAAATTATTTGATATTGATTAGTAAATTGTTAGAGTATTAAATCTTAAAACAGCAGAGATTAAACAAGCTATCGTTCTGCACTTTAAATATAATTATAATTAAAAATATAATTAAAAATATAATTATAATATAGTAAATATATATATATATATAAGAATCAATTTAGGATTGTTTTTCCATCTTACTTTTTAGGGTCCACAAGGTTTCCAAGGTCCACGTGGTGAAACAGGAGAATCAGGTCCTCCGGTATGATGTCTAACAAACAATAACATAGACGGAATTTCTCAGTATCTAAACATAGCTCAATTAATTATGAATATATAGTCCGATTAATTTGCGATTATTTTTCACTATTAAGATTTTCAAACTGATAAAATTAAATTAAAACTAGGGTAAATTTTAATGAGTGTACATATATGGGAAATGTATAACCTAAAAGCTAATATTACGCATGCATATGGTAGCGAGATTTTTGTTAGCTATTATTTTTAATACTTTTAATTTTTTTTATACTAGGGTGCCTAGTCATATCAGCGAAAGAGAATTGCCAGTGTAGCAGGAAAGACGTAATATCTACATTTTAATTAATTTTATACGTGATTGAGTATATAGTTAATAAGTTATATAATAAATATTAATATAAAATAATATATAACAAAATGTATAAGAAATATTAAAAGGGTACTTTTGACTTTTTTTACTAATTCAGGGTAGAGCCAAGGTGAAGATGGGCGACCAGGACCTACCGGGCCTCAGGACCTCAGTATGTAATGTTAATAATATATTTATATTATATTTATATATATTTATAATATCCGGTATATAATAATGCATTTTTCTTCTCTTAACTTTCATTTCTAAAAATAATCTGATTCTAATTATTTATAGATTAATATGATCTCTAATTAATCATATATTTATAAGCTATACATAAATATTTTTCTCATTTTTTATATTTAATATTAAGAAACCAAATTATTGAAAAAAAAATGTGTTCCTGTATGATGTTACGTTTGCATCTTGTGATTTGATAGATGTGAATACATATCTAGAATTAAACATTTTGTCAAAACGAACATTCGTTTAATTTTCCGTTTCCCATATCTGGCTTTTTATAGCATTTTAAGTCAGGCCATTGTCATATTTTTGATCAAACGTAGAGTAACATAAGAAATCAGAATAAATAAATAAATATCCTATTGTCAAAATAAAGGTAACACACAATAAACATAATTTTAAATAGGCAACTTATAAATGTAATCAGTGCGGGATTAAAGTTCTTATTGGCCCTAGATCGAAAGGATAGCATTGCGCCCCTAAAGAAGGTGGCTCGTCTTGTCGCCAGAGTTTACGTGAAAATCAAAAAACAAAATACACATACAGAATTTAGGCGTTTCTAATGAGGTCCCAAGCTTGCAGCCATCTGGAGATGCAAATTGTCAGCAATTTAAAAGAAAAATAAAGTAGAAAATAAGAAGCTTTTTATTATGTCGGTAGACGCCCGTAGATTTCTAAAATATACGTGACTATATTATCCGTAGACATGCATATCAGCAAAATGACAAAAGTAAGAAAATGTAGGTCCAAATGCCTAAATCCTAATTTTTATAAAGTAAATGTCCTTCACATGGTAAATCCATATCTATTGATATACAAATACAGAAATCTGCGAAGGTTTCCGGCCCATGATTAAGATCAAAATAAGGCTCAAACTTAAATAACACCAGGACCTTGCGGAGCCCCAAAATCGTTGGGCTCTGGTCTACTTAGCTGATACGTAAATCCGGCACTGATCATTAAACGATGGCGAAATTCAAATGTGCATTTTTCTGCGGATAGCCTTCCTTATTTGTTTAAGTACATTAAGCTTATAAGAAAATACTAAACATGATTATAAGAAAAAAATTTTATTCATGTTTTTTAGGCGTATTAATAGTAATAGTATTACTACGCCTAAAAAAGTTGATAATTTTTTTTCTTAATTTAATCTACGTATTATTAGACTTGTATAAATGATTATAAGGCTTATCAGAATGATAGAAGTAGCATTTTTAGATAGTTATTTATAACTCTAATTCAATTATAGAACCACGCAAAAATTACGACAAATCGAGTAGAGTATGCTCTACAGAAATGGGGGGTGTGTGTGTGATCTTTCTATATGTTTTCATCAAACTTACTTTCGCAATCTAAATTTTAAAATATCCTCTAAATCAATGATTCCCAATAGGCTGCCTACGGGCCAAATCCGGCCCGCTAACCTTAAAGACTGTTTCGGCTATAAAAGATAGGATTTAAGCTAAAGCTCTTACCTCAATGCTATTTCATTGAATCAGAAAATTTGTAGGGGGATAAGTCCCACAATGTCTATATAGCGTGTAATATAATTTCGTTTTCCTATCTTCTGGTCCGCCGACAGAAAAAAAAAAATTCAAAGTGGCCCGCGATGAAAACTAATTGAGAACTACTGCTCTAAATCCTATTCCCATGGTTCTTGTTCGCAATTTTATTGGTTGAGTTTCAATGGTTTTGTTTTTAAAGTTAGAATGCGCTGTTTATATAACTGTCTTAACTTAGAAAGGTTCGCATTTAGAAGTCAGCCATATGCCTTCTGTGGAATGTTCCATGAACTTTTTTCGCGTTGGTGTGAGGCACTTTTGGGTATTTCTGTAACTGGGAACGTGCCCGCACAATCTACTGATTACAGTAGTTGCATTCTCAAACTTTGTATACAGCTTCTTTAACCTTCTAAATACTCCAATACAGTGCCATGGGAAAGTCCCCCACTGGATATCAAAACACATTACTTTCTCTAACGTTACATCACACGGTCTTCCTTAAAGCTATTTATGCCCCCATAATTTTTGAATTGCTACGCCACTGTCCTAATATGAAAAGGCATCGGGATAAACGTAAAAAATGTCTTAAGAGTAATTTTCTGTTTGTTTCCTGAGGGAAGTAGTCAGTTATAATGCAAAAAAATGTAATGCCGAAGTAAAACGTCATTACTCATTTCAATTTAATAAATTACGTAACTTCAATTTTATAAAATTGTGACAACATTTGTGCTGTGAAATAGAAGATGCTTGTTTGTGGAACTAGTGAATTTTCGTAAAATCCAAACAATGCAATATTTGCACTTTTCTATGTCGTAGATGTATTTAATAATTTCTACTACTCTCTACAAATTTAATGTCTACCCTTTAACATAATTGCAAATTTCTTCTAAACACTGTTTACGTATAATGCTGTTGTTGTACTATATTTGCATATTGATATATGTGTGTGCAATTATAGGGTCCCCGTGGTCTACCAGGAATGCCAGGATTGCCAGGAATTAAAGGCCACCGGGGATTTTCTGGTCTTGATGGAGCAAAAGGTGAACAAGGACTTCAAGGTGAAAAGGTAAATTAAATTCTAATAAAAATAAATACAATATACAAATATAATATAAAAAAAATTAATAATGTCAAAATAATAATAATAAATTGCTTACTATAAATTTCTAATAATAATAATAATAAATTAGGTAATCCTAATAAAGTCACCCACAAGAACGCTCTTATTTTTTGCGAGCCTACAAAGAATTGGAAAAATTAGTATATGTTTTAAAAAAATTGTCAAAAATCAAAATTATTTCCAAATTTGGCAACTGAGTACTTTCAACCACAAGAGAGCTCCAGGAATATTATTGGCGCAAATGCGTTTTTACAATCACGGAAAAAATATTTGAAAAATTATATATGACTGTTTATTTGCTCTACAGGTAAAACTGCGGTATACAAAGGATAAAAGGGTTCTTCTCTTTCCATTAACAGTAAACGATGTTACTTCTAAATATTGATAACATTAACTGATCCATAACAAATCAAAAAATTAACATTTTAACTTGAAGATATAAATATTGAAGAAAGGCAGTAATTCCATTCAGTTGAAATAATATTTATTAATGCTTTAATGTTTAGGTTAATTCAGTAATTCGCCAACAAATAAATTAATGCGAATATGTAATTAAAGAAATTTAGTACAGTGTTTTTGGCGAAGCCTCCGATAATTACATGTGAACACTTTGATGGTAAACGGAAGACTGTTTTGATTTTAGAATTCGAAAAATAAATACACATAATGTTACCAGATATAAAGAAATTTTAATTATACAATATATGTTGCCAGATACGGAAGTCGAAATTATGTATATATAGAAAACATCACATAAAAGGAAATAATTTGGCATGTTGCCAATTTTAGAAATTGTACTTATTAAGTTTGCTTTCTTGGTATTCTAAGTGGCAACAGCAAAGGAATCCTGCAAAGTGAACAGGCAGCATTTCTACTGTGGGAACCCATAAACTCATTGATAAATTCTGGTAACTAAATTTGTATGTTGTCTTTTTCAAAATAAAAAAGTGCGTGTCAGCTCTCTATTTTTCTAACACGTATGTATATCATAAAGAACTTAAAGTTTAATAAAGCCAAAACTAATATACTGATCATCCTAAAATGTGTAAAAAATGTCAGACACCGATTAAAGAAAGGCGAAGAGACTGTTGAGCTTAATCTATGTAATAGGCCTATTATTTTATAGCATGTAACCTTTTTGGAGGAGTGTACCTTTTAACTAGCTATTGCTTTCTGTTCTCCAATTCTATTCTAATTATCGGACACACTTTCTCCTTAATTCAAGTGCTTCAGACTTAAAAAACGTATAATACGAGGATGTGTATTATGCAAGTATTTTACTTTGGTTGAATAAGTTATATTTTTTCTTCTCATTTCTTTAAATTAAATGAACTTCTGTAAATATGACCTGAAATTCAAGGAGCTGTGAACAATTGTAAAAACAAAATTAAATAACATTGAATGTTATATAATTATTTTATTAATATTGCAGACACAGATAAATTTCACTTATTAATTTATTTCTTACATTCAAAATCGATTTCCTTCAACATTAGAACTTAACGACTAGGCGTGCGTAACACGTATTGAAATTTCATCAATAATGAAAGATTTTATCTTTATTGTTTTAAACACAATGAAAGGTGCGTTTCTCTAACTCTATATTATGACTTATAATTTTAAATTTACATAAAGAAATTACACATTACATTACAAAAAATAATGATAATATTGCATGTGTATTACCTTATAAAATGCTCGATAGTATGCTACTTTAGTACGAATTAAACACATGCCTACTAGCAACTTCTGTCTCATACATTGTAAATAAAAATTACATTATATTGTACGAGAATATATGAATTTGACTTTGTGGTTATATTGCTGAGCTAACCATATGTTGTTCTATGTGTTTCCTTATATTTTTTTTCACGTATATTCATTTATTTTGTTTCTTAAAGGGTGCTCAAGGAGTTTCAGGAAAAATGGGAGCTTCGGGACCAATGGTAAAATGAAGTTTAATTTGCAAATAATTTTAAGTGTATAATCACTGTGATAATCTTATCCTCCTTAGATATTAGTTTCATAAAATCTATAGCTAAAAAATATAAAATTAACGTTTTTAATAGAATGCACTATTTAACTTTGTTAATATTTGATGCAATTACTGAAGCTTATAGATAAAAAGTTCATTAATTTACCACACATGTCAACAGATGATTCATTTATACTTTCTAATGATTTACTTTTCGACGTAATATTTATTTTGCTTTACTACAATTAATATATTTATAGTTAATTTTAATAAACAAGGATTATTTTAGGGGGCACCAGGACCAAGAGGTGAACGAGGAAGGGAAGGGCCAACGGGACCACCTGTGAGTGTTTATTTTGCTTACAGAAAAGCATCTAAAATTTTTAAATAATTTAATAGTATATATTTTGTTAAATTTAAAATGATTGAATTTCTAAGAAAAATAAGTTAAAAAGTATTTAAATTTAATACGATTGCAAAGTATGCTTAAAAGTATCATATGACAAATTATATATATATATATAAACAAATATATAATCGTTCTTTTACGCAGGGATTGCGAGGTATTGATGGTTTACCCGGACCACCAGGACCACCAGTAAGTTTAGTAATAGGTTTTTAATCACTAAATTTGAATAATTTACTTAATATATACAATAACTGTCATTTAGTTATTATTTCTGTTTTGTTTTTTTAAAGGGTCCTATCGGAAGACCAGGAGCTCCCGGTTTTCCAGGGTCACCCGGAGCAAAAGTAAGTTATGCTCGCAAAAACATTCAATATATGTTATAAAACTGCAATGCAAGAAATAAACACATTTTATAATAGAAATAAATTTTCATCGTTGAAAAACAAGCTTTCCCAGCGTACTATTTTACTCTTCAAAAATGAAATTATGACTAAAAAAAGCGCAATTTTAAACATTATAGAATGATGAAAGTGTCCGAGACAGGCAAGCAATAAAAATCTTGCCATGAAAGGGCATGTAAGTTGAGCCTGAAAAAATTTTAACATGGCCTGACCGAAATACGCTAGAGTCACTGTTAATGGATCGCGAAACAAAAAAGACAGTAAAGTCGTTCGTACTCTGCCCCTGTGTGGTGTGACGAAGTATTCTACCAATTGTGTGTAGCAAGATGTGGGAAGTGAATTTCACTGCATATTATTACCAGTTATTAACGTCGTAATGTCAGCATCGTTCATCATTTCACATGGCACAGTGCCTTCAAGAACACCAACGAGTATGCTAGTCAGGGGCGGACTGGGTTCTCTCAAGTGGTGCATACCTTGGATTTTCGAAGGGCACGAGTCCTATCGCTCATGAGGGTGCACCGCCCCGAGGGCCGGTTGGCCGGCGGCCCAGCCCGCCCCTGATGATGGTGAAGGAGTCACGGTGCACAAGAACGACCGAAATTCAAAACGAATAGATTAATACACCAAGAAAGTGGTAGCCTATTGGGTTGCTCCTTTACCACTGTGCGTTGATTTAGAGCTCGCTTACAACATGCTGGTAGTTCACCTATGTGTACACGAACCACTAAAAACATTTGCAGGCGCTTTTGTCTGGGATATAATGATGGGCAATCGGTGATTTGGAAGTAATGCCACCAATAGTATAATGACGCGTTTACCACCGAGTGTCACGAAGGTTGATATCATGTACGCATGACAAACGGAGATTCTTCGTTCACATTTCAGGGAATTTGGCAGCAAAGGCGATCTGTTGATTCGGTTTTAGTTCTTCTGGGACGACTGTGCGTGTTAAGCGTTTTCTGCTCTGTATTTCTCTAACAGAGCAATGCCTGATCATACGTGTGTTTTTGGTATCACTGTGTCTCTTGCCAACAGTCTACATATCTGCCATTTTTGATTACTTTTCATTGATTGAGCATATTAGGAAACCCATTGCATGGAAATGATATTGCACCTAGATATCTTGTTTGCCCAGGAGAATGCTGTGTAACAACTCTTCTACCAAATAATCAATCACCTCGTTAACATTACGTCCCAGCGTACATGGTATGGTGCGTACAACCTTTACTAAATAAATTATCCTGGTTTACCTCTTTTGTGCCCACTTTTTTATCATTTGTGCATATTAAATTGCTTAACTTGGTAAAAAAAATGGGAAACCTAAATACATATAACACAGTTTAAAAAAATAGGAAAAATCAAATTTCAATGACAATTATTGAGTAAAAAATAGAGATGGAAAGAAAAAGAAACACCCAAAAAACTGAATAAGCTGATGACATGATTGTATGTTCCTCAGCAAACTCTTACCAGATTAAATCAAATAATAAGCACAAAAGGCAACAATTCATGTGCATCAACCTTCTATCTGATGACAGGACTTGATTATGATATATCAGATACCATTATTGCGTTCCTGGGATTTCCATAATTATAATGCCTTTCCCTTTTTGTAGATTAGATATTACGGTCTTGAAACCCAGCGTTTGCGGAGGAATTAACCAATGAAATTAAATTTCAACCTCCACATTTTCTGCTTCCAATTAGAGCTTGTTGACCCGTATATTACAAAATAGGATATTACTTCCCTTCCCGAGCTCAACACAATTACCATGAAAAGTATTGAAAATTAACAATGGCTGCACATGAAGCCTTAACTGGCAATTTTTATCGTGGGAGTCGGAAAAAAAGATTCGTCAATTTCTCTGATGCAATTTTATTACAGCAACCAAGTTATTCATTGTACCCATGTGATAAAAATATATTTTTTATATAATGATCATAGTATACTCATATATCATACAAAAATATTTTATGTAAAAAAGAAAGGGTAATCAGACGTTGTTTTCCACATTATTTCCATTAGCAGATTCCTCGAAGGACTTATTTTCCACATATTAATTAGCCTACAAAAAATTTAACATATCTATATATATAAAACTGTATACATATAACTGTATGCATATTATGATATTAATGGTACTACTCTTATTCTAAAATGTATATGTAGTCTAACACAACGATGCATAAAATGAAATGAGACCAATCGTTTTATACAAATATTGATGTTTATACGGTATATACGGTCTCGCCTTGTTTGACGCAGACCCCTGCTGTTCTTGCGCCATAAAAATACGACCAACTAAATATTGATGTAGTTATGAGCAAATGCCAGGTTTTACTACAAAGCAGAAAACAATTCAGTAAAAGTCGAAGCGCTCTCGAACTGAGAAGACAATGCATGTATTAACGACATACGTGTATTAGAAATTTCTGTATGTAATATCTTTCTAGATGATACGAAAATAATGTATGTAATATAGAGGGCCGTCTTTAGATATGGGGCGGCCCTAGGCGGAGATTGAAATTAGATTGCTATGTAATTGCATGTATAGGCGAGGGAGTCATAGCTATTCTCCCCCAATTGGTTGAAAAATTAATGAGTCATCTAGAGCTTCCATATTAGAAAATGAAATGCAGAATTTTGTAAACCCCCCCTATTCGGTCCTACCCCCTCCTCACTTCCGAGAAATCTGTCTATTCCAATTTTGAGGAAAAGGTCAAAGATAGAGATTACTTTTGGGGAACTAGAAATTTAAGAAAGGTGTACTGAACATGTTACGATAGGTAAAGAGTCGTGACAATTTATTCGGGGATTGATAACAAGGTCTTATTTTAAAGGCTCGATCATCAGCAACGCCAAAGCCCTGCAAAGCGTTAAAAGCTATAACAAATATAAAAATCTAGATGTCTCCATCCTTCATCCGCGGCTTAGGTTCGCCCGATCTTGTAATACAAAGTATAATTGAGTAAGATATTATCAGGACGTTCTTAGCGAACTAAATGCGATTTGTCGTGATTCTGAATATGTTTTTGATGATTATTTTTGTAAATTGTATACAAATAATTATAGAGACATTATAGTGATTAATAATATTATTTTACAGGGCGATGCCGGCCCCTATGGACCTAAAGGCAGTCAAGGATTACAAGGACCTCGTGGAGAACCAGGAAAACCTGGTCTTTCTGGCGAACCTGGCCCAATGGTAATCTTTTTCATCTTAATTATTGGAAAAAAACACATAGTAGAACTTGGAAGATTTAAATCTAAAGGAACTATAAAAAAATTTGAAAAAAGTGAGATAAAAATGGAATTATATAGGCAAGTCTGAATATTGGAGAATGTAAAAATTAATTCAATACTCTTGGAAACAATTTATTCAAAAAACAAAAATAAATTACAGTACAGTAGGTTCAGAACTAAAGATTTTTTCAAAACTTCAAATTTTAATTTAATTCTAAGACGGGGGATCATAAGATGAGCTTCATTAAGAGTTCATTCACAAGCTTTCATATATAGTTTCCTTATACATATATAACCAGGGAATAAAGCATTGTTATTATTATTATTCGTTTTGTTTTGTCTAAAGGCGGAATAATGTAGTGTAAACAAACCGCATCAGTCAAAGGCGGGGTAACGGGATGTCTTATTCTGGCAATTCTTTTTAATATATAGTTACTGATGAGAAGCGAGGTTTTCAATTTTTCTTTTATTTACCACATCCCTTTACTCCCGCAGAGGATAAATGAAGGTCAGTTTTGATAATTGTGGAACTTTTAAGCTAAAACCACAACAAGGAAACTACTTGAAGTGCAACACGCCGATTTTGATAAAAGTGATACCACTACATAACTCACGAGAAACAAAAAATCACGAAAAGTCGCGAGAAACAAAATAAATCACGAAAAGTCACGAGAAACAAAAAATCGCGAAAAGTCACGAGAAACAAAAATCGCGAAAAGTCACGAGAAACAAAAAAATCCAATGGAACTACCCACCCGAATCCAACTACTCAGGAGCTACAAGGTGATTCGTACAATCCATCCATCATACAATCATTCCACTAACAAACAAAAAATTATTCTTGAAAATATTATTTTCAATTGCTAAACTGGTTCAAGTGATAAAATGATTTTCAACTGATAAAAAGATTTTCATATGATAAAATAATACAAATGAAATATTTCTAACTATTAAAAACTACATTTTGTGTTATTTGTGCAGTGAAAACGTTTTCACTACACATGTAACTCTTACAAAAGTGAATATTCTAGAAATACCAAATATCGGGATTCTTATTTTTAATCAAAATATAAGTTATATGTAATAGAGCTATATTATTTTAAACGTGTATTTTTTTTAATTTGTATTTTCACAGGGTCCTCCTGGTAAAGATGGGTCACCAGGAGAAAAAGGCTCACCGGTAAGTTCTTATGATTAAACCAAATATTTTGTAGTTGAAATGGTGATATAGAGAATAATTAAAAGTAAGTTACAGTTATTGCGGCATTATAATAGACTAAGATATTGCCTCGCAATAAATTTCGCATTGAATAAAGCAATGCAGGTTGAAGCAGTTTAATTAATTTAATGTTTTATATATATCCACTAACTTACTATTAATTTCGATCTTCTTCCGCCAGTTTTATTATTGTTTAAAAAGAATTCAGTTTCAATAATTTAATATTGATGTTCTATTGTTTTGTTTTTTTAAAATTAGGGTGAATCTGGATCAGCTGGACCTGCTGGCTTCCCTGGAGCTCGTGGACCACCCGGATTAAGTGGAAGTCCCGGATTAGCAGGCCCTAAAGGATCACCAGTAAATAATTAAAATTTCGCTGTTTGTTTTTCCCACATGTACAATGATTAATTTTTAAGACTTCAAAAAATATTCTCTTAGTAAAAAGACTAAACTAGATAGATGAAAGGTATTTTACATTCATCTTATTGTTTTTCTCAAAAAAAATAATAAATAAATAAATATATATATATATATATATATATATATATATATATATATATATATATATATATATATATAGCTGAAAGACCACGCCAGCGCATGTCATGGACAATAGATATGAACACCTACATCATGCGCACCTACTATACGATTACAAAGCTAGAAACAGACATGACAAATTACAGACCCACACTTCACGCCAAATTCGCACAACAGTACCCACACCTGGACATCAGTATAGAAAGGATAACAACCCAACGCAGGAACATAATAACCAGAAATCTCTTAGCAGAGCCCATACTACAAAGGTTAAGAGATGAAGTCGCCAATGACCTGGCAAACACTTCAACCAGTGTGGCCAACCCTGAAGCACCAGCTATTGGCGCAAGAGAACCGCTCCAACCAAGCATAGAAGAAGAAGAGAGGAGGGACGTGGAGAAAATGGAAGAAGGTTTCCAATGTGCCCTGGCGGAATATGAAGGCTCGGATGCCGCAACAAGGCCAAGAATACCACGCCAACCGGCATCTTGGAAACTCTGCAAAGCAACCAAGATCCTCAATGAACATACTCTACCACTACACCTACAGAACCACAACTCCCTACAGGAAATACACACCGCCATATACTGTGCAGCAGTAGCGGCATCACGCGCCAATGGGTACGAAGTAAGGAACGAAGGCCGAAGTAACAGAGGAAACAAAGCCCAACCACCATGGCAAGTGAGACTGCAAAAAAGAATAGAAGAGCTCCGCAGCAGCATAGGGCGAATAACCCAGTACATGCAGGGAAATAGGGGTAAGAAATTAGTGAGGAAAGTGAAGATGGCCCTTAAGAGAAATAGGATTCATACAAGACACGAAGAGCCCAATAAACACATCAGCGAATATCTGGATACCCTCAAACAAAAACTGGGTGTATACGCCAGAAGACTCCGAAGATACAAAGACTATACCAACAAAAAACAACAGAACATGCAATTCCAAGCAAACCAGAAGGCCTTCTACAGGAAGCTTCGAGAGACCCCAGCGAACAAAGACAAGTACGAAGCCCCAAAGCCAGCAGAAATAGAGACCTTCTGGAAGACACTATGGTCCAATGAAGTACAGCACAAAAGCGCCCCCTGGATTCAGCAAGAAATGGAGGCTACGAGAGGAATAGAGGAGATGGAGTACACGGGCATCACGATAGAGGAACTCCAGCAGGTAATCCAACGTACGCACAACTGGAAAGCACCCGGTATTGACGGCATACACAACTTCTGGTACAAGAAATTTACCAGCGCCCATGGCCCATTAGCCAAGGAACTTACGGCGATAATTGAAGACCCCAGCAAAATGCCTGAATTCCTCTGCAAGGGAATAACTTACCTCCTACCGAAGGACCAGGATACCAGTAACCCAGCGAAATACCGACCCATTACGTGCCTTAACACCCTGTACAAGATACTCACGGGGTGCATCTCTGAAAAAATAAGCCGGCACAGCGAAAGCAACAACTTAATGACGGAAGAACAAAAGGGATGCCAGAAAGGGACTCTGGGATGTAAAGAGCAGCTTACCATCGACTCAGTTATCCTGGAACAAGCAAGAAAACAAAAGCGAAAACTCAACACCGCATACATAGACTACAAGAAGGCTTTCGACTCTGTTCCGCACTCGTGGCTCCTTGAAATACTCAGCATATACAAAGTGCATCCCTCAATCATCCGATTCCTACAGAGCAGCATGAAACAATGGAGAACCCGGTTACAGCTAAACACGCCAGACAGTAAAATAGAAACGGCCGAGATCCCCATCCGCCGCGGAATCTTTCAAGGAGACGCACTAAGCCCCCAGTGGTTCTGCTTGGCGTTAAACCCCTTGTCAAGGATGCTGAACACAAGTAAATACGGATACATGCTGAAGAAAGACAAGAGAAACCTACATAAAGTCTCCCACCTCATGTACGTAGATGACATCAAGCTATACGCGCCAACAATCACCCAACTCCGACAACTCATCAGTATAACAGAGACATTCTCCAAGGACATAGGAATGGAATTCGGCCTCGATAAGTGCAAAATACAGAAGAATAGCAAAGAAGATTTACCAGGCATCGAACTCGAAGACGGGAGACTACTGAAGACCTTGGACGAGGGCGAAACCTACAAATACCTAGGGATAATGCAAAAACGGCAGCAGGAGCACAAGAAAGTCAAAGTCCAGCTCACGCAAGCATTCCAAGAAAGACTTAGAAGCATTGTGAAGACGAAACTGAGCGGGAAGAACACCACGCAAGCAATTAACGCATATGCGGTACCAGTGCTCACCTACTCCTTCGGGATCATCAAATGGTCCAACACTGAACTAGAACAACTCCAGCGGAAAATGAGAACCATCCAGAGAAGAGCCGGACAACTACACCCTGCAACGGCAATTGAACGGCAAACACTACCCCGGGAAGAAGGAGGACGCGGACAAGCGGACCTCAAAGACTTACATGACAAGCAGATCCAGAGCATGAGGCAATACTTCCAGTTGAAGAGTCCCCGATCGCCACTCATCCAAGCCATAATACAAGCAGATGCAAATTACACGCCACTAAACCTGTGTAGTACCGAAGAGCGTGTCCTCGAAACAGCCAACGAACAGAAACTGAGAACTTGGGCCGGAAAACCATTACATGGCAGGCACTACAATGACCTGCAACAACCACACGTTGACAAAAAGGCATCAAATTCTTGGCTGGCCAAAGGCACTCTCCAGCCAGAGACAGAAGGATTCATGCTAGCCATCCAAGACCAAGTGATCGCAACAAGGAACAATCAGAAATTCATCCAGAGAAAAGACATAGAAAGCGACAAATGCAGACACTGTCATGCGGCATCGGAGACAATCCAACACGTGATGGCAGGATGCAAGATCCTTGCGCAGTCAGACTACAAACATAGACACGATCAAGTAGCGAAAATAGTCCACCAGAAATTGGCAGCGAATGCTGGCTTTCTGACAGAAAAATGCCCGTACTACAAATATGAGCCAGAGACCGTGCATGAGAACGAAACACACAAGCTTTACTGGGATAGAGCAATCATAACAGACAAGACAGTCCCACATAACCGTCCTGACATAACCCTCGTCGATAAATCGAATAAGACCACGTACTTAATCGACATAGCAGTACCCAACACCAATAACATACAGACAACCTACACAACGAAAATCACCAAGTACCAAGATCTCAGACATGAAGTACGAGATATATGGGGTATGGAAAAGATCTTCATCATCCCGTTAGTCATCTCAGCAACAGGGATAGTACCAAAAACGCTTGCGACGAATTTGGAGATACTCAACATTGACCCAAACACCTACATTGAAATACAAAAAGCCACAATCCTAAACACGTGTCACATTGTCAGGAAGTTTCTAGACATGGCACATTAAGAAGTGATGTAAAAAGAGGCTTGGGAACATGGCGCTCTGCCCGTCCCAAAGCCTGTTTCCGCCAAGAATGGGCGAGGAAAACTTTTATATATATACAGGGTGTCTCAAAACCCGCGTTACAAACATCTAGGAGGGTTAGGGAACACCTAGACCAACCATATTTGTCATATAACTTAGTGTTGCAAACCACTCACAGTGCTAGTTCTAAAACAATCCATCATGAACGAATATTTACAACTAGTGCGTGAAAATCTCAGGTCAGCTGCTCAAGTGTATAGATGATTAGGACATCGCATTTTGCTCTTCTTATGCACTGGTTGTCACTATTTGTGCATGCTGGATGGTTTCAAAACTGGCGCTGTGGGTAATTTGCGAACTTAGGTTTTATGACAAATATTGTTCGTCTAGATGTACCATACCTCTCCTAGATATTTGCAACCCTGGTGCTGAGACACCCTGTAGTGACCTAGAACACCCTACACTGTCCTGAGACACCCTGTTAAAAGCCTCCCTTTGCCTCCTTTTGCCTCCTCGCGGTTTTTCCTTATTTATGAATTAAAATCATTTAAATTTTTTGGCGGGATATTTTTTATTCCAAACTGTTGCACTGCGCCGGATTATGGCAAACGAGCTGAAGGTTTGACAACCCTGTTCTAAATGGTTGTCAAAATATATGTATGCGTTATATTAGTCAAACGATTTAGCATTAGTAGCCTATGTACGTTACCATGTTTATTGTGGTGGCAATATGGCCACTGCAGAGACTCCTGGTTTTCGACATTTGATAATTTCGTTCTACAAAGACTAGAAAAATTACTTTGTAAATTGTAATAGTATAGTAAATGTGTCTATATTCATTGAGTTAACTTTTCATTAATTCGTTATAATTATAATAATTAGAGTAATAATAAATTACAATGATTCGTATTTTATTTAATTAATTTTTATCCCCTATTTTCAATTTAACTTCATTATCTTCTCTTTATCTGTATTGTTTAGACCAGTACAGAACTTTACTAGGTAATGCTAAACCTCGGTCAGTGTCTTTATTGTTGTGTTATGTTAAAATATTTTTGAGGGCCGCTAACAACGTAAGCATGGCCCTGATAGGATCATAGTGAGCAATTAGTCGGCGGCAAGCATTTATTTTCGTTCGGAAAGAGGAGGGGCACCGTTGTGTGAAGACCCGGTGTTAATAGCACATTAGTTGAACGCTTTACTGTTGCGCTAATTCAAACACTATTCACAATATGTTTCCATACTGCATGTGTCACATATTAAATAAATTAGGCTATTAATTTATTATTAACCATGTTACCACTGTAAAAATACATAGCCTACTAAACGATTCGCGGTGTAATTTTATCCACAGTTCATTTATTTTTGCATTTATGGCATCAAATAATAGGTAAATATGTCGTGATTTGTCAAAAAGAATAATACAAATGGACAGTAGCAATTCAAATTTGTATATTTCATAGAATTTATTGAGGGCACAGAAACTTTGTCCAGGAAGCTAGAGAAGTAGTTCTCAAGCTTTGTGCAACCGCCATTTTGTTTTCTCAGGACGAGGGATCTATTCCAGCAAATTTACTCGTAACTACCTTCTTTCATTTATTTTAAAGTTTACGCTTTAAATTGATATATAATGATTAATAATTATGACATAATTATAAAAGTATTAGTACACTTATGTATATGATGTTGCATGTTAACAAATATAAAATTATACAAAAAGTAGTCATCAGTCAATTGAAGAATGAAGTTGTGCTGCAGCAGCATGTCGTACTTTCTTCAAGTCAAAATCGTTAACCTGATTGGTATCGATTTTCATCAACATGTTAAAGGATTTTCGCGTCGAAATATTGAAAGATTTGATTTCTGAAATTTCGAAACATTAATTAATACGACCGTGATTTATAGTATGCGGCTTTGTTGCTGACATTTGCAACACAGATGTAATTTAAGAGTTTTAGGTCTGAGCTATTCGACACATTGGCGAACATTATTTTCCTCAAAATATTTTCATGCTTATTCATGAAATTTTTTAAAAAACTGAAAACACAAATTTCAAAAGAACTCCTGGCGTCCCTATGCCGGGCAGCGGGCCGGCTGTAGAAAAACAATGACTTGGGAATATTAAAAGAAACAGGCAAGAAAGATAATAACGTCGCGATTGGTTATTAAGAACATCGCGACTGAACGTCACAATTCAAATTGACGTAAGAAACGTTATTGACGACACGGAGAAACATCGTTCAAGAAGGCCTAAAACTATTCAGAAAAAAATCACGAATAAATCTGGGAAAAAAGCCGTTGAAAGTCAGAAATTGATGAACGATATACTCGTAGTTAAACTTCTTTTTTAAAACAACGGTATAACGGCTAAAATTAAACGTATTAAGCGTAGGATCACTATCAGATTATCAAATTTGATCTTTAAGATGAAATTTCTTTAAAACGTAACTACAACATTCGAGATTGCAAACTTTTAGGCTGCTTGAAGAGAGTAAAATCTTCTCGAATGAAGGTAAATTGTCAGAATCCCAAATTTTCATTTACTTTGCGAAAATTATTTTCTCAAAGCTAATTAAATTCCATAAATGTAAAAAGGATCGTATCAAACGTTTTAAGATTTAAAGTTTTTATCTATATACATTTTGTAGAAAAAAAATTGCAGCAGCTTAAAATGTTTAACAGAGGAGCGTTGAGAATTAACGTCCAGTTAAAAAAAACACTCGCCATTAAATTACCCCTAGATCAAAAATATGAAATGAATATTTGCCATAATTCTTTTTTTATATTTATCTATTTGAATGCGCTAGTTTGTATCTTTATAGCTCAATTACATCAAAGGTCACTTTCCTCCAAGAACTGCGGTTTTCCCTAGGAATCCGAACCTCTTAAGATTTAGGTATCCAAGCCCCAAATTACTGTGTGGAATGAGAAAGAAATCGGGTAAAGTATGAGGGTAGTTGTGCAAGGTAGTTTCTTTCCCAACTACCTCCCCACGCTTTGCCCAATAACTTTCTCTCTCTCTCTCTCTCTCCCAATAAGCAAATACATTACCACTACGTCATCGTTGGACCTTTATATATTTTGAGTGAATGATTGCAAATATTTTTTTAGTTCATTCCGAACATTTTGAATTTGCCGTACAAAGTCCATTCGTTGAATTTAACCATGTGACATTTGAACTAGCAATAACAAAACCAGGTTATAAAAAAAATTGTTATCAATATAGAACAGGTTAATTAGTTAGGGCAAGTCCATACAAAGATC
>QLNU02015360.1:48581997-48594929 GCA_006491805.2 Dysdera silvatica
TAATTATTTCATAAAGGGTTATTTATTAGCTAAAAAATGCAATCGTGGTCTATTTTTATTCATAGTGTTACCTAAATTATTTAGATACTTATCCGAAAGTGTAATTAATTTGTCTTATCTTTGAAACTTAAAATATGTTCTAATTTATTTCTACAAAATAAAAACTGTTTTTTGGGGGTTTTCATATATTATCATAATCTGTTATTTCAAAGGATCTAAGCTTTTACCGAACAAATTATTGACAAAGAGATACTTTAATTATAATGTAGTGAATATCACAACACTTTTGACCTAAATTCATAAAACATTCGCAAGAAATGTGATATTATTTTACAGAGAATGGCTACAGGCCTAGACGTTGCAAGATTTATTAATGAAATGTCCAATGTCTAATTTTACAAAATTTTGCTGGAGAGCATTTATTGCTGAACATTTTTGGTATAAATTTAATGTAATTAACTCACGTAATTAAAGTTTTTTAAGAATTTGAAAATAGTTCTACTTCTTAGGAAGGAACAGACGTTTAATTAAATAATTAAATTATTAAAACCAATGTGAAGAAATAAAATATGTGTATCTTTGCCTAACAGATTTCTCACACATTATAAAATAATTAGTTTTCTCCATCTACTCCAGAATACAATGTTTTTGGTATTTTTCGATGTTTATTTTTTCTCAATACCTTCCAATTTTTGCAGTCATGTATGCTTTCTTTACTCCGATAGGTTCACTACATTCTTATTACTTTATACAAGTGGTTCGTTATTATATGAAACTGAACCACGTAACAAAGAGTAAATAAAAAGTATAATATGAAGTCAATGTATATATTTCACACATTTGCAAAATGAAGACCCTTGGATGAACAAACACATAATCTGAATATTTAATGTTAACTTGGTACCAATAATTAATAATTTGAAACAGAATATTTCATTAAAGCTAATATTTCAAGTTTAATCTGCTTGGTTTAAAAGTTTAGGAAAAAATAATTTAAAATAGATGTATAATATTGAGTTGTTTTTGTGTAAGTGATAATGTTAATTTTCTTCCGAGGGCATTCCTGGAGAATCAGGCATTAAAGGAGAAGCTGGTAGAAAAGGTGAGCAAGGCAATCAAGGTCCAAGGGGTGTACCAGGCGTACCAGGACAAGCAGGAAAAAGGGTATATTTTATTACAATTTTAGTTTTTCGTCTGCTACATTGAAAATAACTCTGCAGTATTTATCACATGATAATTCAATTACAGTTAAGGCCTAATATTTATTTTATCGCATTCTGGGTAATAATATTAAGATTTTAACGTTCTTATCCATGTATTAACTTTCTGTTCAGAGTAACTGATCAGACAGATACAGATCGATTACTGCATCATGTATGACGCAACATACATCTGAAAAGGTACGTTGCGCCCAACGATAGGTTAAACAATTGATACGGAAGCGCCTACTTTCGTTTTAGTATTTTTTATTGCAGAATTAAATGGTTATAAAAAGTTTTCGGAAAATTTAATTAAAAAATCTAAGAATATCCTCAGTGCCAGATTTACGTATAGGCAAAGGGGGCCAGCACCTAGAGACCCACGATTTCAGGGTCCCTGAAAGGGCTTTGAAGGCGCCTGATGTTATTTAAATTTAAACGTTATTTTAATAGCTTTTAATTACGAATGTCCGAGGAAATTTCATTATTGATAAACCTGAATATTGAAGATAATAAGCTTCAAAGAAAAACACGTGATTTATTAACAGAATATAGCGAGGACCACATCGTTTAGAGGCCCATCCCATTCTTCCAGTCTAAGGCCCATAAAGTCCTTAATCTAGCACTGAATATACATAAAAAACAAGATTAGGAAAAGAAAATATAGCTAAACTGAAAGAAATTTCTAACACATTACAATTGACATTATTAAACCCCATATTTTCCGTGCCAGGCACATGTCTGTGGAATTATTGAAAAGACAGCAATACAATATTAAGACTTTAAGGGGCAAATTATACTTAGATTCCCTGTTTATATATGTAGTCACTAAACTTGTAATAATTCTTTCTTTCTCTTTGTAGGGGAAACCTGGCTCTCCAGGTTCTCCAGGTCCTAATGGAGCTCCCGGCGAAAGAGTATGTAATTATACGTTATATTTTTTTGATTATATTAACGGATATAGTTGTTCGTTTCAAAATATGCTTTCTGCTTTTGTAATTCATCCTGTTTTATAATAATAACAGGGCATTCCTGGTGCAAGAGGGCTTCCCGGCCCTGATGGTCCAGCAGGTGTAAAAGGTGCTCAAGGTGATCGGGGCCCAGTTGGAGCAGAAGGGCCTAAAGGTGGTCAGGTAAGAAATGATAGAACAAGATACTCCTCTTTCTTCGAGTGCCTTCTCAGAATTAGCATACATACTAAATTCGTAAGGGGGTTACAGACTTAGGAGAGAAGTCACAGAGCTACAACTCCATATACAAGGTGTTCAAAAAACACCGCGCTAACTGTCTATTTTCGTAATCCTTACACCATACCAATCAAATTTTCAAATGGTTATCATAGTCGAAAATCAATATTTTATAATATATTTTAGATAATAGGTTGTCCAATGGTTACACACGATCTGATCTACGAAACCATTTGAAGCGTTAAGGTGGATTCACTTGAAGGAAGACAGCTAAATCTAGTATTATTGGTTTGCGAATTATAGTCACTTTTCGAGAATTCCTTGTGCTTTTGCAAACACGGAAAGGCTGTGTTCACGTGTTTTCACAACAGAAACAGTAAAATATGAAATAAAATATTAAAAACAATTTAGAACTTTTACTAAGCATTTTTCTCTATTTTATTATTAAATCTTAAATATCCCGTTTTAAATTAATTTTAGTTCACTTTCTTCATTTGATAACTTATAACATTTGTTAAAATGTTCGAATCAAATTTTTAAAGAGCGTTAAACGACGCCAAAGTAAAAAATTAAGTAATGGTAGGATTCCTTCGTACAACAAGCAAAATCGATAGCAATCTAATATCGATACTCAGCTTTCAAAAAATATTTTTTTCATAAGTTGTGAATAGATTTTTTTTAAAGACATTTCAACGGCCTTTTCCAGTTAGATGGTTGACTTTAAACAAAAGATTCGCGGTTTTATTGAGTCACACAGACGAATGAAGAGATGATTGTTTTCTAAATCCAGTTTTTAAATTTCCAGATTGACGTCAATTTTAGGCAACCAATGAAAGAAAAGTTCGGTTTTTCGTTTCAAGGTTAGAACGTCCCTGCTTTTTTTTTAATTCAACAACCTATTATATAACTTATTATATTATACAACCTATTATATAATATAATATGTTATTAAATATTAGTTTTCGACTCTAATAACCATTTACAAATTTGCTCGGCATGGCATAAGGATTACGAAAATATACAGTTAGCGCAGCGTTTTTTGAACACCCTATATATATACAAAATTGCATCGTAATAGGGGATTATGACCATCATCGTGCATATCCCAGTACTTCTCCGATTCAGAGGTTATAGGTCAGCATAGACTACCTTTCCCTGTTTCTGCTCCAATACAGGACACACGTTCTTAAGCCCTTTCTAAGTTTGCAAATCATCCATCCTTGGACCGCTAGACGAATGAGGACAGGAGTCGGTCAAACAGGAGCGGTCCAAGACACTCTGGGCTAAACGGAGGGACCCTGGTTCGAATCCAGGATGGGGAAAGCGTCTCTTTTTCTCCAAAATTACATAAGCTCTAGTTTGAGCTGTAATTAATACGTGGGTGGCAAAAATTATAGTATAATAAATTCCCCCACGAAAACTCACAAAAATCTCGCCCCGGAGGCTTTCTTGTGTTGACCATATTTGGCAATTGTGTTATCCCTGCGGAGGGTAATAATACCTTAACACCTTTACATACGGAGAAAGAGAGCGTTGTTTCCTGTCCTCATTCGTCTAGCGGTCCAAGACACTCCGGGCTAAACGGAGGGACCCTGGTTCGAATCCAGGATGGGGAAAGCGTCTCTTTTTCTCCAAAATTACACAAGCTCTAGTTTGAGCTATAATTAATACGTGGGTGGCAAAAATTATTGTATGAAACCCATATTATAAAAAAATACTTTAATCATTATTTTTACCGTAGACTTGATAAGATTTAGCAATCACCAAGGAATATAAAATTTTGTTTGTATAATTTTGCTGTCTTCTGATCTAGCTTTAATTTTAGGGTGAATCCGGAAGACCCGGTCCTCCTGGTCTTCAAGGTTTACGGGTGAGTGTATTCTTTTTCCTTTGAATTAATTATGGGTGTCCGTTTACGAAATACTTTGCGCATAGAATACAATCATTTATGGCAGTATATAATTATATACTCCTAAATATAAAGTAACATAAGATATGATATAAATCACTATACAATATATAAATATACCTATACAATATATAAATATACCTATACAAATAAATAATATACAATACATAAAATTAATATTAATTATTAATTATAATACAATATATAAATTAATAATTGAATTATTAATTATAATACAATATATAAATTAATAATTAATTATTAATTATGTACAATATATAAATTAATAATTTATTAATTATAATACAATATATAAATATACCTATTTATAAAATAAGCTAGGCAACAAACAGATAATTAGGACAGTGTCTAGCTTTTTCTGAGGACCTGCCATTTTATGTACTATAAATTATATGTAAATGTGGAAAATAAATAAAGATATTATTATCATTATTAAATTGCAAACTGACTTTGCTTTGTTTTAGCTTGTTTGTGTATTTCACGTATTACCTTTAATTCGAATAATCTTTGAGTTAAAGTCTTAAATTCAGTGAACGAAAAACAAAGATCACATAAATATATATTTTTAATTTAAAGAGAAAAAAAATTGTTGGAATTCGTTTTCAGACTAGTACACTCAATAAACCTTATATGTTTATGAAATTTTGTAAGTTGTAGCTATTTGTCTAATTTTTGGTATTTATAAACATATTAGGGCTTAGCAGGAAGACCTGGTCTTCCAGGAAAGGATGGATCACCGGGCGAAAGGGTAAATATTTTTTAATTGATTCTGATATTTGAATTGAAAATCAGTTAAAGCACAAAACAAAACTAATTTTTGGATTCAAATTTTGCTTCATTTGAATTTTCAGTAATACACATAAGATTCTTTAAAAAAAAAAGATTAAATCCATGGTATACTAACAGTATATCATACTAAAATGAAAGTTTTAAGTAAAGGTGGGCATGTCGATATTTTTGCACCTAAATACGAAGACTATTTATATATTTGTTTAAACCCCTGAATCAAAGTTTATAAAACCCTTGAATTAAACGTTGTCTGAGAATAAATTATTAATCTTTTGAATTAAATGCTAGCTGATTAAACTCTACTGAAAATACATTACTTCTTCAAAATCTTGGCTGCATATAGTCCAAAAAGTGTACTAATGCGAACTTCTTTTTTTTTTTTACGCTATAAAAACAAATTTCATTTTGCAAACCTAGTAATAAGAGCATTTTTTAATGAAACGTTCCTGAATTTCACAAATCCACGACTTCCTACAAATCGATGCTCTTTCTTTCTTTCCTTTTTTTCTTTTATTTTTTTAAGAAAATATTTCACTCGCTGAAATTCCTTTAAACTTTTTATCCCCCACACCAGCTTCCAGCTCTAAGCACTTCAATTGTCTTAAACATAGTAATAAATACTCTATATTATAGAAATGTGGATAAACGTATTGAGTTGGGCAATGCATGTCTTCGTTCACATGTCGTTTTTTCTTGGTTATGCATAACTGAATGTATTTTAGTTTTTGATTCATTACTAAACTTAACTTTCTTCACTATGATAATGACTAAGCATGACCACGTAAGCACCGGCTAAAATCCTTTTAAGTAATATTTCAGATAAAAATCTAAGTAGATCTTATATTTTCAGAATCAAAATTCAATTTTTTTTTTCACACTAAAAAACTTAAGTGACAACACATAAGCGCTATTCTTCTGTCCCGTCATCAATTTCTGACAGGAAAAGGCTGGTCGTTATCTACAGATCCTATTTTAGAGAACCTGATGATTCTTACAACGTAAAAATGTAATTCAGAGTTTAAATATCATATTTTTCTTCACGAATTCTCTTGTAGATCAGTTTTGTGAATATTTACGTTGGTATAAAGAGAAGCAAGTAGTGGACTTAATTAGAAGAGAAGCATAAAATACATGTATATGCTAAACCCATTTAATTCCTAATATGTTCATTCCATGTCGTTTTTAGCATAATATATATAATTATGTTGATTTTTTCAGGGTCCTCCTGGAGCAGATGGAAAATCTGGCGAACCAGGGCCTCAGGTAAATGTATTATGAAATAATAATTTTATTTTATGATTATTGATTCATAATAGGTAGTTGAAATATCAAAGATTAGGTATGTTAATTCCTCTATAAATAAATTATTAAAAATGATATAACTAAAAATATTAGCTATCAAAAGCAAGTTGTTTTCAATCAGTCTTTGTATATATATCGTACAATTTCGAAGTCACATAACAATAAGTTAAAATTAATATTTTAATTATCATTTCAACTGTTTATCAACGTTAGAGTACTTAACCATCACGTGTATTATCCTTCATGCTTTCATTAATTAATGATTTTTTATGCAGGGAATTCAAGGACTTCCAGGTTTGATGGGACTACCAGGAATTAAAGGAGATCAGGTTATTATTCTCACATTTATGTCCTTATTCTAATATCTGTGTAAATCCACATCATCGGCATAAAAAATCCATTCTCAAAGAATGCATGAAATTTAGAGGTGGAATTATCTGAAAGGAACATAACACGACAAGAAGAAGGGATTTGCTATAATCTGATATCGCATTCCTTTTAAATTTACAGATAAATTCTGGATATATGTAACTTTCCATATTTCTTAGATTTCTATGATTTCTGAAAAAGAGGAATAGAAATCTTCGATGCTTTTTCAAAATAAGTTTTTGTTTAGCTTATTTAGAATAAAAGCTATTACCTTTAGTAGATTACGAAAGGATAAATAGGGTTTGGTATATATAGATTTTTAAAGTCCACACTATAATGTTACTACCAGAAGGGAGAACGTCACATACAAAAAAAAACGAAGTACGAAAAAAGTTTGACTTGCCTGTTATTAAAATATCGATGTGGCGGTTAGTATAATGTTGAAATGTGAAGAGATGAGTTGTGCTTATTGTTAAAAAATCTTATTTTTTCATTCATTTATTTAAACTATTGACATGTAAGTTGACTTTATGATTATCTGTAAAACAAAAAATATCAAGTCACCAATTTATCGTCACATTTCGCCTCACTTATAAATAAAACCACACAAACAGTTTCATTGCCCAACTAAAAATTAAATTTATAAAAAGGTACACTTTTTATTTCCAATCTCTTGCAATAATACTTACCAATTTCGTGGATCACTCTAGTTTAGAAAGTTTTAAAATTTAATGAAAACCCTCAAATTTAGGTAAAATGATAAAAGAATATATGAAAGGACTACGTGTGAAATGAAAAATGGAAATGGGTGAATGTAAAATCCCCCAAACTCTCCATAAACATCAGTCTGTGAAAACAACTGTCCTTGAAATCGTATATGTATGTGTATATATATTATACACCTAATCTAATAGCTCTTAAAACGATACTTATTAGGGTGAATCTGGTCAAGATGGTTCTCCAGGTCCGTCAGGTCCACCAGGACCAAGAGGCGATTCTGGAAAAGAGGGTTCGCCCGGCCCACCTGGACCTGCAGGTCCTCCAGGTGATAGTGGTGAAAGAGGTCCTCCCGGACCACCTGGGTCGACCGGTTTTCAAGTGAGCAATACAATATTGTACTTGATTTTAAGTTTGTAATTATAATTTTTTCAAAAGCGTTGCAGTAATTCTAAAATCTGAAATATTCTGAACATGTTAAGAAAGGATAATACGAATTATTTTGCAATTATTGGTCCCCTCGACAGCTACAATATCGGCATTTGAGCTCACCAAGTTGGATTCAATTTCTATTGGTCTTGCTTGATATATCGTGGTTGTGAGGTTCCATTAAGCAGCCCGTTCCTTCTCAAAGAAGTCAACGTGCAGTTTTTAAGATATAAAAGCACGTGATGGTTTTACTAATTTTCTTGTGTACATGTGTTGAAAAGTGATGAAGAAGCTTAAACTTTGAAAGAAAGCTTAAATTTCATTAAATGTTCCCCATTGAGAAATAACCTACTCTTAATCTCCTTCTAGGTCAGTGCCAGATTAGGAAATTTTTAAGTTCTGAAAATATATCTTAATACATATATAAAAGTAGTCAGAATATCAATACGCACACAAAACGTTCTAACCTTGCTTCTGCCATGATAATAAAAACTACTATGGAAATAAAAGTTAACTAAATCTCATCTTGAATTGTAAAAGATCAATAATGGATAATGGTTTTATCATATTACAGGGACTTCCAGGAATTTCAGGAAATCCAGGTCAGCCTGGAAAAGATGGAGAACCTGGTTTACCAGGAGCTCCCGGACCATCTGGCTCACCCGGAGAACGTGGAGAGCGTGGTTTTCCTGGAGAAAGGGGAATTCAAGGCGGTCCAGGTGCACCAGGACTGAGAGGTGAAGTTGGACCAGCAGGACAAGATGGACCAAGGGTATTTAGAATAAAATACAAATAATAATTGCACATTTCTTCATTTATTAAATGAATTTATTGGAGTGTCCATATGAAATGATCAACTTAAAAATCATGGTATCTATAAAAGCAAATAAAAAGTGAATGCAAAACATCGCAGTTTTTTAACGGTTTAGAAATCAATAGATTAGAGCTTACTGATCTATCAACAAGGCTTTTATGGTTTCGAAGTCCATCTTTATTTTTTCAGCAGTTGATCTTAGAATTACCAAAACTATAAGAAAAAGGTTAAAGTGGTGAAATTGTCTAATATTTAATCCACGTATAGGTTTTTTTTGTTTTTTACTGTTTATGATGTATTTTATAACGACTTCGTAGTTCATATACCTGTCCCATAAAATCAAATCTATTTTGTACTAATTTTAAGCAATATTAGCAATACCCCTGTTGTTCTTACTCAACATAAGGGTTAAATAACTCAATTTACCCTGCAATATCCAGCTATAAGCTATTCAGCTAGCATCAAAACAAATTTCGGTGGCTCGTTATTTGTCAATGGAATGAAAACTTATGTATCTTGCAGGTCAGAAATTTCTTTAAGAGAAAGTAAACAATGTAACTGCTTTAAACATTGCCCCATTGGATATTTCAAACACGGTTTCCGAAATTTGTAAACATTTTGACGGGTAAAAAATTTACATGGCTATACTTAAACTTTAAAAAATAATTCTACATACCAATTTTTATGAAATCCATCTTCACAGGAAGCAAATGCAGAAATTTCAAATATTTGTGATATTAAAAACTAACAGAAAATGAATAATTTCACTGGTAACTGTTCAATGCGAATAAAATTTTAATTCAAAACAAATAGAAATTAAGCAGGAAATTGCTACGGTTCTAAAATATACGATGAAATACGTTAACTTAATGATCCAAGAATAGTAACTCTGAGAGTAACATGCATCCCTTGCATTTAAGTTAAAAAAGAATAAGATGCTATATAAGATTAAAATGATGAAACGAAAAATCCCTTTTCCTTATTTCTTAAGGGAATAAATAGCATTTTAGTCGTAACTGTTTATTAAGAAAATGTATTAACCCCTTCAGGTTTTCTTAAAAAAACAATAATAAATCAGGGATCTTGTTAATTGAAGGAATGCTTTATTCACTCTGGATTGTGGTTAACATCCTATATAAAAAGTTTCATATCAACGCTAAACAAACAATTAACTTCCTGGACTAAGTAACTCACCGTAATACAAGAAGAATAAAATATTTATAATAATTAGAATCCGACAGCAAGTAAACGTTCATACCACTTCTGAGATGTGAAATGATTTTATTAATACGCCTCAATATAATCCTTGTACGCCTACGTTTCTGTGAGACACTTACTTTATAATATAAATGCGAGAATAATTCAAAGTATTGAAGCAAAAGTAGTTCAGCATCAAATTAGTTTTAAAATCAACGGTGAAATAGCTATCTTTAAACTAATGTAACTCTATTTAAACTAATATAACTATATTTAAAGTAATATAACTTTCTTTTAACTAATATAACTATATTTAAACTAATAATAACAACACTTTTAAATAATAAATAAATATTGGCTATTCCCATCTCATATAATTTTTTTATATTGTTTCGTTTGGTACCTTTGTTACATTATTTTCAATCTGTTTTTACCATTTTAGCTTTAATTTAGTTTTTAAAACTGTGTGCATGTTCTCACCTTATTTGGCGCAGAATGACCCATTCTGTCCTTGCGCCATAAAAACACAACCAACGAACCTAATAAATAAATTTAATTTTTAAAATAAATTTGAAATTGAATGTCCTATGACGCTGTTCTTCCTGAAAGTTTTTTTTGTTTATATGTCAAATATATTTTCCTCGACATTATACATACACGTGTATTATATATACAGTTTACATATATATATGTATGTGTATAAATTTTGGCAGGTATGTAAAAAATAATATATGTATTATTTTTGTTAGATTTATCTTTTTGTTTTTGTTAAATGTGATTGGATTCATTTGGGACTGATTAATAGATTAATAATATTTTTGGAATTTAGTAATTAAAATAAATGAAGTTGTAAATAAGAAAATAAGTCTAGTTATTTGTAATTGTGAAGATTTATTTTAATTATCAGTTTATCTTAATGAATTTAATATTTTTGATTTAATTTGTTTAAAAAGATAATTTTCACATAATTTTGTCTACGCAACATGCATATTACAGTAAAGAAGTGAAATTATATAACCAAATGTCTGTAATTACCCAACATCTGAACGTCCTTAACAAGCGCAGTATTTTATAAATGCCCCATTTTGTGAGAATTTAATAATCATATATGCTTTATATATGCGTTCATAACCCCATACCTTTTTATAGGGTCCTCCTGGTTCGAAAGGATCTAAAGGTCATTCCGGACCCAGTGGACTACTGGTAATTTTTTTTAAATAAGTAACTGGATATCGATCCAAAGAAATTAAGTTTTAATTTTTATTTTATGCACAGTATTCAACAATTACAAATAAATTTTAATGCCATCTCACTAACAGATTAGAACACTACATTAGAAAATTACCCTAGTGGTAAACCTCGACTCAATATTACAAAAGTAAATTTACATCAGGATATATATGAACGGATGATTATTAAAAAGAACTTAAGTCAAATTTGCACTGTTTAAAAAAAAAACTGTATAACATACACAAATTTTATAATTAAACAAAAAAATGAATAATACTATCGATGGTCACAGTAAACAACTAGGATTTCTGTGAAAATATTTCAAATTTTATTAAGCCAAAAAAATATTTACGAAACAGAGCAAATTTGACTTGCGTCTCTTTTAACGATCATCCATTTGTATGTTTTAACATGAAAAATTGATTATACGTTAGCAAATTAATTTCAATTAAAGTTTTTTAAGACAGTTATTACTACATTTATACACAAAATACATTTGTTGAATGTAGGCATAAAATATGTATTTGTTTAATTTATGCATAATGTTCAATTTAACATACATAGTTTTACAAACGTTATAATGGAAACTTGAAGTGAATATATCTTTAAATTAGTTGGATCAGAATAAAATCATACATTTCTTTTCTATAGGGATTACCAGGTGCTCGTGGGGAACCCGGGCCACGCGGACCAAAAGGTGACAGAGGCGATCATGGTGCAGCAGGGCCGGAGGGCCCTTCTGGCCGTCCCGGTGAACAAGGACCACAGGGTTTAGTTGGACCCATAGGACCGCAAGGAGAAGCCGGAGAAAAGGTAAAATAAATTTAAAAAATGTTTAAAAATTGTATTTCGAGTAAGTGATTTATAAATAAATTTTTTAAATCACACCTTATTCCGTTATGCTTGAAATTTACTTTTAACAAAACCAAGCTTATACAAGTTTTACGATGGGAGCTTCAAAGCAGGATGTCCTGTTCACGTAATGCAATTTTTTTTTTTTTACCTACAGTTATTTATAGTATATTTTTTACGATTTCTATTTAAATATTTCAAATATGATTATGTAAGTAATCATACTTGAAAAATATGCAATGAACACATTAACCCACTAATAACTTCAATTTTTATGAATACGAAACCCCTGAAAACATCTAGAAAACTCTAACCTCTAAAACCCTGAAAACTCTAGATAGAGAGAGAGAGATACAGGCTACTGACCTTCGAGTATATAGCCTTACATGTCGCAGATGTTTGGTCATGGTCTGTTGGAATATCTGCGCTTTCGTGTTGTAATAGTAACGATTCTCAAGCTGGCTTGGTACGGCGCTTACGTTTTTCTGTTAAAACTAAAAGTCTTCCTTCATGCTTCTCAGTAAGAACAAGTACAACATCATAATATGTTTCTATATATATTTCACGGATTTTAAACACCGCTCAGAGATTACATACTACACTATTGGCCATCCTAAAATCTCTAAAAACATCACTTACTCTGCAATCTTCTTCTAATTTTCGAATAGCTCTTCCTGACGTGAATTCATCTACATAGGTGATTATGTTCTTTACGATTCGACCAAAATTTTACATTTATAATTTCATTCCCCCCCGTTAATATTTTCATTCAAACACAGTTCTCCCAAGTGCACTTCTACCTTTCATCTGTTTAAGTGCTACTACGTGCAGGGGCGGACACAGACTTGTATTTTGAGGGTCAAGGACAGAATTTGCCATGGTCTTGGAATAACACCCTTCATTTATCATTTATCATG
>QLNU02015360.1:48595029-48608761 GCA_006491805.2 Dysdera silvatica
GTCCAAAAACGCCTGTTTCGCCGTCTTGACAGTGGAATCGACCCATGCTTTCGTTTTGGTGTGGCCGAAATTTACCGAAGTTTCATCAGTGTAAACGATGGGTCGACCTTCAGAGCAAAAACGTTTGATGTCTCTCTCAATTAGCGATGACGCCAATACTGAATGTCATTACGTTCTATCAGCGCAGACTCCCGTTTTCGTTTAGTAAAACTGAAACCCAAATCTATCAGTAGACGTCTTGCTGTACTAATACTGACGTTTGGCGAGTCACAATTTTCATTAATGGCAGCCATAACTTTTAGGTTTGTAGGAATTTCGTTCCTGAAAAAGAAAGCGTGAACTTTTCTCCGTACTGCCGATAATATAAATTCATCGTAAATTTTTATCCTCGTATGCATTGCTACTTTTAGTGGGCGTTTTCTCCCCGGAGTTGAAAACTTCCCTTTATCTTTTAATTCAGCTTTCATTCTGTGTATGCTGGAAGGAGAAACCAGTTAAGCTGGAAACGATCGCTATGACATCATTGTCAGATTTTTTTGGGTAATATTGGTATATTTTGCAAAAAACATTCATAACAACCTTATCGGAACTTCCAAGTGGTTTTCCAGCCTTATGCGGTTAAATGTAAAAGAATCATTATTCGATACAGGAGCAGTATCCATTATTACGTTCATGCGAAAATGCGAAGTCCGTAAGAAAGAACAGAGAATGAATAGTCCTCCAGTTCTGGGGTGGGGGAAGGTTTGCTGCAATTTTCACTTTCTCCAAATTGTGCCAAAACATGCTTTGACCCTATTGGATATCAAAGCGATGACGTAATAAACACATCTTTCCCTAAATAAAGACGAAATGTAATATTACTGGGTACACATTATATATAAAATTCTAGATTAATTATATAAATATGTTGTTTGCATTTGACGATGAATTTAACACAAAAATGCAGTACTTAACTGACGAACTATTTTGTAAGGGCGGAAGGTTACAAGGCATAGCCTTTCCTCCACTGTCAGGTTAAGTTGAACAGGAGTATAAAATTCAGCAAATGAATAGTTATATTCTTATAATTGTAAACATTGTGTTTATATTCAAGATGCATATGCATTTTTATTTTAGGGATCAAATGGATTACGAGGGCCTAAAGGACCAAGAGGCGAATCAGGAAAAAAAGTATGTATGCTTTTAACAAAATTATTAGGGTAATATTAATTTTGAAATAAAGTAAAATGACATTTTTTAATTAAATTTTTTTATACTCACTTAGGGAGACTCAGGATTTCCCGGCGCACCAGGAAGACCCGGAGAACCTGGCCATTCGGTATGAAATACAACATACAGTCGAACTTCCATAAGTCGAACCTCCTCGGGAGCGGGGCAAAACTTTGAGTTATAGAATGATTAATTTTTTACTACACATGAATTCAATAATACGTTTTAAAATCATTCAAAATACTGTGATTGCTATTTAAAAGGAAGTTTAATACGTATATACCTTTAAAAATTATATTTTATTAAAAATCTGTAATTTTTCCTTATCGTTTCAATGCAAAATTTTCATTTCAAAGATGTCTTTAAATCAGAAATAGTCTTAAAAATGTTTTCAGACATTGATTCGCGAGGTTCAGCAAAGGATCTTAATGTTTCAATTGTAGAAAAGATGTCCTTAAAAGTAGGAAGAGGAGGTGAACTCTGTACCTCGTCATCATCATCATCAATAGGTGCCTTCTGAACTGAGTAAAATCGTCATGCCCGTAGGATTCGTTAAAATTGGCATCGATATCAATGTAGCTTTCTAAGTTGTTTCATGTGGCATTTTCAATTCTGGCGTCAAAACATTCCGCTCATGTGGAGAGTTAAAATAGCACAATTAGTATCTGATGAAATTTTGCGCTCTTCGAAAATTTTTCCGTGGTTGAAACGAACTTTTCTGAGGTGATGCACAGTAGTTGATGGTTTTGCACTTTCCCATGCATACTGAATATTTCACATACAGTCCAAAAGTATTACCCTGGGTTACTCTGTCCATCACCTAGAGAAGAGATAAGTTTTAAAATAATGGATTTCCTGTAGAAGTGTTTGTGATCGCTTGATCCATGAGCTAAAGATTTGATGTTGCATTTGGTGGCAAAGAGTGTCTTAATTGACTTTAATTCTTTACTAAAAACCTTTAGGTGATCTTGATAATTGTCAACAACCATTGCAACTTTTCTTCCTTTTTTGTAAATTTTGTTCTCCAATTTCATAATAAGAAATTCATAAAACTCATATGTCTTTTAAGCCTTTTCATTATTCTCGTACTTTATAGATAAGCATTTTATATTTGAAAAACACCTTGTTTTTTTAATTGCGCCTATCATTAACAGGGAAAACTTTTCAGTTCTTGATATGTTGGCTTATAACATGATGATAACTGGGCTGACATGAACGAAACTCCAGGAAGATCACGAACTGCATAATATTTTAGAAATTTATTCAATCAATCGGATTACTATAGGCGCTATCTCTGAACTATCATATGCATTTGCCGATGGAAGGAACTACAATTAGGGATTTTTCCAACGTCAATGAAATTTTATATTCAGCACGATTTTCCGAAGAGACCGGAAATGCGTGTTTTGAAAAAAAGAACTTTCCCCACAAGACTTCGAGTTACAGAACGTAAATCTGTACTTCAACAATACAAAAAACTTGAGTTAGAGAAAACTTCCAGTTATAGAAATTCGACTTACAGAATAAAAAATATATTTAAACTTTTACATTTTTACAGAAATCGTAACATTTATTTGAGTTAAGGAAAATTTCGACTTATAGAAGTTCGATTGTATATCGTAACCGAAGTTATTAGCAAACAATTTTTGAACATTTTGTTCCAATTATCAGATAAATTAGCATATAAAGGTCAAAGAACTTTACATAATATGACAAAGTTTAGAAATAATTATACAAAAAATGTGAAATTATTAACTTTGAAATCCGCTTTTAAGGTATTTTAATAAAAATTTAAACATTCAACAATAATACTGAAAATAATAATACTAAAACAAAATTTGATTAAAAATATAAATTAAAATTAAATAGAACACGTTATCTTAAGGGAATAACAACAGAAACGCAAGCACGTAATACAAACAAAAAAAGCGTTTGAAGTTAAAACATACCGATGATTAAAACCTGCATAGCATCTGAGATTTAAATTATTTGTTCTGTTATAAAAAGTAGTATAGCATGAATGCATGACTAAGCAGAGAGGCTGAGTATCCTGTGAGGGCAAGAGACGCATGTTTAGAGCTTTAGTATAACTGATGCTTCAAAATAAACAGATTAAATGTATTCATTACTTTCATATTTATTTTACGTATGTTGACGTTCTTTTATTTAAAAAATAATAAATGTTGCATTTTAATTTAAATTTCTTATAAAACATTTAAAATTTTTAAAAGGGTGGTTCAAAGTAAGGATATACGTAGTTGGGTCTCCAAATTGTTAATTCACCACTCTAACGAAAAGAATAGGTTGTCTTTTAAAACAAATGTTGAACACTATTTTATATTAAGATTTTCCATATTTACTTAATAAAACTAAAATTGTATGAATAAATATAAATAAAAATCAAACTTACTTATATTATTAATCAAAAGCAGATTTAATAATAAAAAACATATTAAACATTACTTGCAATTGACTTAAATCAACTCAGTTTGAAAATATGTTAATCATATAACATAACCGGAATAATCTAAATATGTTTATATTCTAGGGTAATCCCGGTAACGCTGGACCTGCTGGTCCCCCTGGTATTCCTGGAATTAAAGTAAGTATGGACGAGAAGAATTCAGTGTTATTTTTTATAAAATTATTTCCTATTCAAATGCTTCATTTTTTAGTCTCATCCCAAGTAAATTCGGATTATACATAACACGTACTGATAACCCCAAAAATACTTACAATATTACAGGAAAAACCCCATGTTTGAAGGCAGGGTGCATTGTCGTTACTAATGAGGACTAAGTGTTGCTTATCCCCCTAGAAAAGATTTAGCTCCCTTAACGAAAATTACAAATGAATGCTATGTACCGAATATTGAGGTGGGGGGATATAGCCCCCCAGACCTCGAAACTAGCTGCGCCAACAGGGGAGGTCTTTTTTTGAAGCTTGATCGGAAATTGAGTGGGACTACAATACACTTTTTTCTTTTTCAAGAGAAAACATCTGGTATGCAGATTTTATAATATATACATATATTAGGAATGAACATCGATAGCAAAATATCAACATCATCGATGAACTACCATCGATGTATAAAAAATACCAGTCTCTGAACATCGATGTTTTAAACATTTTTGTTTATAACCTAAAATCATCGTTGTCTTAATTTTATAGCATTGAACTACTTGTGCTTTATTACAAAAAGAATATTTGTAAAATATAGGTTTCTAAACATTGGTATTTATAACCAAAAAACATCGAAACATCGGTGTTCCGATTTCAAAAATATAGAAGTTGTTTAACTAAAACATTAATATATTTAATAATCAATGACGTAAGGTAAACCCAATGTTACGAAATGAGTAAAAACTAACAATTCATTTTAGAAAAATACTAGTTTTGTCATTATTTTTAAATTTAATTAAGGTAAATTACAGTGAAGTAGCCATGGGTGGATTTAGAGGTCATTCAAGGGGTGGCGATCGCTTCCCCGTCCCCTAAATCCGCCCCTAGAAGTGACAAATATATAGCATAATAGTATATCAAGATATAAGTGAACTGTTATTTGCAAGAACATCTTTCGGTAACCGCTGTAAAAAATAAATCGTATTAAAAAATAATATAAAGTATAAAATGATCACATAAAATCGTTTTATTTTTAGTAGTTATATAAGCGAGTTTATACGGTAGCCAAGAGCTACCGACTGAAAATACTGTAGTTATATTTTCGACTGACTTCTGTTTTTTAGGGGTCACGGATGGTCAGGTTCCTTTTTCTTATCCTGTTCTCTTATAATAAAATTTCTGCTCAAAACCGACCACCGTTGTTTATTTCTAACGGCACCTACACAATTGGAAAGATATGATTGTTCTGAAAAACAACAGTTCATTGTTTATTTTAAACGACGTTAATGCATGACAATTCCATCTTTCTGGTACCCCCAGAGAAGATCAGTGGTCGCCAACCTAATTACATATGAGAGCTACTTAATCGCACATGCGTACGAATTCCCCCATACCGTAGTCAGTTAAACCTTAAACTAAACATAAGCGATCGTGAATAGGTGATTCTGGATGATTTTATTAAAACTAGGATTTTAAAATGTCGAAACCTAAGATTAAATTACAAATCCCTTGCATTATTAAATAAATCGATATTGAAGTAAAAGCATCGATGGTCTCAACATCTGTCATTCAACACCGATGGTCTCAAAACACCGACCATTCATCATCGATGGTGAAAACATCGACCATTGAAAGTAAACCATTGAGCATCGATGCTCATCCCAAACATATATATGGAATATGCAAAATATGATGTATTAATAATATATTGCATTGTGTTAAAATACAATTATTACATAGATAATAGAAGTCCCTAATAGAAAACTTTTATTCTCCTTTACCACTACTAGTACTTACTAGTAATTTATTTTGAAGAGAATGACTGTACAAAAATTATGTTAATGTTATAAAGTTCGAGTCATGAGCATCGTTATAAACGTCTTGAAGTAGATAGTTATTTTATGATGTCAAATCATGTTAGATGTTTAACATACAAAGCAAACAAGCCTCCCGAAATATGTGCCATCACATACAGTTTCCACTATATATATATAAAATCCTACGTTCTTGCAAATATCAACTCAAACAAGCATAGGAATATTCGTAATGCTTTGGGGAAAAAATTGTAGGAATCTATTTTCACTATAGTAATCAAAATCATAAGATCTAGAAATTGTATTGCTTTATATATAGGGTGTCTCAGCACTAAGGTTACAAACTTCAAGGGGCCGTAGTACTCATCAAAGTGAACGATATTTGTCATAGAACGTAAGGTCGCAAACCACCCACAGTGCCTTGGCGCAGTATAGCCCAGATGCTCTTGCGCCATAAAAAAGCCAAACAAACAAACAAAACCACTCACAGCGCTAGTTCTGAAACCACCCACCATGTACAAATATTTACACACGGTGCGTGAAGAGCACCAGATACTACTCAGGTCAGCTGATCAAGTGCATAGATGATTAGGACAACGCATATTGCGCTTCTCATGCACTGGTTGTAAATATTTGTGCATGCTGGACGGTTTTAGAACTGGCGCTGTGGGTGGTTTGCGAACTTAGGTTCTATGACAATTATCGTTCACCTTGATGAGTACTATGACCCCTTGAAGTTTGTAACCCTGGTGCTGAGACACCCTGTATATCACATAGGTTTCCCTTCAAATTAGTAATATCAGTGTAATGCGCAACTTTCGATATTATAATATCTGACTAATGTACATTGAAAACAAAACGCTATATATTATTAAAATAATGAGTCCAGTGTATCAACATGGAATAGCTATCGTATTCAGCGAAAGGCGAGTTCCCTAATCTTAAGTAATTAGGGAAAAAAAACAAGCAAATCATTTCGACACATCTAAAAAAACTGGAAAATGCATATCGTATGCAATATTTAATTAGAATGCAATTGTTTAAGGCTACTGATTTGTTTTTAATTCCTAGGGTTCTCCTGGTGATACTGGTAAAATTGGTGCTCCTGGTCAGCCAGGAAATACTGGTCAACCTGGATTTCCTGGACCTAAAGGTGAAGCTGGCTCAGAAGGTTTACCGGCAAGTGATATTAAGTATTATTTGTAGTTTTATGTATAATGTTAAATTTTTTATCGCCTTCCGAGTCTGCATTATCTACGTTTACACTTCAGTCCATTGTTGTTTGAGTGAATAAACAAACATTGGTAGGGTTGTCTTGTAAGTTTTGCTGCTCTGTAAACTTCGAACATATTTATTGTTGTTATTGTGCATAAATCTTAAGTGTGTAGTGTTCATGCTTTGCATTTGTGTGTGTGCTTTGTAACCAGTAACTTTTAGGCAATATGGGTTTCTGTTTTCTCTTTCTTGGACTACCTGCATTGTTTGTTTAAAAATAGCATTACTCTATGAAACTTTCGTTACGCTATTTTAAAAATAACAATATGCCAAGATAATCATTTCTAAATATTTAAAAGAACTTTGTCAAAAAAAATCTCTTTTGATCTCTCCTAATTATTCATTGTAATAAACAAAAAAAATGTTGACACTAAGCACTGAATTAAGTAATAAAATTGTGAAACTACGTTTTTAGTGTGTATAATGACCTTTAATAATTAAAAATAACTAAAAACTCGATGCATTCCGAGACAACCAACGTGCTGACAACCTCCTCCTTCTTCAGCCTCTTCTCAAGGCGGATTTTTATGGCGGATGCCATAACGAACTTTGAGCTTTTCCGCCAAGGGCTAAAAGTTTATACCATTATAATAAGCACTAAATTAAAGTTAAGTTCTGCATCACACAAAGTATAGACTCCAACTTTTATTGAACGATTTCTTATCGCTATATTGTAATTCAAAAGTGAATGCAATCACTATATTGTTCGAAATCGATTACTTATCATCATTCGTCAGTCTTTCGTTCAAACCAATTTGTAAGATTTAACAAAATTTCAACAACAACAAATAAGTTATTATTGAAGTTCACAATGAATTCACCAGGCTTTAAATCACTAAGTTTCCAGTCGTTTCAAGTTAAAATACGTCCAGTGCACAAACTGAACTTCAACTAGTATTTGAAAGAAGACATTTAGTTTTCGTACTTTCAAATTATCCAATTCGTTGTTAATATCTCTTTCGTATATTTCAATCACTAAATCAATCGTTAATATTCATTTCTATATTACATTCGTACTTTGCAAGCCACTGAATTAGTATGCAATATTAAATTTATCTTCGTATTTCATTAAAGGATTAAAATTTCCAAATCTATTTTACTCACTTATACTCTTGACAAAAAAGAAAACAAATTATAAAAGCCATCCAAACTTCAAGGAAAAACTGGTAGATTTTAAAACTCATCCGGCACGCTATAAAAGCAAGTTTTCAGCGTTTCATTGAGTGGAGACGAAACATCTTTTAAATAAACTACGTAGACAAAGCTTAAATGCAATCGTAAAAATATAAACGTTAATGAAAAAGAATTTAGCAAAACTATTCTCGTATCCTTGACGTGCGTTAGGAAAGACATCTATCGTGTCACGTCTCAAAGAGAAACCCGGTTAGCCACAAAGCACCTTTTATTTACATGGCTAGTTGGAAAGATGTTGCCATGCTGACAACCTTCTTCAGAAGCACTACAATGTAAACAAACGATTATGCGTTGCCATTCTTCGGAAGCATTATTTCCCGGGGAATTGTCTCATATCGATGGTGTGGATTTCTGAATGTTGACAATATTTAGAGAATTAAGTTTGATGTGAAAAGTCCAGTTCAAGATTAGATCTGGGCTGACAGCGAATGGTTGGTTCTCGGAAATTAAATAACCGCAGCTGTATTCCATTTTGATGCCAGAAACCACACCCGACATCAGCGCTCATGTCTGACCATCAATTTCGGATAATTTCACCGGGGAAATAACGTTTCCGAAGAATGGCAATACGTAATTGTTTGTTTACATTGTGTTTCTCCTGCAAGAGGTTAGCACGTTTTTCCTGGCTTGAGTTGGCCAGTTTTTATTTATCTTTGACTATTAAAATTCATTATACGCACTACAAACGTTATTTTACTGTTTTGTTATTCATTATAATATCATTGGCAATTGGGCTAACGGCATCAAATGCAAAATTAATAGTTTTGAGACATCTGTACTTAATACTTTGACACAATATAGCCCAGATGCTCTTGCGCCATAAAAATCCAAACAAACAAAACTTAATACTATTGGGTATTATATTTCAGCACTGATATCAGTGGTATGGTTTAGCAGTTGCTGACACTTGTGCCATTGTGGGGTATAACCAACTGTACCTACAGTCAGTTTTGCATTCTAAATTGCAGATGTTTTTGGTGATCCGAAATAATTCATTTTTGTATGATTTAGAGTTGTGCTTTGATGCCTTAAATTACATTTTTCACACAATAACACAATTATTTGGGAACACTACATATTAAAACTCTGTATATATTGTATCTTACCTGAATCAGTGATGGGTAAGTGAGTGGAGCAGTGGCGTAGCTAGATAGTTTTCCGCCCTCCCTTCTTAGTTGGTTTATTCAAAATTTTAAGGTCATTGCTAATTGCCACCCCCCGAATTGTGGCAACTTCCCTCCTTAGCTACATTACTGGGAGGAGACCCCCATAACTCCTCCCTCCACTTTGGGACAAGCCCCTCGCAGCCCATTTGGATAATCTTTGAGTTAAGCTTGAATTAATACCATGGTGAGTCAGTTGTCTGCAGAACAACCCTCTCCCTAGCTCGCTCTCTCCTTTTGAAATGAGTCTGGAATTGGGAATTGCAGTGTGATGTTAATCTGTCTATGATATCTTTCTATCCAACATTAGCAGTCACTCTATCTTTTTTTTTTGTGTGTTTTTGCTTTGTTGCATTGAATTATGTCTGAATGGTTGGTATCTTTGTTTTTGTGGAATTACATCTGAAAGGAAAGAGAAGTGTGCTTGACTGGGGCATGAAAGAGAGATTAATTTCGTCCAGCTATTAGTGTCTTGTATGTAAGGAGCAGGGGAGATTGTGGGCTAGGCCTCATGTGGATGATGCTTTTCACTGGTGTTGTATGAAAGTCGGTGAGAATGCGCATGATAGATATAGGTTGGTGAGAAAGTGTTCTTTGTTCGAAGAGAACAAATTGAGTATGATTGACGTACTATCTCTTACATATTTGTGAGTGTATAAGACAATGTCAGACTTGATGCGAGTGGAGTTGAGTATAAGTAGTGATCACAAGTTGGTTGATTGGAGGAATCTTTGTAGAGAAGTGTGCATGTATATGTGTGTGTTGGAGAAAGAGAAGCTTGAGGGTGTGGGAGTTACTGTAGAAATAGATGAGAGCATGTTTGGTAAGTTGAACTATAATAGAGGGAGGTGGATATTTGGAAGGGTTGAAAAGGGTTCGAATAAATGTTTGTTTTGTTGTGGCTCCAAATAGAAGTACTGATGTTTTGATGAGTGTGATAGATGAAAATGTTTTACTGGGGTCTACGATAGTGTGTGACTGCTGGAAGTTGCATAACAATCTGACACAAGCAGGTTTCATGCACTTTTCGGTTAATCATAGTTTTCACCTCAAAGACCCTGAGACAGGGCAACATACAAACACAATCGAGTGAACATGGAGCCTCGTAAAACAGGAATTCCAACGACAGTATCACCGCCACATCCCAACAAGGAAATATTCGATTCCTACTTTGTGGCATTTGTGTGGTGTCGCTGGCATAAGGACAGGCTGGAGAACTTCTTTCCCGCATTTCTCTGAGCCATAAAATCCATTTCCCCACTGCACACTGGCAATCAAGACAACTAGATGAGTACTTCTGAAATTTTTAATTTCCATTAAAAATGAAACTACCTAAAAAAATTACATGGCCCAAAAAACACCAAAAACAACATGGTGGCAGGTCACTTGCCTTGTTACCAGCGGTTTTGGAAACACTTAAAAAAAATTTAGTGGGAGGAGGTTCTGCAGTGTAGCCAGTCAGGATGTATTTGCCTGTAAATTATTGTTAAATAACTTCATCTTCTCTTCACATCTGCATCACTAATACTATGAGGCATTCAAACCTTCTTTCATAGCCCGTTAAATTGCACTCTTCTTTGCTTTATGCATTATTTCAAGAAAAAATAGGTCACACATAAATAATGGAGGTTTACAAAGTCGAGAGAGATGGTAAGGTGTGAGGTCAGAGATATTATGTCACACACCCAACAGCTATAAACTTGAAGAAGAGAGAAAACAACATATTAATCCAAGAAAAGCTGTAATGTAGGTAAGTACTTCATAAGAAACATTGATTAAATAAAGAATGGATGTAAGTGGGGATCACCCTTCTCCGATAAGTAAAAGCAACCCTCTTAACTCTGTTCCATTACGGCAAAACCCAAGAAGTTAGCACGATTGGTGACAGTGGAAAGGCTATAATGTGCAGTGTGGCCCCAATCATTTTATGTGATTCAGTGTAGTTCAGGGTTTGATTCCTTAAGCAACAGGTTTGGATTCTGTAAAAAATTATGGGAAAAGTGCATATTAAAGGATGTCGCCAAGCCGGTTGTTAAAACTCCTTGTATACTTGAAAAACGAGGTGAAGGAAATTTTTGGGGCGTTTCTGGGCAGGGGATCTGCACATAAGCTTATCATAGCATCAGTGTGTTTTTGGAACATTGCCATAAAGATAGCTGGTCCTTGGCAATCGGTAAATTTTTTAGGAAAAGCTATTAGCAAATTAGTATTTTTCATGGTTCAGGTCTTTCATTTGTGTATGTGTTAGTGTTTAAAGTGGGTGAAAAATAGTTAAAAAAAATAAATAAATAAAATGGGAAAAAAGGCACCCTCCAAAATTTTCCGACATCGAAACATAGAGGTAAATCCTTTTCTAAACAACTGCAAACTTGCAAATGCTAATCCATCATAGTGACCAGCATTTATTTCTCAGTAATTAAAAACACTCCCTCTAGTATTATAAATATAATTTGTACACACACACACACACATATATATATACCTGAATCAGCGTAGGGGAAGTGAGGGGAGACCCCACACCCTTTTCCACTTTGTGCTATGCCTTCACTGCCCTCTTAGATAGTCTTCGAAGTACCTGAAAATTCAGAATGTTGAATGAGATTCTTTGTGAAAATTCCTTTCAAAAATTCCCGAAACGTATGATGCCATAACGTAGGTAAGCACTTTGAAAAATATTCATTTAAAAGTAACACTCTAAACACTGTTCCACCATGGCAAAACCTGAGAAGAAAGTCGGCATGATTAGCGACTGAGGTAAGCCTTTAATCTGCACTCACGCCAAAATTATAATTCCTGGTGCAGCATGATCTTAACTAAACTTGCATCATAAAACACCAAACAATAGATTTTCAAAATATTTTTATGCTAATATTCAAAAATATTTTACTCGAATAGTCAACAATTACAATGATAATTAAGTTGATCACACAAGTTCCAACTATGTAACTTGCCACGTAAAGAAAAAGTTGAATTATTCCAGTAACTATTTTCTCGGTGCAACTGCATTATCGGTCCCCTAGTTATCTCTCCTCCTGAAATCAGTCGGGAATTTCGGTATATCGGTTTGTGATGTCATACTGTCTATGATGTCAGGGTTACATTTCTCCTCTGTACTTGCAGTACCATAGCCATGTCGCAAACGACGCAATGTTTGATTCCTACTTCACAGAATTTATGTGGCCTTGCCGCCGTAAAGACAAGCTATAGAATTTGTTTCCAACGTTCCTTCAGGCCATAAAAACTATTTATCCACCACATATGGCCGACGAAAACATCTAGGTGAGTACTTCCTGCTTTTTCACTTCACTCAGTCGTTTTTCACTGGTTCGACATTTTTAGTATTCAGGCATAAATCGAATTTGATCCAAATGGGCATGACGGGGTCTCCTTCCATTAATCCTTTACTGATGACAGGATTTACAGGGCCCAAAAACCACCCAAAACAACAATTCCAATATGACGGCAGGTCACTTAACTTGTTGCCAGTTGCTTTTGGCAACACTTGATAAAAATTCAGGAGGGGACCGACTATGCAGTTTTACCTTTTTTTCTGAAGAAGTTTACAAATCTATAACGTTTTTTCTTGATCCACTTTTATATTTTCTTCTTTTTTTTTTTTAAATATAATGTCGGTTTTCTTTTACTCAGCTCATCACTCTGGAAGAGCGTCTGGTGAAAATTTACAATAAATTCCATTTGCCAAGCTCCTTTCGTCACCAAAACTGATGCTATACTCTTAAAACTGAATCTGAGAGCTGTAAACACAGCACTTGCATGTAAATCCCAGCATATGCACACTAGCCTGTAGCGGGAAACCAGAACGCCCTATGTGCAATCCTTCTGTGCATATATGTGGACTTCGTAAAAATTCCTATCAGTGTTTCCATCAAAAAATAGTTATTGACTGGAAAACTAACATCTGACGAGAAAAGAAAATAGATTAGAGAAGGTATTTTAGAAAAAATATTTTTGAGGAGATATTTCAGAAAAGGTATTTTAGAGAAGATATTTTAGGAAAAGTATTTTAGAGAAGATATTTTACAGAAAATGCTTTAGAGAAGGTATCTTTGAGGAAGTATTTCAGAAAAGGTATTTTAAAGGAGGTATTTTAGCAGATCTAGTTAATATTTTAGAACATCTATTGGTGGTAGTACAGATACTGTCCCACAAGATCAATTTTCCCCTAGAAACATGAAGGAAAGTCGCTGTAAGCGGGGTTTTGACATCAGCGATTTCGATGCATGATGTCACACAGGGTGGAGCATCATATGGTGTTTTTCTGTGGCGGTGGTAAGACTTATGGAAGTATTGAAGTGATTGGGAAGACGTCGGAACATTTCAATATGAAGTTTTTTTTGTTCAATTGCAGTTGAAAGGGAAGAGGAATGTTGTTGGATTGGTTTGTGGGAGAAGATTTGTTTGGTTTGGAGTAGAAGGGCCCGGTTTGCAAGGTGC
>QLNU02015360.1:48608861-48631481 GCA_006491805.2 Dysdera silvatica
AGCTTTGGGGGAAAAACCAAAGTTGGGGTATAAATACCGAACGCCTACACTTCCTTGACACTTTCGCTTGATGAAGGGAACAGTAGTTCTCGAAACGTTGCGAATATTTTTGCAGACGGTAAATATCTTTTACCTTCTTCATTTGTATTTCGTATATTCCGACCAGTGTCAAATTTTACTAGTTATGGTAAGCCCTGGTCAATCTTTGTACGTTGTTGGCATCCAAACATGTCTTAAAATTGCGTGTTTTAAGAGAATTTGAGGGTATTAATATGTATAGTACAACCTGGGTTCAATCAAGGTTCTGCCTTTTAAATCTTTGGTATGTCTCTTATTGCCACATTCGTTTGATGAAACATGTTTCTTCTTAAAAGTCTATCAGCAGTACTTTCTAATTTCCAATATGTCTTGCATTTTTATGAATTTTTCAGTATGAACAATCAGCATGTCATTTAGAGAATGAAATTTAATGAAGGCTGATATCATCTAAAATTACATGGTTATATTAATGGGAATATGGTTTCATTTCTTTTAATATATCACTCAATGAAAAAAATTCCTTTCGATGTTTGTTTTTTATTGCAAGATTAATTTTATCAAGTATTTGTGGTTTCAAGAAATTACTTGGGAAAAGTACAATAACATTGTCTTTTAAACATTGACAATTGAATATTTTAATTTAGCTCCGTGTTAAAATCTTTTAATATGATAATTTAAATTAGAAGATCAATTTGTATTAATATTTCAATACCACTGTTAAGGAAATGATCTACATTGGTAATACTATACCTCAATGGGGTACGCTTAGGATTATACGGGCAAGTATATTCTTACATATTCAGAATTTGAGCAATAAAAGTCCTTAGACAAATTTTATTCCCCCCCCATTCCATATTTACCGTTGGTCTTAATTGATGACCAGCGGTGAAGTTGCTAATATCATTGTGAATAGAGTGTGTCATTCATTCTGGTAGAACAAGGGCTTGCATTGTGGTGACTTATATCAATTCAAAATCAAGTCGGTGATGCTCCTAGGTGGCCACTCCACTTGGTACTGACTATGCTTAATGTTGCCTTAGAGTGTCTGGACTAGTATGTGTTTTCATTATAAACTCATGTTTGTAAAAATTGCAACACCATGAAGGACTCGTCCGAATTGAATGAAATTTAATGTACAAACGACCTGTGTTGATACAAATAAACGATTAAAATTACAAAGCAAAAAAACAATATTACATGTCGAAAATCAGTATTTGGTGAAGCCACCACGCGCTGCAATAAGTGATGCTATACGACGTGGCATGGAATCAAACAGATGTTGAATGTGTGCCTGAGGAAGAGCATTCCAGATTGCTTGTATGCGACCCCAAAGTTCATCTGTAGTAGCTATGGGACGAGGATCACGAGCGAGACGCCGACCAACGAAATCCCACACATGTTCAATCGGCGACATATCCGGCGAATAGGCAGGCCAAGGAAGAAGCTGTATCTGTTGTGATGAAAAGAAGTCTTGAACATTCCTGGCAATATGTGGGCGGGCATTGTCCTGTTGAAATACAGCTCCGGGAATGCCTTGAAGGAAGGGAACAACTTCGGGCTCCAGAACTTCATTGATGTACCGGTTGCTGTTAAGATTACCCACAATTCGTAGCAGCTGAGATCGTCCATGATACGCAATCGCACCCCAGACCATAACGCTGGGGGTTCGTCCACTATGACGTTGGATAACGCACTCCGGAAGGTGGCGTTCACCGGTATAGCGTCTAACACGGATGCGGCCATCACTGTACCCCAAATTAAAGCGGGATTCATCAGAAAACACCACTTGTTGCCAATCAGCACGCCAGTCTCTATGTCCATGAGCCCATTGTAGCCGCAGGCGCCGATGGTTTTGCGTCAGGAGGATCCTGTATAAAGGAACTCTTGCACGCAGTCCACGGTGCAGTAGACGCCGACGAATTGATGAAGCACACAATGATACACCTGTAGCAGTGCACCAACGTTCTGCCAACTGTCCAGATGAAGCAAAACGGTCCGTCACCGCCATGCGGACCAGGTGTCTATCATCCCGTGCTGACGTCACCTTTCGGCGTCCACTCCCGGATTTCCGAGTTGTCTGGTTCTCTTGAACCCACTGCTTCCACACTCGCATCACTGTGCTGCTGTTACGCCCCATACGAGCTGCTATTGCACGATAAGAAAACCCTCCTTCACGAAAGCCGATCATTCGTCCCCGTTCAAACTCCGTAACTTGCTGAAATGTCGCCCTCTTTCGTCGTAGAGGCATAGTGACGTCTCATGTAACGTTTACCACTAGCAGATAACTATGCACGTCCCGCTACAGCCCTCTATTTATACGGATCCATCAGCAGTTCAGAGGGCGCTGCTCAGCCCACGCATGCGCGATGACTCTGAAATTCTAATCATTTGAATAGCATACCCGAATTTGCATTTCCTGAAAGTTTCAGCTCAATCACATGATTCCTTCATGGTGTTGCAATTTTTACAAACATGAGTTTATATATGATATAGTCCAATGTTTAAATTTTGATAAAAATTATACTATTATATATGTAAGTGAAAGAGAAATGAAAAATTAGTTTTGGTAATAATTTTTGAAAAGAAATAATAAGCTGTGAAAAACGCAGTTAATTAGGAGTTATGAAATGGTCACATATAAACATGTTTTAAATATAGAAATCTGAGTTATTTTTTTGTGTTGAAAGAATGTATTTAATATTTTGTGTGCCTTACTTTAACGACAGTCATATGGATGACCAATGAATACTTTTATAAGAGACATCTTAGTATTTCAGCAGTGAATGTTAAGCATTTAAATTACATTTTTTATCTCATATATGTATACTGCATCTATTCACTTTTGTAAGAAATTTGCATATTCAATGAATTTTGCCTAACGTTCCTTATATAGTCTTACAACGTTTCAGTATTTACCTCCCTCCCCCCCGACTGTAGTTGATTTTAATATAAATAACGAAATAATAAATTAATAAATGTTATTAATATAATAAGGCAATTAAAAGTTAATGTAGGATACACACATTTGTTGGAGGTACATAAATGTCAATTCATTATCTTTTTAAAAATTAACGTGGAAGTGTATGACATGATTGACTTAGAGTATAATACGCATATTGAATATGACCCATTCACCATCATCATACCTCTTTTAACGATCACCTCCGTAGACCGGCCACATATCAATGAAACCGAACAAATTCCACAGGATTAACGTTAGTGCTAACTTTCAAACAACAAATTCCAAACAACGGTCACCTGGTAGGCATTACGAAAGATTTTTTTTATTCAAATTTTTCAACTACGTCTGCAACCCACATTGTCAACAATGTTAAGTAAAATTTACTTGATGGTACAGTAGACTTCCAACTATCTGGCCTAATGTGGCGGAAGTGCAGGTTGGATTACAAAAATTTGCTTTTTTTGTTTGTGGTTTTACGGCTCAAAGACTACAATGGTCATGCTGCGCCGGGACCTACTGTTTTCCGAGGAATCCGAACCTCTTATGGCCTAGGGAACCAAACCCCAGACTACAGTGAGCAGTGCGATCTTTATGAGATCTCTGAGTAAGCATTCTTTGCACCGTTGGGAGTCAAACTCGAGTAAATGGCACACTAGGTAAAAGAGTTACCACACTGTGCCACATCAGAGCCTGGACAACAAAAAAGCTGGAGTTCTATAAATGCTCACTTCCTACTCTACTCATATCATTAAAAACACCCGTTTTTAAAATAAAACCTACTCTTACCTGGCAAACACCCTGCACCAACCTCTTAAGAAGTAGAATCATCCAAGGTCATCCACCTTCCCAGCATAGCCTGACAGTAGCATGGCTGGCTGGGGGAAGCCGGAAATAATTCTTAACTAGGCTAGATAGTCGCGAGCCAGATATTCAAGAGTTTACTGTACTTTCCTTCAAGGTACTACATTGAGAAACACATGTTCATTTTGTAGCTTTATAGATACACTTGGTTCTATGAATACAGTATCACTATTTATGACCAACTATCCCAATATTTCTTCTGAGCAAACAACCACTGTCCACTAGAAATTGGTTTTTGACAGTTCCTGTTTTTTATGCATTGCTACCACTGAGCGGTGTTGTATATCTAACTTTGTCATTTGAACAGCAGTTTGTAATCACAATGAGTTCTTCACGGAAATTTTTATATCGAAGGGAGAAGATCAAAGTTATCCAGGATAGTAAAAAAGGTGCAAATACACAAAAATTAGCAACACATTACGGTTATGGGAAGTCAAAGGCAAATGAGATTTTAAGAAGCAGTGAAGATTATCTGCAACAGTTCTTTCGATACGTGAACTTAGTAAAATAAAGTGTCGGAAGACCAGAAACGAAGAACTTGACAAAGTGTTGTTAGTGTGTCTTTCCAACTGTTGATCAAAAAACTTTTAATCAAAATATTTTTTTACGTTCAGGAATTTTCCTCACCTCATAAACCCAAAAATATAGATAGGGATGATAATGGGGAAGGGTTTGATGGCATTCTCAGATTAGTAGGAATGACAAATATGAAAGCTAGCGAGTTTGATTAGGTGGACATAGAATTAGAAGTTCCTGCTACGTTTAACAACATTCAGGAATTGTTACAAAATATTATGGAAGGGGAAAAAGTGATGAGGAAATGAAAGTGGGAGAGAGTGTGGGACAGCCACAAAATTCTAACATCAAAACAATAGGCGTATATAGAAATTTCATAAAGGGGGTTACAGAGCTGCAGTTCCATATAGTCATATGTACAAAATTTCATCACAATGAATCAACATCCCCATGCGTATGCCAGTGGTCATAATGTATCCTAATGTTTTGGCAAATTTTCAGGAGATCAAAAACTTTGTTCTAAATAAAAATGATGGCGAGTTATATAAAAGGACTAAAAATATTATTTCCTTAGAAAAGAACGTTTACCATAAAAAAACAAGTATGAATCACTGATTTTTTTTTTAATATAAATTAAAATAGGTGAGGATTAATGTATTTGAAATGGTTATAATTTTTTATTGTTAATTTTATTTATTTTGATTTTTTTATACTGAACCTCTAAATAACAGCCACCACCAAAGGACGATCACCTTTGTGGAATCCCACTGGTGACCGTTATTGTATTAAAAATATTTATTACAATGATGCCACATTACTATATATGTTTCAGAAATTTTTAAGAGGTTTTCAATTACATCTTTTTGATAACATTTATACATATATGATGAGCTCATAACGTTTAGTTAAGGAACTCAATTTTTCCAGTGAAAAATTTGTCAATCTAAATAAATCTCATAAGTAAAAGCAAACAGTAAAATACCCTTTATTCACATTTATGTCTGAAATATTGTAAAGTACATAAAAATGAAGACGATGGCAGTGATGAAGTGAATTAAGCATAGCAATACTTTATTATTTAAATGTATTAGTAAAGTAAATCTATTTTATTGTATTTGCATACTGGGTATAGTTTTTACAAATAAAATATTGTTGATCATTTAAATGTTCTTTAACACTTTTTATTATTGAGTATACATATTTCTGTTTTCTCAATTATGTATAAATACTGATCTTTTCCGACTGATTGAAAAATAAGTTAGCCTTCTTCATAATCCCAGAAGAGACTCATTCATAAGCAATACTTTTTACACCTTTCATAACCAACACTTTGCTTCGATTACAGTATGAGCCTAGTGGTGAGTAGTCCACCCTAGATGGAATTAATTTTCCCAAAATCCATATCTAAAAAATACTCTTTTTCTTTTCTTAGATGTGGGTAAATCCATAAATTTTGAATGTGACATAAGATCTTTTACGTAGTAGTAATTAGACTATAAAACAGTATTGTAACAAAATTAATGAGTGGTGATGTCCTTTGCATGAGATGCTACAAACTTAGTATTTCAGTCAGCATTTAGATGAGAGTTTGTAGTTCTACGAATAGAAAAGATCGTCCTCGATGCTTGCGTGCAGAGCACAATGGCAGTGTTTAAGAACAAAATTGAGCCATAATTAACAGAATTCATGGTCTAATGATCCTTATGAGTTTTGAGGTCTATAACGCTACGAAAAACACACAGGGCCTAAATCAATTCCAAATTCTTGGTTTCTTGAGCCAATGTCTTTTAGAGAAATGTCAACCAATGGTAACCTTTGTGGTTTATTTGTCTTGTATTCAAGTATTGTTTCCGCCCATTTGTTATCCCGGTACTGAAAATACATAAATTGTTAATTGTAAAAATACATATATCTATGTACAAGATAACGCTTCAACTAAAACATGTTTCAAAAACAAACATTACTACAGATTTAATTGCATAAAAAATGTACAATACGGAATTTGCACCAGCATGCAATTAAACAATTCACAGTGTCTTCGATTTCCATTTTTTTTTGGTGTATGGATAATAACTTTATTTAAAACTTTGTGTAAAAATTGCAGATGTTTGTTATATGTGCATTTTGAAAGTTAATTTTTAGTCTTTTGCATACCGCAATCAGCTTCACATTGTTCGAGTAGTGATTTAGTATTAAGATTCATTAAATTTAGCTCATAGCTTCAAACTGTAGCTAGATAAATTGTTGATTAAACATTTTTTTTTTCTGTATCATCGTTTGTTGTATATTTTCACCTGGATTCTCTATTATGAATCACACAGATATTGCAAAATAGCGATTCTTGTATGTTGCTGATACCCTGTAATAATAAATTTTTTAACTAATGGTAATAGTTTCTTCATTTGTGTTAATTTTTTAATTAAAATAATTTCATGATGTCTACTCACCTGACAATTATCGTGTAATGATGAATATGTGAACATTGGATTGCCTTCTGCCGTCAGTTCAAGATCATTGTAAGCCATTAGTTTCACAGCCTTTTTGAGAACATTCTTGGAAGCATCTTTATAGATCACCATATTCCGGCAGTGTACCGTTATGTTTTGAATGGCATTTTTGCTTAACAGTTGAAGGAAGCTCAACTGGATACGATCAGCTTTATATGTAAACTGAAAATAAAACATTTGAATTTTAGTATTTATGCAGCAGAAATTTACTTCTACTAAAAAGTCCACTGAATTTTTTGAAAATCTTAAGGTTGATTTAAAAAAACTGATGTGTGATGAAGGTAGTTTCATAAATACTTTATATACATATTCTTTTGCAAAAAAAACCACCGAAGCACCATGAAGAAATTGTCTGTTTTTATTGAAATTAAATATACATCCAGCACATACGCAGGTAAGGAAATGATAAAAAATTCAAGGCTGTAGGACCCATCAATGGTTAGGGATTACACACTAAACGTTCAAATCAATAGTTGATGAAACTCCCATGGCGGCGATGCATGCTTCTATATATCGAGGTAAGGAGTAATAAAGTTTCCTAATGTCATCCTGCGACATATTCTTCCGGGCAGTCCTTACTTGTTGCACCAGCTCTGCGACATTTTGCGGTGCCCAAATCCAGCAGCCTACCATGTCCCATACATGTTCGATTGGCGAAAGGTCTGGTGACGTATCTTGCCAAGGAAGAGTATCAACAGCACGAGACAGCTCAGAGATATGCGAGCCGTATGGGGCCTGGCATTATCTTGTTGGAAAATGACCCCAGGCTGTTGTGTCATGAAGGATAATGCGAATGGCCACAGGACGTCATCAACACATAGTTGAGCTGCTAAAGTTGTATGCAGGAAGACTAGGGATATGCTGCTGTCATATGAGATAGTACCCCCACACCATCACACTAGGGGTAATGGCTGTGTGCCTTTGTAAAACAAAGGGTGGTTGGGACCGCTGACCCTGTCACCTCCACACATTTATCTGATGGTCATCTGCTCTAAGACTGAAGCGGGATTCATCGCTGAACACTATGTGATACCAATCTGCTGGCAGCTATGATGATCGGCTACGACACCACTCCAGACGACTCTGTTGATGGTGTGGGGTTAAAGGCAGACGCCTTAAAGGCCGCTGTGAACGTAACTCCATTTCAGTTAAAACGTCATGAGATGGTAGAAGGTGCTACGGGTGGTATGGAAGAAATTGTAGCACGCTGGATGGCGGACAATGATGCTGTTGTGTCAGCTCGAACCTCTCGCACAACCAACCGATTTTGCCTCGCATTCCTGCACCTAAACCTTCCACAGTCTTCATTCTGTCGATGAGTTCCTCACAGCAGCCATTAATGCCAACACCTTTGACAGCAGTGTCATATGGTTGTAAGTGGCAGCCTATTGCTCAGTAGGACCAGCCAGCTTCACGCATCCCGGGTATGCGACCACGTTTGAAGTCGTCCACTTGGCTATAAGGTCTTCAACAACGTATTAACGGCATTACTGGTGGCGTCTCCAGGGAACTGCAACGCTGATAACGAAAAAAAATAAACCGTCTGCAATTTTTACCTCTTTTATACGATGCTCGTTGCAAAATAGAAATGCACGCTATGATTGAAGTTAACACTCATTGGCTTTGAAAATTTAGAATTTTAACTCTTCATCTTTGAATATGAACTCCATTTTTCTTTTCTTTTGCGTGAATTTAGGTATTATATTTTCATAAAAGTTTCCTTAGAGTACTTTTGCATATTTAAAAAAATGTTTTTGTCTATTGACGAAACAGATAAGTTGCTCAAGTGTACTTGCCATCGTGTAGCTGTAAGATATGTCTTGATTATTTTTAATGCAGAAAAACTTCTACCAGCAGTTGACGGAAAAGTTAATACTACTACTGCTAATTTGTACCTCGAAGTAAACATATATAATTCAACTTCATATAACAAGAAATATCTGTTACTGGTTTTTTTTTTCCTTGTGTGCAACCACCTAATATGTTCACCTTAAATGAACAGTAAAACCATTTTATAAGTTTCGACTTTCATAAGTAAGATATTTAGCAAGTCATACAGTGTAGGATGCTTGAATTTATGATAACTTAGGAGTTTATCTGAAATTTGGATTAAACATAGACTATAGAATTTTTATAGCTTTCAGCTTTCCTAAATCATACTTACAGTGAAGCCCGCCTCCATTTCGCTGAACCAAATTCCATTGCTCTTTCCTCTATAATGGGACTTCTTTTGAGTCTGAAAAAAAAAAAAATACTAAGGTATATAAGGTAGTAAATAGTAGCTACATTAAAACAATAGAAAATTTCCATAGTACCTGTAATGGCATAATTTTAATTTTTTTATCATATAAATAATAATTTAAGATACAAATTTGTCAATAATATTTCCTTATGTATGTTCTTTATTCCAAAAATATAAAGAAATAAGAATTTATGAAATTTTGTCTCATATTGATGAAAAAGTAAGTACACTATGTTACACAAGTAACAATGGAATGTTCCTTTTATAACTTAATACAACGTATTGTGGAAGATACTTATTTGATAATGTTACTTTGTAAACTAAGAGGCATTGGGATAATTAGCATTGAATATAATTACGTTTGAAAAGTTGTGAAAATGTACAAAATTATATACTTGTTCTGGTTTAGCTGTTACGCAAGTAGCTTTTTTTTCCATATCACAATACACTTGAATCGCATCTTTAGGATCACCTTGATTAGGATCGATCCAGTATAGACCTAGTAGTAAAAAGAAGTTGATAAAATAGCAATAAAATTTTAAAATGTATTTGTTTTTGTATCTTTAAATGATTCACAATCATCAAATATATATGAATAATTAAGATTTTTAAAAGTTTGTACTTTAAGAAATTATAAACGGCCAATGACAAATACAAGGCAACAAATATTAAGATGTTTTTGTTAAAATTTTATGATAAAAACATGGAATAAATTTACAAATTTAAAATATTCTGAATAACACAAAAGAGAATCAGATATTACCGCTCAGCAATTCAGGATGAGCAACAGATAAATCACGGCATGTCGTAGCAGGTGTCTTCTTTTGCCCAGAAGGTTTTCTGAATTCTTCATATTCACGAATCAATTTATCATAAAATTCAAATACGAGACGTTTCTTTTCTTCAATAGGAGTATCAGGTGAAAAAAGTTTATCAGGTTCGTCACCCAATAAAGGATCGGGACCCTGTTATAATATATTGGTTGTACATTTAAAATTGAAATACGTAGGACAAAACATAAAATAGAGTAATGCAAAAACATAGATAATTAAATTTAGCAAATTCTATATACTATATATGTTGTACTATTCGAAAGATATATGTATATTAAGTTTTCTATAAAGTTTTAATCTTAACTGTTCTTACCTTGACTTGCCCTTGGCTAAAAAGAGCAGCAAGGGCACTAGCCTCGTAACCGAATGGTTCCCCTGGTTGACCAGGAGGACCGGGGGGTCCAGGAGGACCTTCTGGCCCAGGTCTACCAGAATCTCCAGAGGGTCCTCTCGGACCAGGAGGTCCATTGAGTCCTAGATTTCCTGGACTGCCATCCCTACCTGTAGGTCCTTTTGGACCTGGTGGACCCTAACAAAATAAAAATTCAGTAATTATTTTATAAATTGTCATGAAATTAAAAGATACAAATGTTTTCATTTAATTTCTATTTGATTGAAAATTCAGACATTTTTGCTTTTAAGCATTTGATTAGATATTCATTGAACTTTGCACAGTAAATTGAATAGTGATACAAATAAAGCAGATGGTTTTAATTACTTCCATTCCTGGGGGTCCACTGACACCTGGGATTCCTTTTTCCCCGGAAGCACCCTTAATAAAGATAAAAAATAGATAATAGTAAATGAAATTAATATGGTTAATTTCTACGGTGAGAAGCAGCTATAAAGATATGAACAGAATCACAATATGTGACCACTATTAATTATAATAATAGTTAAATATTTCAAAACAGGGCTCTACCAGTGGAAAAAAAAAATAGTAATAGTAAAAATAAAAAGTAAAATAATAGTTTGTTGTATTTTTATTTAAAACTATCATACATATTAGAAAAATTACCAAATCTATTTTAAAAGCCTGTATCAACTAATATTTTGATTTAAAAAGTGATAATTTTCATATAAAACCAACATACATATAATTTGTAATTTCAAGATTTGATTTTCGATAATTTGTAATAATCAATATTTATTTAGGATTATAATAAATTAAAGCATGCTTACAGGAGCACCAGGTAAACCTTGTAACCCTGTTAATCCACGATGACCTTTAATTCCCTTTTCTCCAATGTCACCTCTGTCCCCTTTAGCACCAGCGTTTCCGGCTGCTCCCGGAAATCCTCTTATTCCTTGAGGTCCTGAAACACCCCGTGGTCCTGATTCCCCTGTTTCACCCCTCTCTCCAGTTGGGCCAGCAGGTCCGGATGGTCCAGCAGGTCCCTTTCAAGAAAAAGTTCCTATTTTAATAATTTACATCTTTATACACATTTTTTTTTATTTAATTAAGAAATACGTTAAATAATACAACATAATGCAATTTCACATTCCTTAATTTAATAAAAGATGAATATAAATTTAAATAAAACTATTTTAAGTAAATTTCTAAACATCATACTACTATTTGCAATATATATTATCATTTTCACAGAACCATTAATTATTTATCCATTGCTATACAAGTTCTAATCAAGATTCATCCACCATATAACAGTATTTTGAAAGAAGGAATTGGCCCTATATTCACCAACTTCATTAGGGGCCTTGGTGAGGTTTATTCCTACTTACTAGATATACTTTTACTAAATATACTTTTTTTTTGCAATTTGCCTCAAATATAGAATTTATTACCTAAACAGGGAAAAGTTCTAGCCAACATCAACTGGACATAGAGTAGGAGATTAGGTCAATGATTTAACTCTTTCCCTGTATTTTCCTTAATAGTTAACTTGTGTATATACGGTTCCTCTCCATTCTTTTATAATTCAATCTACACCTACCTGCTCAAAAAATGTTGGAGTTCGCACAATTTAATATAAAACTGGCATAAATTTTATAATTTGAAGTGATTGTTAGTATCGATTCAAATACATTCAACTTAATGGCTTACTAAATGCTTCATATCGCAAACTGCTAAAGATACAATTACTGTTCGCACTGATTGGATAAACAGAAGTCACATGTAATGTAAATACTGAATGAATCGAAATGGAATTACAGAAATTTTCCCTTTATAAAAAGCTAGGACCTATCAGAAGTTTGTACTAGTGAAAGGAATATAAAAGATGTTACTGAAAAATCAAAGACTGTTCGAGTGGTAGTTATTAAAAACAACAATTAGGCAGGAACTTAATATACAGAAGATGCAAATGTTGTGGATTTGTGTTTTGGCATATATAAATTTCATGACTGGGCAATTGTTAAATATGATAGAGAAATGGGTATTCAGGCTAAATTATTGACCTAAAGGAAATTATAGTCTAGGTGTGATGGAAGGAAAAATCTGGTACAATGGAAATGTCCTATATCAATGACGAAATGTGACACAAAAAATCAAACGTGTTTAAGAAAATATTTTTGAAAAATATTACTTCAGGTAATAGCATGTGGTAGACCTGTGTTTTATTATTTTCTATTATTTTCTCTTATCTATGGGTTTAGTTTCTAGCGAATACATTGAAGATTATTTTTTCACGGCATTCCGTGTCTTTACTAAATAATTTTTTTCAAAATATATCCCTATTATTCTTTTTCCACTGTTCTTACCTAAGCTATTCTTTGTAATATTATTCAAAATATCAAAACTTTTAATGTTGGGAACTGCACATAAGGAGTTTTTACATATTTTGAAACACAATTTTGCTGTTTCACAGTTTTCCTGACTCTTACCTTAACTAAAACAGAATATTTTATGTGGAATTTTTGATACTGGTTCAAAGTTACCCAAAATGGCAGGATAACTTTTCACCGGGCAAAAATCCATTTTTCGGTGTTTTTATCATCTGCTTTTATTGTAATTTGGGTAAATTAACTATAATTTGGGGCTTGTTCTTTTATTCTATACCAGCGGTTCTTAAACTGTGGTCTGTGGACCCCCAGGGGTCCGTGGGACCATATCAGGGGGTCCACAAAAGTTCAGAAAAATACTAAGAAAAGAGCATTTGCTCTTTAATGCTAAGAATAAATTATGAGGGGACGAAAAATTCTTTCCTTAAATAGTGAAAATTAGTGATGAAACACTAGAAATAAATATGTATGATGCAAATTCCGGGCTTTAAACTTTGAGTTAATTCTTGGGGGTCCGCGAGTGATGCCTAAAGAGGGTACGGGGTCTAGGAGAGTTAAAGAACCGCTGTTCTACACCATTAGCTGTGAAAATGTCATTAGAATATAAATGAGGCAAATGAAAATATAGAAAATGTGAATCAAAGTTATCCTGAATGACTAGTACTTGCAAAATGAATTCTGATTCCAAAACAATTGAGAATGAAATGCCCAAAGTACAAAGGAAGGGAAGTAAGAGACTATTTACCTATAAGTCACAGCTCATTAAGAAAGTTAGAGTCAAGGGCTTGGAGTATACAAATTGGAAAACAAAACACACAGCTGTCACATTCCTTCAGGAATAAACAATGACCTCAAGAAATATTGTTTTACATTTTAACAATAAATGCTGGTAATATTCATTATTAAGTTTTGAAAATAATATGACATTATTATTCTTAGGTTCTTCTTTTTTTTTTTTCGGGCTACCGACAGAAATTCTACTCTCAAATATCAGACAACTGCTGAAAACATCAGAAAATGTTGCCCTTAAATATCATTGACATAAGACAGGCATTTTGTCAATTTAAAAGCTTAGAGACAAGAAAATGAATATGCTAGCTATTTCTGAAGTCTGATTGCCATCACTAAAGTGCAACAGCTATGTAGCGGAAAGATACTTGAAGAATCTTCAAATCCAGCCAGATACAGCAGGAAAGTCACCAATTAATATAATAGGTGAAGTTAACTCCAGATAATGCTATTTTAGGCAATGTAACAAATTCTATACAAGAACATGTTTCATCCATTTCTATAAAAATATTAAATTATACTACTAAGAAGGTATGCTACTTAAGCAAAAATTTGGATTTCCTGATTCTGGGAAAGACAGTACTATCTGAATTTGTAATATATATATGTCAAAAAGATCGATGGTGAGATTTATTCATTTAAGTTTTTATTTCCATTAATGCAAAAATCGATTCCTCCATTTTGCAATAATACACAGTTTAAGGAAAAATTTAAATTTTAATGGAGGTTCTAGTAGTATAAAAGATATTAAATAACTTTGAAAAATTGTTTGAGCTATATTAGAAATGTCGGTACTTCTTTGTTAAAGCGAACCCCAAGGATAAATCGCCAAGTGACCACGATGTATCTCCAAGGTAGATTGCGATATCTTGTTTTTCATTTACAGTCCTAAAAAAGCAGCCTGTGTGTCTATTCTCATTATATTACTTTTGCATTAATGTTTTTATTTTCACGTTCCAGATAGCATTTTGGTTGGTTGGTTGTATTTTTATAGTGCAAGGGTCATTCTGTGTCAAACAAGGTGAGAATGTATACACAGTTTTCAAATAAAAATAAAGCAATAGGATAGAGTTTTGGTTTTTGAAAATTGCTTGTTTCCTTAAAATATGGCACTAATAACCTTTAACTTACCTGAAAATTGTAATGCGGAGTGAAAGAAAACAAAAGAAAAAGAAAGAGAAAACAAAAAGAAATTTGTTTATTGTCTCATTTATAAAAAACAAATTTTCAGGAAACTATTGATTCAATTCTTCCAACATTCAGGTACAACTCAAAGACAATCTTAAGCCAGGGGTGGGGGCACCCACTGGGCATGTACAGATATAGGAAAATTACTGGGTTACAAAAACGTCTGGAAAATAATATTCCATTCATTAAGATGGTTGCTATAGCTAATGGTGAGTTTGGAAGACTTGTGGCGTGCTTGAGACGTAATCTTGGGGGAGTGCTTTGTAAACAAGTACCAAAATGTCTTTTTAATTTTGATTTAATTGATTGAATGAATGAATAAATTACTTGTATTCCTTGAATACCAGGTGGTCCAGGAAGCCCTGGTGGACCGGATGGCCCTTTGTCACCTGTACGGCCGGCTATTCCAGGTTGTCCTTCTTTACCTACATGTCCCTAAAGCCAATGTTCATACGTTAATAAAAAATTATTTTTATACATATATCTGCATACAACTCTATTAATTTATTTATACTCACAGGTGGACCAGATTCTCCAGGTGCACCAGGCGGGCCAACAGCTCCTGGAATGCCTTGTGAACCTGGAGGACCAGCAGCTCCACTTTTACCCTCCAAGCCACGATCTCCCTGATCAAAGAGAAAGACAGAAAGCACATTTTTCAGCATATCTCAAACTTTAATGCATACAGTGATTAATTGCATTTTAGTTCATTTGATTAATGTGAAGCTACTTCAAATAATATAATCACATATTAAAGTTATATATTATAAATGAAAAATGATGTTCAACCTAAACGATATTGACTTTTTACTATATATTGTATGATTATAAAAAAATGTTTTTTATCAATGTGCATTTTTATAAAACTTACAGTAGAACCACGAGGTCCGGGAGGTCCAGGCCTGCCTTGAATACCGGGAATTCCAGGTAACCCACGTTCACCATGTGGTCCAGGGGGTCCAATGGCACCAGGAGGACCCTAAACAATTTTATTGACCTATTCATTAGCATTTTATTTTGGCTTAGTTACATTAGATGTAACTAATTTTATAGAAAAAAAATCAATAAGATGATTTAACAACATATTAAATAAATATAACTATATACAAATTCATAAATTAAATAACAGGAAAAGACAATTTTTTTTTTCAATGCGATAATTACCTGTAATATACAGAGGGTGTTTGCACATATTTATAAAGGCATTGATTTTAAATTAAGAAAAGACTAATAGCGCCACGGAAAAAATATGACAACACGCTATTACCTGAAAAGCGGAAAATCGCTTGCGACTAAAAATTTAGTTTGTGCTGTGAAATAGAGTAAGAAAGGAAGCTGTAGCATGAAGGCTATATGTTGCCCTTTTTGAAGAGAAATATTCACATCCAATAATTAAAAAACAACGTGAGAAGCATGGTTTTCAAGTTTCAAAGCATAAAATAAGTGATATTATTAATGTAAAATGAAAAAATAGTCAAGCTTTAATGTTGAGAGGAAAAAACCCTAAAAGAAATATCCTAAAAAGGTTTGTACTGCTAACATTTCTAAAGTGCAGTCTATGGTTTTACTAGAAAATCCAAAACCTCAAAGAACTATTGAAAAAGTTCTGCACACATCAGCATCAACTATAAATAAATAAATTAATAAAGATTTGAATTTAATCAAAGCAAAAAAAGTGCAGTTTATCGTCTGCTACCTCGGCATGTTGCTGAGTGGAAGAGTAGATGCAGATTGTTATATAAAAATCATTTAACAGGAAATAGATGGACAAAAATGTTGCAATTGACGAAGTATGGATTTATTTAAATGATTGTAATAAACAAAGGTCGATTTATTATCGAAAAAGAGGCTTGTGAGACTCAAAAGTTTGGTTCAAAGAGAACAAAGGAATTTTCAGTAAAGGATTAATGGTTATCGCTGGAATCATTTACAACAGAAAATTAAAAATAAGAAAAGTTGAAAAAATCCAAAAATCAACTCTACATATTATCAAAATAATGTTCTGACTCCTATTTTTAAAGGAGATATTCCAAAATTGTATTCTACTGATTTTTAAAATGTGGAACTCCATCAGGACAAAGCGAGTAGCCACACCTCTAAAAGCACAACCGCATTTCTAGAAAAAATGAGACAAGAAATTGGAATCAAGTGAATGCCAGTTAGCCATATTCCTACCAAGCCTCCAGATGTAGAACTGACAGATTACTGTGCATTTGGGCTTTTAAAACAAGCTCTTTCGAAACACCGACCAACTACCCTGGATGGACTGTGGAGGAGGAATGGGAAAAAATCCCGTTTGTGACTTTACGAAAAGTCCTATTATCGTAGAAATCTAGATGCAATATGATAGTTCAAAAACAGGGCTATCAGAATACATTAGAAAATATTTTTTTTATTGTATGTATTTTTATTTATGCTGTCAAAATCATTATAAATATGTGTAAACACCATCTGTGTATATATCATTCAACCTTAAGAAAACAGAGTATCAAACATATATAGATAAGTATAGTAGTACTATATTATTGAGTCCATACACACATTCTACAGTTTGTAATAGATATGAGTATATCTTCTTTATGATGGTTAGGTTGAAAAATGGAAGAGAGTAAAAAGCATTAGCTTGTTATGAGACACTTGGTTTCGATTGGATTCCTAAGTTTCCTTTCCCCAAAAGCGTGCTAACTTCCTTGTTGGGTTGCCTGTTACTTTTTTAGTGGGTTGCTGTTCCCCCACATTATTTCCAGTTGCCATGACAAGTTTAGTGTTTACAAGTTTTAGAGTGCCTAGAATAATTCTTACCTTTGCGTTTCGTTATCCATTGTTTAATATGACTCTTGGTGGGTTGGTTTTTTTTGCGTAAATATGTCTTGTTTTCCTTTTATCGACGTTAATGACTGTAATAGCCAGCCTGTAGCGGGAGACTAGAACGTCTGGTATGCAATCCTTCTGCGTATGTGCGTGGACTTTGTAAATGCAAGCATGTCGCTGCTTAGGAACTAATAATGCGAAGCACGCTATAAATTACCTATATCTGCTAAAAAATAGATGGGCGCTAGTACAGATACTGTCCCATTTCGTTTTTAGTGAGAAGTGTTTCCAATACACTTGGCAACTTTGTCTTGGCTTGCCGCCATGTTGCTTACGTCTCAATACAGGCTCCGCCCCTTTCCTTCCTCCATCCTACACCCAGCCTTCACCCCTACCCTCTCCCTCTTCTTCACTCCTACCGCTCTTTTTGCTCTCTTTAACTCCTTCACCCATACCCCTCTAACCTCATATTCTTTATCCTCCCCCTCCCAACCCCTGTTTTTTTGGCCGTCTCTGCCTACTTCCCCTACCCCTTTAATCCCTTTCCACTCCCAACTTCCACCCCCTTCACCTCTTAACCTTTCTCCTCTTTTCCTCCATCTCTTCCCCTCCCCCTGCTCCTTTTTCTCAGTGCAGCGAACAAAATAAAAACGGCATACTAACTTTTATCTGTCAGATAACTTCACCTCTTCAACTACACAGTCATCCACGTTAGGCCTAGCATACCAGCGCACCTTGCAAATCGGGTCCTTCTACTCCAAACCAAATAAACCTTCTCCCACAAACCAATCCAACAACATTCCTCTTCCCTTTCAACCGCAATTGAACAAAAAAATCCATATTGAAATGTTCCGACGTCTTCCCAATCACTTCAATACTTCCATAAGTCTTATCACCGCCACAGAGAAACACTGTATGATGCTCCACCCTGTGTGACATCATGCATCGAAATCGCTGATGTCAAAACCCCGCTTACAGCGACTTTCCTTCATGTTTCTAGGGGAAAATTGATCTTGTGGGACAGTATCTGTACTACCACCTGTATGACGATGCAGTAAAAGAGGTGAAATTATTTCCATCATTTCTAAGTGCCATAAAAACAATATTCCTGCATAGGAATAAAGGTTAGTACCTGTTTTTTTTTAAGTTTGCTGACGTGAGGAAAGGAAAGATACGTAATTTCTTTTCTACAAGCCATAATCTGGGGATTGGTTCACTAGACAATAGAGAGGTTAGAATTTCTCGAAAAACTAAGCTCTGGCACAGTTGACCTCAGCTATCTTTATGCCGTAGAACACACAAACTTTCTCTAAGGAACCCTGTATCAAAAATAAATATTAGAAAACCTATGTATGCATATATATATCCGTGGCAGGTTTTACAGTAACTAAGTGATTGTAGCATTTGACTGGCAACCTGATGGTTGCTGCTTTAAGTTCTGTCAGAGTTTTGAATGGACTTTTTAACTACTGCTTCTTAAAATAAATTACAATAAAGCCTCTCTTAATGACCATTCAGTGATCACCTGCCTTAAGCATTGTTTCTGGAAATGGACTCCTTCCCCCATAAACTCGATGTTAAATTTACCTCTTTTTAGAGATCATCGAAAATCAACTTCCTTTCAATAGCGATCACATTCTTGGGTACTGATAAGCAGAGGTGGACTAGGTACTCTCAAAGGGTGCATATCTTGGACTATCGTAGGATGTGAGTCTTATCGCTCCTGAAGGCACACTGGTCCAGTCCACCTCTGTTGATAAGAGGAATTTAATTTCCTATGTATATTCTCATTTGGACTAGAAAAAAAATAGTAGCGTCCACCATGGTTGTTTTGAAAAAGCAGTGCTATTTGCATTGTAAAAATGACAGCTACACAGCTAGCACCAGGGTTTAAGTTGGGTGGGACCCTGGCTTCAGTACTTTTTCATTTTTGGTGATTATTTAAATACTAGCTCGAGCCCCTAAATAAATGCAATCATGAAAATGTAATAAATTTGTGATTAAGGTCATGCATTGTGTTTGTCATAAAAATGGACATAAACAATTGATATGATTTATCGATTCTTTTGCAGCCATTTGATTTTTTAATCGATTTAACATAATATTAAGGTTCTTGCACTTTGTTTTGCTAGAAATTAAGCCCTTGCCAGCACATCAAGTTAGGGGAGAACCAGGCATTCGCTCTGAGTGGCAAAAGGAGATTATAATAAAGAAAATATTTTGGGACGGAAAGAAAAATGTTTGTCCCGAGTTACATAATTCCTAGCACTAGCCCTGGACAGCTAAAAAAAGTGATTTTAACAGTAAAGCAGTGAATTTGTTATAAATGAACATGAAAAAGGGAACTTAATAATTTTCGTAGAAAGAAGCTCAAACTAGAGTGGTTTTTCATTTAGGAGAAAAAGAGCTGCCGTTTTATCCTGGATTTGCACAAAAAAATGTTGCCTCAAAAGTATATGGACATTGTACATTTTGTCCTTTTCAGTTCATATTTTGCATCCGTTATTTTAAATAGTTTTACCGATTCGATTAGGCATACCTTCAGTGAGTTTTTGAAGAAACTCTGGTTTCAAAAACGACCAATTTCATTCTATTTGCTATTTTAACTCCTCTACTGTGTAAAATTGATGACTGTTAGCATACATTACATGTTAATATACCCAGAGATTTTCTACGGGGTTGAGGTCGGGGCTGAGAGCTGGCTACTCCATAACCGTAACGTTATTTTTCACAAACCACTTATTTGTTGATTCAGAGATGTGGATAGAAAGAAGCATTGTCCTATTGAAACACTAATTTTTCACCACGCATCATTTATAAGGCTGTAAATAACTTTGAAGTACTTCTTGATAATCATTGGAACACTGTCAATCTTGCATATAAGCAATATCAGTGCTACCATTAAAACAGAACGTCATCCATACCATGATAGATGCTCCACCTTGTTGGCATCTGAAAAAAGCGCGAGATTCTCATCGTATGTCTTGCCAATAATAAGCCTGACCATCTAGATAAAATTTTTTTTATCACTAAATAACGCATAACCATTCATCGCCTGTCCAATGCATATGTTTCTTGGCCCAAGCAAACACACTCCTTGTAATATGGTTTTAGCAATGGAGAGTAATGCATTTTACGATAAATATGAACTCTACTTGCCTGTAAATCTCAATGAACAGTAGATTTTGACACAGTAATACTAAATCCTGCGTTATTTAACATAGACTTTTCTTGAGTAGAAGCTAATTTTAAAATTTGCCTGTCTTGTCAGTCATTTATCTTTTTCGGTCGTTCACACCATTTTCTTGCAGTCACATTGTCACCTTTTGATAAAACCAGGTAGGTACAAGACCCACTTTCATAGGCATATGCAGAAAGTTCATAAGGGGAGTTATAGGCTTAATGGGGGTTCACAGGCCCTGCGGTGGCGCAGTGTGGTAACGCGTTCTCCTAGTGCGCCGCTAATCCGGGTTCGACTCCTACACTTTCGAGCTACAACTCATATATTCCTATGTTAAATATACAAAATTTCACTGCAATGGGAGGGTTACCAAGGGCGGACACAGGGGTCATGACCCCCCAAAATACATTTTTTCACTGTAAAAAGTTCCTTCTTGATAAATGAAAGGTGTTATTCCAAGACCATGGAAAATTCTGTCCACCCCCCACAAAATGAAAGTCTGTATCCATCCCTGAGGGCTACAACCATTATCTATCCACTGCTGGATGAAGGTCTCTCCAAATGCTTTCCACACAAGTCTATCCTGAGCAATTCGCTTCCACGTCACCCCAACCTGTTTTCTTATTTCATCCACCCATCTAGTTTGAGGACGTTTTCTAGGTCTTCGGTGGTCTCTTGGAATCCAGTTCAGAATTTCTGTTGTCCATCGTTGATCAGTTCTTCTTGCAATATGCCCAGCCCATCGCCATTTCAGCCCTTTTACTTTAACAATGATGTCCTCTACTCTAGTTTGCTCTCTCACCCAAGTGTTTCTTTTTCGATCTCTCCTAGTTATTCCAAGCATGCACCTCTCCATGCTCCTTTGCGTTGTCTGTAACTTTCGTATTGCTCCAACTGTTAGACTCCATGTCTCTGATCCATAAGAGAGGACTGGCAATACACACTGGTTGAAGACCTTTCTTTTTAGACACAAAGGCAATTTCCCCTTCAGGATAAAACTGTTTCTTCCAAATGCACTCCAGCCAAGTTTAATACGTCTGTTGAGTTCTTTCATAATGTTGCCATCCATTGAAATCAGCTGGCCAAGGTAAATATATGAATCAGCAATTTCTAGCTCAATGTTGTCAACTTGTATTTTTGTTTCCTCTACAAAATTATTGAACATGATCTTAGTTTTTTGTAGGTTCATCTTGAGTCCAACTTCTTTACTTCTAGTTGAGAGCTCCTGTACCATGTCTTGGAGTTCTAATGGGTTCGTTGAAAAAATAACAATGTCATCAGCAAACCGCAAATGATTTAAATATTCACCATTTATTTTTATTCCCTTGTTATTCCAATTTATCAGCTGAAAAATCATCTGTAAAGCTGAAGTAAAAAGTTTTGGAGAAATGGTATCTCCCTGCCTCACACCTTTACCAATTTTGATAGTTTTGGTATCTTTATGTAACCGAAATTTTGCACTTGCATTTTTATACACACGTTTCACCATGTCAATGTACACATCCTCAATGTCTGTTGATCTTAAAGAGTTGATGACTGCTGATGTTTTAATAGAGTCAAAGGCCTTCTCATAGTCAATAAATGCAACACACAATGGAAGTTCATATTCATGTGTTCTTTCAATTAATTCTCTTAATACTTGAATATGGTCCACTGTACTGAATCCACTTCGAAATCCAGCTTGTTCTCTTGGTTGAGCTGCATCTAATTTTTTCTGCAGGCGATGTGTTAGCACTTTTGTGAAGATTTTATAAATAGCAGGTAACAAGCTAATTGGTCGGTAATTTTTCAAATCCTCTTTATCACCTTTTTTATGCAAAAGAATTACTGTTGCAGAATCCCATTGGTTTGGTATGTTACCGCTGTTAAGACATTTGGTAAAGAATTTTGCAAGTATGTCTTCTACATATTCTCCAGCTTCTTTTAGGATATCTAATGTAATACCATCA
>QLNU02015360.1:48631581-48644081 GCA_006491805.2 Dysdera silvatica
TTTCAATGGCCTTCCTTACTAGCTCACAGTTGAATTTTCTTATGTCTTCTTTCATGCTTTTGCGCAGAGTTTTACAAAGTTCTATGTACTCAATCCTGGAACTGGTATTTTGATTGTCCACCTTCATATCTCTTCGCCTTTTCATGAGCTGTTTCGTCTTCTCAGATAATTTGCTATTGTGCTTTTTACAGGTTACACCACCAATTTCCCCAGCAGTTTCAACTATTGTCTTAACAATGTTTTCATTTGCTTCTGAGATGTCAACTTCTTCAATAAGTCCTTCCAGTGCAGAAAAGCGATTTTTTAATTCCAACTTGAATGCCTCGGTATTTTCTTTTAATTTCTTTAAATCCACCCTCTTACTTACTTGTTTCCTAATGAGCTTCTGTCGTTCTAATTTAGTATTTAAGTGCACTTTACATCTCACCATTCGATGATCACTTCCAGTATTAAATCTGTTCAGTACACTGCAATCTTCAATAATTGATTTCTTGTTTGCCAGGATATAGTCAATTTCACTAGTTCCCCCATTTGGGTGTTTCCATGTCCATTTTCTTTGCGGTTTCTTCTTAAAAAATGAATTCATGATGCTAAGGTTTTCAGCTTCTGCAAATTCGATGAGTTGATCGCCACGTTCATTCCTTTCCCCATATCCGTATTTACCAACCGATGTCTCTCCTTGTTCCTGTTGTCCAATTCTTGCATTGAAATCCCCCATGATGAGCTTGATATGTTGTTTCCCTTTGGTGTGTAACTCTTTGATTTCTTCATAAAATTCTTCAACCTCTTCGTCGGTATGGCTTGATGTTGGTGCATATACCTGTACTATTTGAAGTTGGTATCGCTGGGTTAGTTGAACAACGAGCCTCGCTGCTCGATCTGATGTACTTTCAACTTCCAGAAGACAGTCTTTAATTCTTTTGTTGATTAAGAAGCCAACACCACTTGTTCTTCCAGTTTCCGTTCCTCTATAATAAAACAAATGTCCACTTTTAAGTTCCACCAACTCTTCACCTTTTCTTCTAACTTCACTGAGTCCTACAATGTCCCATTTGATCTTGTCAAGTTCTTCTTCCAATTCCTGAAGTTTTGCTTCAGAAGCAAGGGATCGTCCATTATACGTTGCCAAGGTCAATAACAAACGGCAGCCTGGGCCATTCCAGTGATTCTTAGCACCCCCTGCTTTCATGCCACGCTGACCGCTGCCTTGATCAGGAGCACTCCAGCACCTGGAGACTAGGGGCCATGGTTTTTGGTGTATTAGCATATTGGAGGAATTAGCCATCATTTCACCACGCTGGCTAGACGGGTTGGTGAATTAGCCCTCCCCTTCCGCCTTTCTATCCGTGCAGCAAATATTAATTTGCCTCATAAATAGAAAGCTCAGCCTGCACCACTTGAAGGCGGGGTAGGACACTAGGTTATAGCATAATGACAGGCACCATCAGAAACCGTAAATACCGTTGGAATTTTATTTTTAGACCTAAGACTGACAAAGTTATGTAACGTTATTTCAAAGATAAATTGCGAGAAAGCAAAAGTACCGTTAACTGGAAATGTCCATCAATCAACAGCGCTACAACTGTTCAACGTGTCCTCCATTCTGGGCAATGATAGTTTCTTTTCGAAGAATATTGTTTTCCACAGCCGAGTATAACATTTCAACTGGAATTCCCAGCACATGACGTCGAATGCTGCCCTTCAGATTGGTTAGAGTTACAGACGGTTTGCGATTTACACGGTCTTTCAAATAACCCCCACAACCAGAAGTCACAGGGGATGAGATCGAGAGATCGTGGTGGCCATGATGTCTGAAAACATCGGCTGATCACTCGTTCGTCAGTAAAGTGCTGTCTCAGAAATCTTTGGACAGGACGAGCAATATGGGGTGCCGCACCATCTTGCATAAATGTGGTTTCATGGAGACACTCTCGTTGTCGTAGCTGCGGTATGACGAAATGTTCCAACGTGTCATGGCACCTCTGTCCAGTAACTGAACAGGTGCGGATACCAGTCGGTATTTCCTCTTCAAAAAAATGTGGACCAATAAGAAAAGTAGCTGTAAATGCACACCATACTATCACTTTCGGAGTATGCAACGGTTCTCGTTGAACAATATGAGGATTTATCGCAGACCAAATGCGGCAGTTGTGCACATTAACTTGCCCATTTAAAAAGAAATGCGCCTTGTCACTCCAAAGGATGTTCCATGGCCACGTTATCTCCTCTTGCATTCGACCCAGGAACTGACGTGCGAAACTGACACGCATATCTACGTCACTAGACCTTAGCTGCTGTAGCATGCCAAGCTTGTAAGGATAGTATCGCAACACCTTACACAGCACTCTTCATGTGGTAGTAGCCGACATGTCCACTTCGCGGGCAATTACTGACACACTAGCGTCACCATGTGCACATTGGCTTGATAAATCCACAAGTTCAGTAGCCACCTTTTCAAGATGAGCGGAGTCCACCCTTTTTCCACCACGGCCAGGTTGAACACCAAGATTTCCTGTTGCTTCGAATTTCGGCACCATTCTACGTAGAGAAGAAACAGCCATAGGTCCACGTCTTTGGCGTTTCTGACACTGGAATTCCTTGATTGTCGCAGCTGCATTATTTCTGTTCTGGTAATATAGCTTCACTAATAACGCCTTTTTATATAAAGATGTTGGCATAGCTACCATTACTTCACGGAAACATTTATGCTTTTTAGTGACTGCTGCGCTTTTATAGTACCTACTATGATAGAGTTACAATAGTAACCATTATGCAAATCACAAACTGTTATTGCCACACAGCTATCTATCGACAAATACTGTAATCAATGAGTGTTTTGTATAGGAAATTAATGCATACGCTCCTCCTTTCGTCAACAATTCTCTGCCTTCCGAACTGTGATACCTCTGATAATTTTGGTTTCGTACATCTGTATTACATACTAACAAACATCGACGTCGCTAATTGCGAAAGGTTTACTCAGTTACAGCGTGTTCTCGAAGCTTTTGAAAGAAGTTTTCAGTTAACTGTACTTTCCTTTCTCTCAATTTATCTTTTACATAACGTTACAATACTGTGTCAGTTTTAGGTCTAAAAATAAAATTTTAACTGTATTTACGGTTCCTGATGGTGCCTATCATTATGCCGTTAAAAAATTGGGATGTTGCTATTTGATAATTTCAAAATTCAGTAACTATAACCGTAACCGTGAGACGTATATTACTTTTTTTTATATAAAGCAATTCTCAAATTGCTTCCGATCTGACCTCACAAGACCCGCCTTCATATTGTTGCGCCCTCAAACGTCAAAAATATTGCAAAGATTAATTTGACCTCGGACAAAATTTCAATTGCACAAACATAAATTCTACTGAGACTTTATAATTAAGGGAAAACATGGAAATGTGTTTCAAATTTTTGTTTTTAATTGATATTAGGCAAGCAATGCTTACATTGCTTCTATGGACAGCACGCCATTGATTACTGTCAGTCCACAATCTCCATTAGCTTCTTTTGTGGTTGCCGTACTCCTGGTCAATACCTTACTCAGCTAATTTAGAATTGTGTATCATTCCATCATATATTGTGTACTTCCTTTATCCATACACCTACATCAAGCACGTGCCAACAGAGGGCAAGGAGTTTTTCGCCCCCCCATTCGCGGAAGAGCAGGAAGAATTCGCCCCCACCATTGAGAAATTCTATTAAAATTTTAACTTCAAAAATAACATTAAACATTGCCACTAATGTAGCAAAGCTGAAAAAACTTGGAATTTTAATTTCATTTCTTGACAATAGATGTCGGCACTACACCGTCGATATTAATACTGCTTTGACAGTGCCCCTGGCGTATCCATTGTTAAAAAAATTAGCGTCTCTTTACCTGTATATTTTTTTTCAGTCTTTGTGAAACTATCGATCTTAAAGCGTGTACTTTGTAAAATCAGTAAAATAGTAAATCTTTCAAATGATTGTTTCTGATTAATTTTATTTGAATTATTTAATTCATGAATTAACATTTAATCAGGCACGTGCCAACAAGGGGGCAGGGAGTTTTCACCCCCAGTCTCGGAAGAGGACGGACGACAGGCATAATTCGCCACCACCATTGAGGAATACTATTAAAATTTTAATTTCAAAAATATCATTAAACATTTCCACTAATGTAGCAAAGCTGAAAAAACTTTGGATCCTAATTTCATTTTCTATCAATAAATGTCGGAACCATACCTTAAATACAGGAGTAGTACTTTGACAGTTCCCCCCAGCGAATCTATTGCTAAAAAAATTAGTGTTTCTTTACCTGTACATTTTCTTTCAGTCTTTGTGAAACTATCGATCTTAAAGCTTGGTGCTCTGCGAAATCAGTAAAATTGTAAATCGTTCAAGTGGTTGTTGTTTTGTAATTCAGTTTATTTTAACTATTTAATTAACTAATTAACATCTAATTAACAATTAATTTATAGTAACTGTTGGGAATTTGTGACAATAGATGGCGCCATCAGTTTATCGCTGTAAAAGATCGCTCGCCCCCCCCACCACTTTCCAAAACGTTGGCACGTCCCTAAATACGACCTACATACTACCATACTTAACACCTAAATCATAAAATATAATTAAAACGATAGGTTTGGGTTAAATTAATATAAATGATAGTATTCGATACTTAGAATAAATATTTTTGAGATATCTATATTTTTTACCAATATTCCTCATAGATAAAAGTATCGATGCCTAAATGGTATTGAAACAGCCCAATACCTTATTCCATGTTTTTTCACACAAGCTCAGCTCAGCTGCATCGAGCTTGTTACCACAAACCTTCGGACAGCTATTCGTACGTAATAACAAATTTTAGACTTACATTTATTACATATACGTAAACAAAGTGGTAGTCAAAAAATTTTCATTTTCATGCATTTTGGACTTACTTTAGTTTTTTAAGCAATTTTATAAACGTCTAATAAACTAAAATGATTATTATTTAAAAGATTTCTTTGGAAAAATTGATTTTATGATTATAATCTAAAAAAATGTGGTTTTATGGTAGATTTTTTCATTGGTTACTTTTAAACTACTTATAACGTCTCGTTTATCTATAAGGTTATAAAAATTAGCTAAACATTAGCTAAACTTTAAAAATTTATATAAAAAAAGAGAAATCATCGCATTGAAGTGCATTTTTTTTAAACATAATAAAAAATTAGTTCAAAATTCACCGACAGATGGCGCTGAGACTAACCCATCCTAAAGACGTATGAAAATAAAGTTGTTACGAAACAGTTGCTAGGTGGATTCTTCATTTGATTTATTAACAATCTCTATATAAAGAACAAGTTTCTGCAAAATTGTTAACTTTTCCAAAACAAGCGTTGTTAGTGAAATTGTATCTCACGAAATCCATTTTATTGTTTACAAATGCTTAAAGCGCCACCTATCGAATGACCTTCGAACTAAAAGAATTTATTGTGTTAAAAAAAAACATCCAGATAATATTTATCACGCAAACCGCACTTCAATGAGATAATGTTTTTCTTTTTTTTATATGAATTTTTAAAGTTTGTACAAACTTTTGGTTCACCCTGTATTGCAAGCATGTCAAACTTGCAGCGCGCATCAAATATTTTTGCGGCCTAGCCAATGTAACGATATGTAAAAAACGTTTCAATAAATATTTCATAACTTCATTTTTACAGATATTCATATATAAAATTATGTTTCGCTTTCTTTTTGGTTTTACGGCTCAAAGACTACAGTGGTCATGCTGCGCCGGGACCTACTGTTTTCCGAGGAATCCGAACCTCTTAAGGCCTAGGGAACCAAACCCCGGACTACAGTGAGCAGTGCGATCTTTATGAGATCTCTGATATAAAATTATGTAATAATATCCATAGTAATCCATGTTTGGAAGTACTTATCCGTGTAAGAAGTTATTCATATTTATGAAAGGAAATAAGTCTCCTGCCAGATCCAGAATTCCTGGTATTCATCTTGTGTCAGTTTTTGAAAGTAATCATTTCCAACAAAATTTCCCCGAAATAAGAAAGTCAGTAGCCGAGAAGTGATGCTAAATATCAAGAAGAAAAGGTTAATTTTATCGGTCTTGGTTTTTTTGTTAATACTATACTTTTCAAAATAAATCAACGTTTCTATGAACATTGATTTTTGATTTTTTTTCCTATGAAAATTTAATAGTTTTTTGGGGGGCGCATAAACTTAAATCTTCTTCATTTGATCCGTGTTAGACTTTGAGTTTGAGATGCATGCCGTACTAGTAACTCGAGCTCTCGTACTTTCTTGTTTTGAAGAGAGATGGCGCTACTATTACGTTAAATTATTTAAAACACTGTTTCCCAATTAGTTAAGTGCGACTTATTTTTCAAAATTCAAGCAATGAACATCCTTCTTTTGTAACTTTTGATATTTTAATTTGTAGTTACCTGTTGATATTTCAGTCGCAGTTTCCTGTTGATATTTCAATGGTAGTTACCTGTGCGATTTTTTTTTTTACGGAAAATATGGGATAGCCCCCACAAGGCCGGGGACAGGGACCTTAGAGGGGCCCGACGCAGAACTTTAATCATTTAACAAACGTAATTTGTTATTAAGCATGTTTGGGTGGGGGCCCGAAAACTGTCCGCGGCACTGATAGCCCCTAATAAGCAAAAGATTTTAGATAAACTAAGAAACAGGCCATAAGATACATGCTATTTCTTCACAAAACGACAACGATTTGTTTAAAGGAAAAAAGATAAACGGTAAACTCCCGATTAATCCGTGTTCAAAATCGCGCCAAAAATGCTTTCAATAATAAACAAATAGATGGCGCTAACTTACAGATAATGTTAGTATTATGATTCACGCTTTCAATAGTGATCATATTATAGTTTGTACAAAATATATACTAGATTTATATTGATTCTTTAATGATATACATGAGCAAAAAATGATTTCTGTAAACGGATACTATTTTGAGAGACAGAACACACACAAGAGTGCGTAAACTTTGTAAATGCAAAGACGTAGCCGCTTAGATCAGCGTAGCCACTAGTCATGCCGAAACACGCTATTACTTAGCTAGATTTACTAGCATCTAGCCAGATGGGGGAGAAGAAGTATCTCCTGTCGCATTTTGCGAATGCGTGTAGATGTCAGTTTGTGAGGAATCAAGTGAAAATATAGTAAGGGCGGGACATTCTAAGGGAAATTTGTTATGTTTATCTTTACGTAACCGTAGCACACAGATGTTATTTATATAGCTTATAGCTTGTGAGCTCGGTCTTGAGTTGTTCTTGGTTTTATTATTATGAGTTTCGAATAAAGCTTGTGTTCTCTTATATACGTTATTACGAGTAGAATAACGCTACATGGTGCCGAAACCCATATTCCATAATGGAAGCAGATAACGAAGAGATGCAGCTAGAGGGTGTGCCTTTACGTCAAGCTCAAGTTAGACCTAATGATCACTTGAACGTAAGACCACCGCCTCCACTAGGACTAGATTCACCGGACCTTCCAAAGTCCTAGAGTACTTGGCTACAAAGCTTTCAGTGGTACGCGACGTTAATAGATCTGGAAACCAAGCCACTATCAGTTCAAGTAGCACTTCTTTTGTCAAATATAGGTCATGAAGCAGTGAGTATATATAATACATTTCCTAGTGAATCGAAGTTGTCGTTGTCGAGGTTGATAAATGCGTTTAATGAGTATTTTACGCCAAAATTCAATGTAACCTACGGAAGATTCCTTTTAAATAAGATAGTGCAAGCTGAAGGAGTTATATTCGGTGACTTCGTAACAGCATTACTCGATAAAAGTAAATCGTGTGAATTTGATGCATTGCACGACAGTCTGGTAAGAGACAGGATAGTAATAGGTGTGTACAATGATGTTGATCCAGAGAAGCTGTTAGCAGTCGATAACCTTACACTAGATAAAGCGATCCAAATCTGTAAGGCTAGCGAAATTGCTAGATCCCAAATTAGTAGCACAAAAAATGAACTCAAGGTAAAAGCAGTAAAAAGATAGAAAAGTAAAAATAAAACCAACCCACAATCGGCAGACCAAAGGTAGAGACAAAATAAACCAGGAGGGAACAAATTTGATAAGCGTAATGAACCCAAAAGATGTCACAAATGTTGCAGCGCTAAGATTCATAAAAAAAAAACGAATGCCCAGCATTTAGTAAAAAGTGTTATGCGTGTCATAGTTTTAATCATTTCGCGAAGTTTTGTAAAACTAAGGATATAGCCCAGGTGACTCGATCAAGCGACTGTAGCAGCAAAACTCAAAGTCAAGGTACTAGAGTAGAAAACGCATCCTTAGAATTTTCGATAAACGAGCTGAATAGAGTAAACGATGGAAAATTGAATATAGACTGGTTCGGAAGTTGAAATGTAACAATGGCCTAGTAATAAATTTCAAACTAGATACGAGAGCACAATATAATGTACTTCCAATTGATCTTGCAAAGAAAGCAAGATTGAAGGTAATCTCATCGAACGTAAAATTATTGTTGTCGTTTTCGAATTATAAAATTGATATAGTAGGTGAAACTCGCACAGAATTTAAATTAAAAGACAATACTCATATTATTGGGTTTTTGATTGTCCGTGTCAACGTTCAACAAATTTTAGGTAAAAATACGTGCGTAGAGCTGGGTTTAGTTAAGCGTGTACGGAATTGCGCCCTATCAGAGCAACTTATTACCACAGCCACTAGTAGAGATAAAATAGGTCGTCTCAAAGGCTTTGAATATGACATAGATTTAATACATAAACCAAACTTGGATATTGTTCCTGTAAGACGAATCCAGTACTCATATACTTCTGTATATCGAAACAGATGTACTAGCAATAACCGCATATAAGCTGAATGAAATTTCTTTTTTCTTAGGTGAAAAATTAAAGAAAGTAAATAAATATAAATACAAAAATAAATAAGTATAAATACAAAAATTAAATAAATATAAATACAAAAATAAATAAGTATAAATACAAAAATTAAATAAATATAAATACAAAAATAAATAAGTATAAATAAATGTAAAATACTCATTCTCTCCGACTCTGGTAGATACAATCGACAGATAATAGAATATGTGTATTAAAAACTGTTCAATGTTAACACTTATTAAACGTTTAATTTTTAACACTTATTTATTGTTTAATTGTTAATGCTTATTACCTGTTAACGTAAACTGTTGCCAAAAACATTTAAAGGATAATTCACAAAGCTTGTACACAATGGGGCTTTAAAGGCCCTGTAAGCTTAAAAAATTAAAAATAAAATATGAGAATAAAATTAAATAAAATATATAAAATTCATTATGAGAGAAAATTTCGTTTTTATCAACCATTCCGTTTAATTCGTAATATATAATGTAAATAAAAATATATAACGTAACTCCCATTTCTTCCACTGTTCGTTTTCCCCATTTTGCCGGAAAGAATAATTTAAAGCAGCGGTCGCCAACCTTTCGGGCCTCACGGACCACTAAATTCATATGTTTAAATCCCGCAGACCACATTTCGTGAATTTAGTGCAATATAAAGGTGGAAATTGTCATTCAGAATATGAGAATTTCTTAGAATATTATTTTTGTTTTATTATTAATAAATCATTAAAATGCAAATAATGTCCAAGCTTTTCTACGGACCACCGGTTGGCAACCGCTGATTTAAAGTACTGCCAGAACCAGTACACCTCTCTTCATCCTCTTTTCATTATCTACTTTCACTAAGAGTTCCAGGGATTCTCGATATCTACTAACGGTTCTTATAAAATCACCAATTATACTATTTTCATGGTAATTATATATATCGTCATCAACCATTATCTATCCACTGCTGGATGAAGGTCTCTCCAAATGCTTTCCACACAAGTCTATCCTGAGCAATTCGCTTCCATGTCACCCCAACCTGTTTTCTTGTTTTATCTACCCATCTCGTTTGAGGACGTTTCGTCCTCCAATTCCTGAAGTTTTGCTTCAGAAGCAAGGGATCGTCCATTATACGTCACCAAGGTCAATAACAAACGGCAGCCTGGGCCATTCCAGTGATTCTTAGCACCCCCTGCTTTCATGCCACGCTGACCGCTACCTTGATCAGGAGCACTCCAGCACCTGGAGACTAGGGGCCATGGTTTCTGGTGTGTCAACATAATGGAGGAATAAGCCATAATTTCACCACGCTGGCTAGACGGGTTGGTGAATTAGCCCTCCTTTCCGCTTTTCTGTTCATGCAGAAAATATTAATTTACTTCATAAATAGAAAGCCCAACCCACACCACTTAAAGGAGGGTTAGGATGTTAAGTTACTGGCCTGGCCGGTTCCACACATCGTCACATACGTTCAGCGTGTGGGTCTCCTTCCAGTTAGATACCAGCAACCCTTTTGCAGGCCATATATATATATACTGTATATGGTAAAACTCAGATGAACCGAAATAGCTAGCTTTTTATTTATTAATCTATTTACATATTAATTCAATGTTTGGCTAAAAATGCTCATTTATTTTTTAGTATAACTCGATCTTAAAAGAGAAACGAATACAAATCGTGGATATTGAACATATAGAAAAATATACGGTGAAACCCCGATTATCCGAACTTTGCTTAACAAATCCGGGTTAACCAAATGAAATTCTATACATATTTCGTTTGATAAAGGCGTTATTACTTTTTGTAAAGCACGAAGAAAGGTAATTTTCCCGTCTAATATCCAGGTCCAGTTACAGTGACAAAAAGCCACTTTCTTCGTTAATGACCTTCAAACTCTTACCTTATTAACGTTTTGTTCCCATATTTTATTCTGACATTTACAGCCGAAAGGACAGTAAAACTCGTGCTGCGCCGGGATCTACAATTTTCCAAGGAATCCGAACCTTTTATATCTTAGGGAATCAACCCTGTCTTTTTGTCTCTAGATATCAGTGATGATGTCATCCAGTCTCTACTAATACTGAAGCTTGATAGGCATAATTCCCCATAAAAATTTTTATTGGATTTTTGGAATAATATCAGCAACTTCGAAAACGGAATAAAAAAAAGCGGATTTCCACGTTTTCGCGGAAGTCTTTCACCCCTGCATTAAAGTAAACTTACCTGGATGAATGCTATAAAGAAGCTGTTGATCATATCTGGAACGGAATTAGAATGAAATTGACGAAACAACAGGATGATAGGTTGCAAAGGTTATTGTTGGTACAATGCACCCACTTGAAGAACAAAAACTCTTTTTGCTGACATCTGAACAATTACAAAAGACAAGCAGTACTACAATTGGCCAACTATTCATTAATACATTAACTTTGCTTTGGTCAGATGGTATTCAACATGCGTTTGTTTTTTTTATTTCTAAAGAATGCAGTCCCCTATATGAAAAAAGCTGGAAATGCGCTGAAAGTTTTGTTTCTTCATATGCTTCATCTAACATGCCTTATATAGGAGTGCAGAACAAGTGAGAAGTCTCTATCCTGAAATGGATATTCTCACTTCCAACATTAAAAAAATATCCATGAAAGCTCCTTCGAGAATTCAAGCTTTCAAGGAAATGGCACCAGTTCCACTGCCTTCATAACAGATTTTCACAAGATGGGGGACTTGGATATCAGCAGTCTCATATTATTGCTTACATTGTGACATAATTGCTGAAATTGTAAACAGTTTTTCGGACAAAGCAGCAGTAGCTATAAAAAAGAAGCAAATTTTTATTTTTCAGCTCCAAAGTGAAAAATAAATTGACATTCATTTTGGAAAACTTCCAGAATCTATTGAATGCCAAGAAAAAAAAATTTACCTTTGTTAGAGTCATTAAAAGTTGTATGTAATATTTTACAAGACCTTATATCTCTCCCTGACAAAACTAGCGAAGTCATCAAGAAGAAATGCGAAAATGTGATTTCTGCAAATTAAGACTTTGAATCTATTAAGAATATGGGAAAACTTCTAAATGATGATGCTACAGTAGAGCTCTCCATGTCTTCTACTATGGCATGCTGCTTTAGATATGTACCCATGTCCTCAGTTGAAGTGGATAGATTTTTTTCATAATATAAAATACTACTGAATGATAGGCGTTAAAATTTCACATTTGAGAATTTAAAAAAGCATATCGTTGTAATATGCAATAAGAGGAGATACATAATTCAGCTAAATCCATTTAAAATTGTCTTGTAAGAATTTTCCATTTCAAATATTAAAAAATGTGATATATGTATACTTTTTTTTTTCAATAATGCCTACTTTTATTATATTTTTAAGACAGTAGAGGAAATATGTGCATTAAATTTCTGTAGCCGGTCTTTATACCCTGAATTTATTTAATTGCCCCTTTTCATTGATTTAAATGTCTTTTTCCATATTTTTGTTTATTGATTTAAATGTCTTTTTCCATATTTTTGTTTATTGATTTAAATGCCTTTTTGCTTGACTTTTGTTGCCATTTTCAGAGCCTAAACTTTCTGTCTCTATTGGCTAGCCTTTGGCTTCGATAAGCATT
>QLNU02015360.1:48646581-48654184 GCA_006491805.2 Dysdera silvatica
GAACTGATCAACGATGGACAACAGAAATTCTGAACTGGATTCCAAGAGACCACCGAAGACCTAGAAAACGTCCTCAAACTAGATGGGTGGATGAAATAAGAAAAGAGGTTGGGGTGACGTGGAAACGAATGGCCCAGGATAGACTTGTGTGGAAAGCATTTGGAGAGACCTTCATCCAGCAGTGGATAGATAATGTGTTATTAAGTAATATGAAATCTTTGGGTTTTAAAACTTTAATATAGGATCATACTCATGAAACATCTACTTCCTCTACCCTAATTGTTCTTTGTTTTCCTAACACAGATGACATATCTGTTTTGATTAGTGACTAATATTGAGCAATCACAAAACTTTAGTAATCAACGTCGATGAGGACCCAAAAGAAATACAAAATAAAAAAAGGATTAAAAATTACTGTCCAAGAAATATGGACAAATTTTGAAACGCATTGGAAATATGTTGTGAAGATGAATTTAAAAAGGAAAGAAATAGGTACAACCTTTTTATCTCCAAAATAAAAGACATAATAAACATTGTATTTCCATGAAAAACAATCAAGGAAAATTTTCACAAGAAGGGTTAGACAAATAAAAATTTGATCAATAAGATAAAAAGGAGAAACAATGTATACCACAGATTTGTACATACTAAAAAAATAAAGTATTTCATTGAGTTTTAAAAAAATGAGGAATAATATAAACAAACTAATATTTACGAGTAAAAAAAATTATAACAAATGTTTTGAGAATATTGACACTAAAAATGAATGGAAGATTTTGAACATATTAACTGGTAAATTAAAATAAGGCGGGGGAAGGAAAAAATAGCGGCAATAAGAAATGATGACAAGTTATTAACAAATGAAAGGGAAATTGTTAATGTATTAAATAATCACTTTGTTAAAAATAATTGTTTTGTTTAAAATGATGAATGTTTTGTTTAAAAATAATTCTCAGTCAAGCTTGGAGAAACCTACTTCCAGTTCTTCAACCTTTTGCCTACCGCCCCATCTGATTCGATGCAGCGTTTCATCGCCAATAGATGGAGCGACAATCGACCTTAATACCAACTTTTTAACCAGAAACGGGATCTAACTGATAACACAACCCATCGGTGAATTGGCAACACTTCGTTGTTTATTTCAGTGCCAGATAGACATATATTTCTGATGAGGGATGTCCAAAGTTTTCAATTTGTTATATATTCAATTATATTATAGATCAAGAAAGAATTCGAAATTAAATGAAAATTGCCAAGGTTATTCCCATATACAAAAAAAGTGATAAGGAAAATAAGGCAAATTATCGACCAATATCAGTGTTGTCGGTGTTTTCCAAAATATTTGAATGCTTAATATTTAACAGATTAATTTGTTTTGCAAATAGGTTCAAAATACTTAGTGAATTGCAATTTGGATTCGTTAAAGGTAAATCAACTGTATGTGCATTACTAAATATAGTAACAGAAATCCAATGTTTACTCAACAAAGGAAATATAGCTCTTTGTATATTCTTTGATTTGAGTAGAGCATTCCACATTATGAATAGAAATATTTTATAAAAAAAATCAGCATGTTGTGGTATTAGAGGCAAGATATCTAATATACTGAACAACTATTTATGGGACAGAAAGCATTACATGAATAATAACAATAGTAACTCCAACTATTTGGATAATATTTATGGAATACCTCAAGGGTACATATTGTGTCCTTTTTTATTTTTAATATACATTAATGATACAGTGAACGTCTTTGAAAAGGGCAAATTAACCTTATACGCTGATGATACTGTTTTTTTTTTTAACAGGGTTATAATATTGAAGACCTAATAACAACTGGACATGATGAAATGCAGAAGTATAAATTATGGTTTAAAAATAATCACATAAAAATTAATGAAACAAAAACAAAAATTGTTATATTTGGACAAAAAATAAGAATATTACCATTCGGGACAACATAATTGATTTTTATATCAATGAAAAAAAAATAGAATGTGTTAAAGAGAAAGATTTTTGGGAGTCACATTAACACAAGACCTTAGTTAGAATCAACACATAAATATAATAGAAATTTTTTTTTTTTTCGGAATAGGAATGATCACAGGGTGTCTACTCAAATTCTGTTTCAAACTTCCCTGACTTTTCCAGGTTTCCAGACCAAATCTTAATCGATTACCAGTTACTAATTACAGTAAACAACACACAATGCACTAAAATATGCGCAATCAAAATAAGTTTCAAGGCCATAAAATCGATTAATGCAAAGCCCAAAGCCATTTATAACTCAATTATAGTGAATTTACAAATTCAAAAGCTGTATTAAAAAGTGTATTTCTTTACACTAAAAACTTGCACTAATTAAATATTTACAGCAACATTTCCATTCCACCCTTTTCGAGTTCATTATAAAAGAGTTTAACTATATAATCGCAAAGCTGATGCTTCATCTTCTATTTCATTTAAAATGTGTATGACTATATACAGGATATCCCTGAATTCATAGCCAACACGTTAAGGGGTTGTAGGGGACATGAAATAAACTATATTGGCTGAAATCCTCATGTTCGGAAAGGACCTGATTTGGCTGCAGAGAGAAGCTATTATTTACATCTACATCGTTACTACGTAGACAATTACATGCACAACATTTTTTTTTTATTACTTATGATTTAAGCGATTGCCCAAATAATGCAGCAGAAACAAAAAAAGTCGGAAAGTCCCTTCCCAAGCCCTGAGCAGTGTTGCCATTTAGTCATCAAAGGTATGGAAAACGATTCTTTTACCATACTGGAGGCAACTGGAAATTGTCAAGCATGCGTAATAGGTGAAAAATATATAAAGAAACAACCAGTGAACCAATGCCCGAAAATGAGCCTTTCTGGAACTACAAGGATGTTATTATTTGCATCCACATTAGTTAATCATGTAACAAAATTTAGAAAATTTGCCGTTTTAGCCTAAAACCATATTGGAAAAGGTTTCACTACTTACTATGGTCCAAAATAACTTCCCATGGCCAAATTAATGCAATTCGAGAATTTATAGCCCAAACGTGAGAGGGTGCTAGCAGGGCTTAAAATGAAAATTTTCGCGAACCGGAACACTGTTCCGGTTGGCTCCAGTACATTTCAAACCCTGGATGGTAGTACATACAGCATCCAACAATACTACAATGTATCTGTAAGGGAATTACATGCTCAGAAACACAGCCATGTCGATAGGGGCACAGACAACATGGCAGTGGTTAAAAGTGGTAGTTCAACCTTGTCACAGTATTTATAGTATCGATCACGCATAAGATGCAGAATAAGCAGATGCACCTGATGTATGGCGTAGCTGAATGCAATGGTAAACAGGCGCAAAGGTTGTACCGTGAGTGATATCCTATGCCTCGTGTGCTCGATCATAAAATGTTTGTGAGACTACACTGCCAGCTATTCGAGACTGGAACCTTCCGTGTCAGCCAATGGTATGCTGGATGACCAAGGGTGGTCAGAATATGAATGATAACATCTTGCGTATGGTGACAGAGAACCCAGACACAAGCACACGATTGATCACTCAGAGCCTGGATGTACAGCGGAATGGTGTCTGGCGAGTACTGCATGAAGAAAAATTACACCCTTATCATTTGCAGTCAATGCAGGCATTAAGAGTTGCTGATTATCCCTTGCGTTTAGATTTCGTGCAGTGGGTCCTGCACCAAAATGACGTAAATGTCGATTTCCCTGCTCAAGTGCTCTTTATGGATGAATTAAAGTTTTCACGTGAAGGTATGGTGAATGTGAATAATGCGCATTTGTGGGTGCCCTAGAACACACATGGAACACACGTTCAAAGTCAAACCAGCAATGATTCAGCACCAATGTGTGGGAGGGGATCATGCATGACCACTTAATTGGGCCTTACCCACTGTCGGACTGCTTCGACGGGCGAACCTATCGTATTTTTCTGCAACAGGTTTTATCCGAGTTTCTTGAGGAGGTTCCTCTTGTCAACTGTGCCCGTATGTGTTCCAGCACAATGGGGCATCTGCCCATTTTAGTAGAGACACGCGTCACCATCTGAATGCCACATTTGGGAACAGGTGGATTGGGCGCAGGGGCCCTACCCCATGGCCTCCCAGATCACCTGATTTTTCTTGTTTCGATTTCTTTGTGGGGGGATATTTGAAAAGTATCGTGCACGAGATGCCTGTGCTGTCCGTGGTGGAGGATCTGGTAACTCTACTGGCCTCAGCAGCTGGCGATGTGTGCTATCAGCAAGGTGTTTACAAGAAATTACAACAACCGTTACTCCACCATTGTGCCATGGGTGTCAATGTTGGTGGACGCACATTTGAGCATTTGTTACAATTATGCGCAATAAATGTCACTCTGGAAACCTGTCTTTCATTGATGACTCCTCACTGCGTTTCTAAGCATGTAATTTCTTTACGGATACATAGCATTTTTGGATGCTGTATGTACCACCATTCAGGGCTGAAAATGTATTAGAGCAACCCAGAATGGTGTTCCGGTTCCTGAAAATTTTCAGTTTAAGCCCTGTTAGCACTCTCTCACGTTTGGGTCATAAATTCCCGAATTGCATAAATTTGGCCATGGGAAGTTGTTTTGGACCATAGTAAGTGGTAAAACATTTTTTAATATAATTCCATGCTGGAACGGCAAATTTTCCAAATTTTGTTACGTGATTAACGTATGTGAATGCAAATAATAACATCTCTGTAATTCCAGAACGGCTCGTTTTCGGACATTGGTTCACTGGATCGAAGTTGTTTCTTTTGATCTCTTTCACCTATTACACATGCTTAACAATTCCCAATTGCCTCCAGTATAGTAAACCAATTGTTTTCCACACCTTTTATGACTAAACGGCAACACTACTCAGGACCAGGGAATGGATTCTCATTTTTTCTTCTTCTGCTGCATTATTAGGTCAATCACTTAAATCATGTGTCAAAAAAAATTTTTTTTGTGCGTGTAATTGCCAACGTAGTAACGATGTGGATGTAAACAATAGTGTCACTCTGCAGCCAAATCAGGTTCTTTGCGGACATGGGGATTTCGGCCAACATATTTCATTTGATGTCCCCTACAACCCCTTAATGTGTTGACTATGAATTTACAGGACACCCTGTACAAGACAAAGGAGATTGGTATTATAAAAATTCCTTACAGATTGGATAATTTAGCTAAAAACACTTTTTGTTTTTCAAGTTTTAGTTACATATTTGGCAAACATTTTCTCCTGAGAAATATATGGGCTTAATTTTATATAAATTATATTAGTTTTGGTGCAAAATGGTAACTTTTGGAAGAAGTTTAGTCAAAAGTACAAGTTTTTCAAATTTTTCAGTAAGCAATGTGGTATGAAAAGAATAATTCAGGAAAATTATTTTAATAAGTTATTTATTATAACAATGAATTTCAAATTTCCCTGACTTTGGCCTTTGTATTTCCAATTTCCCTGACTTTTCCATATTTTCCAGATCTGTAGACACCCTGCGACTAAGAGACTATTGGGTAATTGTCCAAAGGAAGTATTATTACAACTTTATTACCCGTTTATACATAGCCAGCTATCATATTGTAGTGGCATATGAGGAAATTTAAATAAAATTTGAACAATAAGGCCTTTACAAATAAAATTCATAAAGATTATCGAATCTGGAAATAATAGTGATTGGACATCATTGTTTATTAAACATGTATATTACCAATTGACAGAGGAAACGATTTTATTATATTACCATTAATGTACGAAAGAATAAAAGAACTGAAACATGTTGATATCATAGACAGTCTTATGAACATGATAAAAATTTAAGAAGAAAAGATTACTTAAGGCTTCCTAAAATAAGAATATAGTTTTATAGGAAGAGCATTGAATACAGAGGTATAATATATGGAATAACCTAACTGATCATACGAGGGGCATTCAAAAAGTTTTTAGATACACAGAGATTATACAAGTGGTTAAAAAATTTTTAGTCACATTTTCTCAAAGTACTCTCCGGAACTGTATGCACTTTTTCATTCTCAAGAACCATGTTTTAAAATGGTCTTGCCACTGTTCTTTAGAAATGCTCATTAAATGTCCTTCGTGAGCTTCAACAGCCTCTTCTGGGGTTAAAAATCTTGTTCCGTGCAACAAGTTCTTCACATAGGGAAATAAATAAAAAAAAGTCACATGGAGCAAGATCAGGTGAGTAGGGTGGATGTGGCAAAATTGCTATTGATTTCTCTTTCATAAAATCCACAGTTCAAGCTGCAGTGTGAGATGACGCATTATCATGGTGCACCAATAAACCATGAGTACCGATCTTTGGTCGTCATTCTGTCCACCTTTCAAAAACTTTTAGCAAGCAAATTGAAACATACCACTTAGTAGTGACTGTCCGTTGAGTTTCTAGAGGGACAGTTGCCACATGATCCGCTTTGGAAAAGAACGATGTTACCATTTTTTTTCCAGTGCTGCTTCTTTTTTTCACTTTTGTTGGATGAGTTTCATGTGGGAAGTACCACACAGACGATTATTGTTTGGTTTGTGGCTCAAAACAATAGATCCATGTTTCATTACCAGTTAGTATCTCTGACACACGCCGTGACGTTCCTACTCTAAATTTTTTCAACATAAAATGACACCAATCCTTTTTGCTCCTCAGACAGATGAAGGACCCATCGACAAGGCTTCATTAATCCAAGGTTATAATGGAGGATGCTGTTAACACTCACCGAACTTATGCTCATGATCTCTTCTATTTCAAGTTGCATGATATGGGGACCTTGTTTCACTAGTTTGGCCACAGCAGCAACATTTTCTGACGTTACTGAGGTTGACAGTCTTCCTGCATGAGGGTCATTACAAAGGGAAATTCTGCGAACCAGTTGAAAACTGTTGCTCGGCAAGGTTTTTGGTCAGGAAGAGTACTTGCCAGAGTTTGGTAACATTCCTCTGGTATTAAACCGTTTTTAAAATCATACAAAATCATAGCTCGAAATGCACTTCTGTCTAAATCCATTATCACTGCTCGAATGACTATACTTAGTCTGCTTTCAAAGATGCCAGCAGAAAAAGAATATGTCCTGCATTGTGCTGCCACCTGGTGTAGTCTAATGAAAGTACGAACTAGTGTATGGTGCACGAACATTGCATTTTCTTCAATAAGTTTAGCTGTGTCTAAAAACTTTTTGAACGCCCTACATATAAAAACACAAATAGAATTAAATGGTTTAAGAAGAAATTGTTTATTCATTTGTTACATGGAATTTAGAAAATTTATGTTCTTTTATATGCCCGTTAAATAGAGTTTGGAATTTTTATGGTAATAATGGGTCCTTGGCCTGTTAAATATTTTTCCTGGGGAACCATCATGGTGGCATTTTATGTATGTATGTCTGTATATGTGATTTATAGTTTGTACACATAACTTCTTCAATATAATATGGAAGCATGTGCTTAAAGATTGTATGCATTGTCTCCTGCGATAAAAAAAATCTATTATTATTATTAGGTGTGTTGTCTAGCCATCTGTTGCGAAGGCTTTCTTTCACAATGAATGCTCGTTGTCATTGTTTAAAATGGTGTCGCACCACAA
>QLNU02015360.1:48654284-48665819 GCA_006491805.2 Dysdera silvatica
TCATACATTAAGCAAAAATTCGAAAAAATCGTGATAATTTAATAGTATGCAACCAATTTGAATGAAATTGGGTGGTAATCTTTATTGTATATTATATAACTAAAAAACATAATAACGAGTGCCACAAAATATTTACATTTCGCATTTTCTATACAAATATAAATAATTAAGAAAAAGGTGTCAAGAGAAAATAGAAAACGCATCCAAGGTTATAATGGAGGATGCTGTTAACACTCCCCGAACTTATGCTCATGATGTCTGCTATTTTGAAGTGTGTGATATGGGGATCTTGTTTCATTAGTTCGGCCACGGCAGCAACGTTTTCTGACGTTACTGAGGTTGACAGTCTTCCTGCATGAGGGTCATTACAAAGGGAAATTCTGCGAACCAGTTGAAAACTGTTGCTCGGCAAGGTTTTTGGTCAGGAAGAGTACTTGCCAGAGTTTGGTAACATTCCTCTGGTATTAAACCGTTTTTAAAATCATACAAAATCATAGCTCGAAATGCACTTCTGTCTAAATCCATTATCACTGCTCGAATGACTATACTTAGTCTGCTTTCAAAGATGCCAGCAGAAAAAGAATATGTCCTGCATTGTGCTGCCACCTGGTGTAGTCTAATGAAAGTACGAACTAGTGTATGGTGCAAGAACATTGCATTTTCTTCAGTAAGTTTAGCTGTATCTAAAACTTTTTGAACGCCCTACATATAAAAACACAAATAGAATTAAATGGTTTAAGAAGAAATTGTTTATTCATTTGTTACATGGAATTTAGAAAATTTATGTTCTTTTATATGCCCGTTAAATAGAGTTTGGAATTTTTATGGTAATAATGGGTCCTTGGCCTGTTAAATATTTTTCCTGGGGAACCATCATGGTGGCATTTTATGTATGTATGTCTGTATATGTGATTTATAGTTTGTACACATAACTTCTTCAATATAATATGGAAGCATGTGCTTAAAGATTGTATGCATTGTCTCCTGCGATAAAAAAAATCTATTATTATTATTAGGTGTGTTGTCTAGCCATCTGTTGCGAAGGCTTTCTTTCACAATGAATGCTCGTTGTCATTGTTTAAAATGGTGTCGCACCACAACTGCGTGACATGCCAAATAGAACAGTGTAGTGTCTGGCAATGTGAATGCCATCTCTGTCTCTCTAATGATGATCATCGTGCGAGAGATCAGAGGCGACATGGCCATTGGGTGGATTCCTCCGCCATTTCTGAGCGCCACACAGCCTGTGAATGTTGCATCATGGTTTGGAATGCTATCGGCATCAACAGCCGCTCACCTCTCGTATGCATTGCAGGTACATTAACAGCATGCCACTTCATCGATAAAGTGGCAATACCATATCTGCAGGGCATCTAAAACGTCATTTTTCAACAGGGTATTTCCAGTCACATATAGCTTGGATCAGCCTAAATGCTTTACAAGGTAAGCACCAATTTTTTACAAATCGAGAATCTGTGTGATATGATTAGATGTCGGTTGAATACCCTCCCACGAAATGAAGATGAACTATAAATTTGGATTACAACACATGGTCTACAAAACTCCAGGACATTAATCAGACATTCACTGAATCAATTCCATGCTGCGTTCAGTAATGTATCGCTTAAAATAGAGGTCCAACTTATTATTGATCATCCTGTATTTTAGGCCACTGGAGTCTATGTGAAAATTAAATAATTTATTCCGCACCTGTTTGGCTATTTATGCACACAATTTCCATTTTCGAGTATTCTTATATGCTGCAGCATTTTGCTCTGTCAGGCAGTGTATTATATACATTGGTTTGTGTTTTCAAAGAAGTACAAGTTTTCATAAAATAATCAGAGCAATATATACATAAACTTCAATTATGAACGGACTGACAATATTCTGACATTATTATTGCTACACAAAATAATGTATTATGAAATAAGTATGAGCCTTAATGAGAAACTAAAATGACAGAAATCAGATCAAATAATTAAAACATGTCCAAGATCCACACTTGATGAAGGAAATTTGATGAACATAAACTAACAAGCCCAAACCCACACAAACAAACAAGAATGAACAAAAATTACATATTCGTAAACAGTAACCAGCATTCTCCTTTTTCATTTCATCAACAATTGGCAAACACGGCCGACCATTGTGCTTTTTGTTATATTTTTTAAATAACAAAAAGTGCCAGTGTTTGACATTGCATGTTTATGTTTATTTTCATTCACTGTATGTGGACTGAAGACGAATATTTTTGTAAATAACTTATGCTTGTGTTTTATGGTGCAAGGGCAGTTAAGACGATGCTATGCCAGGATTTACGGTTTTATCAGAACCTCTGTTGCCTAGTGAATTAAATCTCAGACTATGGATACGAAGGGAAAAAACACGCATTCGGTAACAGTGCAAGTCAAAGTTTGATTTTCTCCATGGCAGTCAAACATGTTACCTATGCACTACCGTGAGGCCCTTTGTCAGTAATCCAGCTCATCTTCCACATGCAGTATATTTTCAACGAAAGTTTTCCTTATGCTGACGATATTTTGTTTGAGTTTTACAGCACAAAGATAGTAAGGGTCATGCTGAGCCGGGACTTAGAACTTTCCAAGGAATCCAAACCTTTCTCATGGCCTATGGGACCAACCACCGAACAACAGTGAGCAGTTAGTCAGTAAGTGTTCTTTTTTTGGTACCGTTAGAAGTTGCATCCAGGATAATGGCAAACAAAGTCAGCACGTTACCATTGTAGGGTCTCAACAATATTTTAGGAGATTTTTCTGTATTTCCAGATATTTAGGACAATGCATAGCTTTTGGGGAATATCTGAAGAACCGTAGAATGACAATGTATGTGTTATAGTATGTCTTACCTACCATGTTATTTACCTGATGGCACTTGTTGAAGTAATTCTTCAGCTGTTTCAGGTGAAGTTGTGGAGTAGAGGTCCTTTATTAAACTCACTGGAAGCTTTTTCTTTCGATGGGTTTCCGCTATTTCGATCATTCGTCGAATGTTTTCCTAGAATTTGTATAACCAGTTTATATATGGTATAAACATATATAAATATATACAAACACAGGGTGGTCATAAGTAACTTCTCCCATGTAAGAGACTCTAGAAACTGGAATTTTCAAGGTATTGAAATGAAATTTGAAATACAGACATTTCAAGGTGTGCGCTTGAGAATTGCATACATAAAAAAAATTAAGCTATCACAGTTACAGCTACCAAATTTCGAAAATTTCAAATGGCAACACCCTTTTTTTATTATCGCAATACGATCAGCACTGTGAAAAACCCAAATATCGGTGAAAGTTTTTCTTTAACTACAAAAACAGCACTGCAAAAGCAGTATCAAAGGATGAGTATGAACGACAGAAGAGGAAAGAAAGGTAACAAGAAACCATACTATTTCACATTTATTTAGCAGTGCTCGATGTAGCCACCTTCACATGTGATGACACATTGCATGCAAGATAATGTGGATATCACTACCACATGTAACACTGAATGAAGAATCTGTAAAACCTCTTGTTTTATGGTGTCTTTCAAGTCAAACAGACTACTAGGATTGTCCCCATATACTTTTGATTTCAAATATCCCGACAGCTAGAAATTCATTGGTGCAAGAGCAGGAGACTGCGGTGGCAACAAAAATGCAAAATGGCAAGATATAATTCTGTCACTGAAGTGCTGTTGTAACAAAGGTTTGACACTTGTCTCAACATGTGAAGGAGCACCACCTTGCATTTACATGTCAGAAATAGATTTCACTGCTGCAACTGTGGAACGCCATAATTTGTTAACATTGCTGTGTAGTGAACACTTATGACAATATATGTCCACACACATTTTCAAGTTGCCTCTTCAAAGAAGTAGGGGATAATAATGAAAGTGCTTGTTATGCTGCAACATGTAGTTATTTGGGCCTCCTATAGAGTTGAGGAAAGAAATCATGGAGATTTTATGCCGTCCAGTGCACACAGTTCTTAAGAGTTCACATTCTTAGTTCATTTGAAATAAGCTTAATCAGTCCACAATATGTATTCAGGCCAGCTGTTATCATTGTCATACCATATGAGAAAGTCATTCACAAAGTCTAAACTTAGCGTTTGTCACTCAAACGTAGATGAATTATAAATGAGAAAATTCAGGTCCCCAAGATTCCTAGCAGAAAGTTACTTACATCATCCCATGGGGAGTAGAGCAGGTACAGCATATATATATATATATATATATATATATATATATGAAATACATACTTAAATAAGCCATATTACTAAAAGAATTTTAATGTTATTTACATTCTGATAACCTTTGTAGGAGTAATAATATATTACTCACTTTCCTCTAAAATCATGAAATTTTGAATTAATTTAAGAGCAGTGGTACTAATCAGAAGCACGTCAAATACATACCAACCGCTGTTGCTGCCGAAATTGTTGCTTCTTCATCAGCAAAAGCTCAACAATGATACTTTGTTTATTGGGGTCTACAACCTGCAATTATGAAAATTAAGAAGCTTGATTTTAAATTGGTTTAATTGCCAAAGATGAAATGATGCAGTTATAAATTTTAATTGTTATTCATGCAGTGTGTTGCCATCATAAGCGTAGCGTTATGTGATCTTGTGGGGGCCCTAGCTCCCCCTCAATAAATTACAATTTTACATATATGTATATGTGTTGATTCCCCAATATTACTGAAAATTCTATGCTAATGATTATCATTTTTAGTTAACATATTGTTTATTAACAAAATGAGATTATAAGATGAAGGAATCTTCCAGAATCATATAAACACAAATTAATATTAAAATAACATTTACAGCACCAATAGCATATGAGAGTTGACACTATTAACAAGGGTGGCTTTTGGGTAAGGAGAATCAGGCAACCATTTAGGTCCTAATTTAGGCAGGGACTTTGTTCTATCTTGAGTCTTGCGCAAAATTTTAAATGTTAATCAATATTTATATATATGTATTTAAAATATTTTCCAAAATGTGTATAATTATGGCAAATAATTGTATGAGTTTTTATAAATCCGATGGTCTTCAGCTGTAAATTTGTAAAGACAAGGGATATGGCAAAAAAAAAAATCAAAGTCCTGAAGGCAATAACTAAAATAGCGTTTCATTCATAGATACAATGAAACTGACAAGGGAACCTATTATCATGTTCATGGCACCTGGAGTGGACACTAGGACTATTTTGTATAGTTTTTAACGCTGATTCTGAACATGTATTTAGTTTTTTGCAAAGCTCATTTTTAGAGCAATTATGACCACTTAAAGATGACGAGTTGGTGCACTTTTGGCGAGAAATGTATATTGTGGCATGCTTAAGATTTAGCTCAAAGTCATTTTGTAGCCAACGTAATCAAAAGCAAGTGCTCACTCAATGAGTATAGTGCATTTCAGACATTTCGCTAATCTTATATGCTTATAAGATCTACGCAGTTTTACAAATTTGCCAACATCCAAGAACTGTCTTTTAAATTGGATTGTGAGAACTGTAACATTCTACATTATGACAAATATTCATTTTTAAAATGTAGGCATTGTCATAATTTTTTGTGTTTCTCCCATTTGTACATACAATTTCACTAACATTAAAAGGTTGTAATATTTTATTTAACAAAATTCAGATTAAAATTTCTTACCAAAAGGTCGCCGACTCATCACCTTTAAAAGGTTGTAATTACTCAAAAAATGAGTTTTGCTAAAAACTAAAGACATATTCTGAATCAGTGTTAAACACTATACAAAATAATCCTAGTATCGACTCCTGGTGCGACGAAGATGATAAAAAATACCCTTGTTAGTAAACTTCAACAAAGCCCTATGGAGCCTCGATGGATAGTTTGAAAAATCCTTCTATAGAGGACTGTGATAAACGTGAGAAGATGTAACACTATTTACAGAGAGTAAGCTTTGAACTTGGAAAAAAAAAATAATACATATAACTCATTCGATATAAAATGACCTTTCCTATCCTTGGATCACAAAGACCAATTAACAATATTTTTAATTAACTTTTTTAATGAAATTGCTGAATAATCCAAAAGTTGAAAAGCTTGAGTTGCTACTTTCATTGTGAAAGTACAATATGTTCGTATAACAGAAAATAAGTTAAATTTGTGTGTGTGTGGTCTTTTACTAAGAAAATTGGTGGTTATATGAGAATATAAAATTATTAAATACATATATAATAGTTGCATCTCCAATGTTTTTTAGCAACTTGCATGTAAATGTAAAATGATTCAGATGTTACATTAAGCCACTGAACCCGTCACAGATAACCAGGATCAGTTTTCAGTATGTAAAGTATAATAAATAATGTATACTAAGAATTTTTAGTACTGCGATGTTTTTTATACAAGAATATTGTAATTTTAGCCATTATTTTTTTAGTATAAATAAATTTATTAAATTAATGGCACCAAAGGGCATTTTAGAAGCAAATTACTGCGATCAAGCTAAATATTAATGCATTCAAATGCATTTCTTATAGATCCACTATAATGTTATAGGCATCTAAATGCATCATATTTGTGCATTTCTTTTTTTTCCTCCCTGTTCTCCTTCCTTTAATTAAAAAGTTTATTTAAAGAAACTTTCAAACACGGGGACCTTGCATATAACACACTACCTTGGACCTTACAAACCCTTAGGCTGCCTGATTATTACTATTATACAAAATATTTGCAACAGCTAGTAATATAACACTAATTAATGTATGGCTTACCCGACCATTCATACGAAATCCTTTCATGAGCGTGTTAGCATTATTCAGCAGATCTGCTTGAAACATCTCTTTGGTGTTTTTTCCAAGAGCGCGTGTCATGGCCGATTTTCGAGCAGTTTGCTTTCCCCACACTTGAATCATAATATAACCTTCTTTTAGATATTCAACAAGCTAAAGAAAATATTTACATCTAAGACCTTTATATAAAATTCATAAATGAGAAAACACATGAACAAATAACGCTTTTGGTTTTAGAATTGTCGTTTTCCTCGATAACGTAATTCTTATTTATTATAAAAAGCTGCAAAACAGAAATGTAAGTTGAAAGCTTTCGAAATTCATCCTTGATTTTAACGCATGCGAGTCTCACTCTAGTTGCTTCATTTTTCTTATATTTATACAATATTTGTACTACACCATATAATAAAGTGAAGTTTGAGGAAAAACATATGAAGCTCAAACTTTCGCTTCCATATGTTTTCTTTCACATAACTCTTATTCGGCATAATATAGGGTTTATGATGGTGTAAAGGTAATTCAGGTTATATGATGTAGCAAACTAAAGTTTGATTCCCAATGGTTTCATAAAGATGCATGTCTTTTTTCTGCAACCCATAGTGTATTTGAATCTGGAGTAACACTATGCATACTGTGATTAGTAATAAAAAACACTGGTTTTAGTACTGTATATGCTGTCTTGGTGGAGCTGAACTATTCAAGATGAATCTTGTAGGGGGCAGGATCACATGGAGGGGGGGGGTTGGACTGCTTATGGAGTTTTGTAAGGTTTTGTGGCTGTTTACAAGGATAAGTGGAAGATCTGTTTCAGTTGAGCTGTATCACTCATGTAGGCATTCTTATTATAACATGCTGTTCTGATGTGGCTGACATGCTTACACATTATATATATATAATAAATACAGAGAAAACACATTAAGCTTCTTCAACTCCCATGTTTCTGATACCGTCATTAACCTCTATCTTTGTGTGTCATTCTAAGATCAAAGTGAATGTCTCATAGTGATATAAAAGAAATGTGTTCGTGTTTTATAACGCAAAAGAATAGACATCTAAGGGCATGCTGCACTGAGGCCTACAGTTTCCTGATGAATAGAAATCTTTTTTGTTAATGGAATTGAATCACAGACTATAGTGGGTAGAAAAACTGCATGTGCCCCTGGATTAACAGCATGATAAATGAATACATTGCCTCTACACCACCATAGGACACAGCGGTAAATTAATATATTTTAGTTTTACGGTAAAAGGACAGCAAGGGTCATGGTGCACCAGGACTTAGAGCTTTCCAGGAAATCTGAAGCTCTTGTGCCTAGGAACTAACCTCTGGACAATGGTAAGCAATTGGTAAGCATTCTATTTTGGCACAGTTGGGAATTGAACCCAGGATAATTACATGACAGGTGGATGTATTGCCACCGCAGAGCCATATGAAATAGTTAAAGAAGGTTTTATAAAATTACAACAGCCTCATGTAGATTCCCAGTTAAAAGACATTAGAGATGGATTACTTGAGTTGTAGTAATTTTCACAAACACAGGATTGTGAAACATATATTTAACATGCATATGTGCAAATTATGCCATTGTTTGATTTTTGCTGTCAGCATTTACACTACCGGCCATCCAAAATGCAACACCAGGAAGGTCAAGAACTATCATAGCCACATTTACTGAACGAATAATATAAGGTGCAAGGGTGAAATGATTGAAAATACAGCCTCATGCGACTTTCAGAACACAAAGACATCAGTGTTTTGTGTAGCCGCCATGGCTGACGGTAACTGATGCAACACATCTTAGCATTGAAAGAAAGAAACTTTGGATGTGTGCTTGGAGTATGTTAGTCTATTTTGCTTCAACACATTGCCAAAGTTTATCTGACGTAGATACAGGTGGTGTATGCTGAAACACTCATTCCCAATTATCGACTAGACGTGTTTGATGGGCGGGCCACGGTAGCAATTCCTTTGGGGTCAAACCTTACATGGTAAGAAAAGGAAAATTGTTGAACGTTACATGTTATGTGTGGATGTGCATTGTCTTGTTGAAATTGGGCTGCAGGCAAGCCTTGAAAGTAAGGGAGGACAACAGGTTCCAAAACTTCAGAGCTGTAACACTGGGTGTTGATTGTGCCAGCAATGTGTATTAGGTGGGTGCAGGAGTAAAATCCAATGGTATCCCAAACAATAATGCTAGTTGCTGGACTGGTATGATGATACATAATGCAGGAGTCATGCAGTCTGTCACAGCAAAGTGGGTAGACTCAGATACCACCATCATGGAGGTATAGGCAGAATCAAGATTCGTCTGAAAAGACAACGTAGTGCCATTTGTTTGTCCACATTCGGTGTTCAATGCACTATTGCAACTGAATATGCCTGTGGTGTAGAGACAAAGGTAATCACAGCAGTGGATGCTTTGCAAAAATTCCCCTTTTCTGCAAATGACGTCAAATGGTACATGCTGATACAGGCTGTTGTGCAACAGACCCTAATTGTTGCGATAAGGTTCTTGATGTTGCAGTGGGATGCCATATCCACAATGGGCCTGTCTTTTCGTTTGGTGGTGTGACGAGGACGGTACAAAATGGTTCCTGTTGGTTTGCCCACCACTCCTGCGCCCACCGATTCCATACATATCACTATTGCTTTATTTCATCCAACATGAACACTGGAATCTTGGAAGGATAATCCACAATCTCTATAAGCCACAATTCTTCCTCTGTCAAATTCAGAAATATGCATGAATGGCTTCTGTATTTTTCGACAAGACATACTGAGGCTTGCCATACAAAGGATCAGAAAAAAAATACAATTCCAGTATTTAGAACCAGCCTCCCGTTTTTCCTATTTAAAGTGCTTCTAGGTAATATTAGTGGCACACGAGATTTGCATATGCACTGCATTTGCATGTCCTATCGAGATCTACACATAATGAAAATTTCAAACCTACAGGATGCTTCCTTCACAGTGTTGCATTTTGGATGGCCAGTGTAGTTTTAAACAAAAGAATGATTGAAAATAAGGGACTGATTGACTGCTGGGAAGTGTTTACATGTTCTCCTATAATAGAGTGGGGTCAAAGAGGCGGATCCAAATGTTATTTATTATTATGGGGGGATTTCAAGAGGGTCCTCACGGAAAATTGCAATTTTGGACTGTTATATAGTTTAGGTGAATATATTACTAGACTACCTTTATGTTCATCAGACATTTATTTTACGACGATGAATTAAAGCTGGTCTTTTCTTTAATTAAACTATATGGTTTAAGGCATATTATAGTCAAGTATGACAGAAGGATAACCTAGTAAAGGAGACATATACAATAACCAAAAACGATAATTTACAATGTAATTAATAGAACAAGTTTAAATTTAAACTACAAAAACATCGTAATTATTTTACTTTTTTTATAATAAGCGACTTTTTAAAAAACTTGAAGTTTATAGTGCAAAGTCAAGCCATCTTGGTTTCTTTGAAAATTTGTCAATCACTTTATTTACATCAATATGAATGTCTCTGTGGGTGTGTATTAAAAGTCTCTCTTCTGTCATGTCCTGTGTTGAAGCCAAGTTTTAGGCCCTTCAACTATAAAAAACTATGTTCTGCTGAAATAACTTACTTGCTGAAAACATAGTTTGAAGGAGGAAACTTGTAGATTTAGTGGAAAACCGTTTGAATCATTTCTTTAAGATTTGGACACTAGTATAGGACTTTTGTTTATTACAGTTGTAACAAACAACACATAAAATATTCTTCATCGTCTTTATTTTTTCCTATTTAACCCTGACGGAGAAAGGGGGTGACAGCCCCCTCTGCCTCTTGCTGGTTCCGCCCTTGTGTGTGGCATCAGTAAGTGTTTTCTAAAGTTGGTTGTACAACACATCCACATGTGGTATGACATTGTGAAAAATTTTAAACCAAAACTCAATTACTGGGTCTTCCAACACGTGCCGAATAGCTCCTGCTTGGTTTATTGCTACAGCTTGTTTCGATCATGCCTCTATTTTTTCAATGCATTCAATTAACTCTTCCCTATACTCATACACTGTGTTGGTGGTTCAACTCTTGAAATTCCATCTCATAGCTGAACCATGAGGTATCCTTTCTTAAATAGTTTCACCCAGAATAGTAATCCTCTATGGGGAGTTACTGAACTAGTAATATCACTCAGGTTAGAAAAAAAATACTCAAACTTGAAGATTTTGACTGGTTGCTTGACTGATAATCAAGTTCAGTTGATGTGCGTAGCAATGCAAAAAACATGCGTATTTGTAAATACATTGAATAATAGCTTGAACACTAGCTTGGTGACCACTCATCACATTTGTACCATCGTAGCTCTGGAATATCAGTTTTTCGGTTTTGTCTACAACTTTTTCCAAAATGATTTGAATGCATCCAGCGATAAGATTCTGCATCGTGTCCAGGAGGATTAGTGAATTCCTAAAATCTCTCAACAGGTTGTCCGTTAATTAAAACATATCGAAAAACGATAAATAATTGTGAAGTGCATGAAACAATAGTAATTTTATCTACTATCACTGAAACAAAACTTGTGTCTGAGATTTTGTTTTTTATGTGGTCCTGGCAGACAGTGAGCATACGGTCTAACAAATCATTTCAAATTTCTTTCAATGATGAACATTATATATAAATCAATGTGTTTATTACTTATTTCAACTTATAATCTACATATGGAGTCAGATATATACTATCAAACCTTTGTAAAAGATACAGTATTGGTAAATTTAATACCATAGAG
>QLNU02015360.1:48665919-48687282 GCA_006491805.2 Dysdera silvatica
GATCTATATAGATATAATTTATATAATTGCAATAAATAATACATAGTTAGCAAAATGGTATTTCCTGAAATAGGTGCATGGAATAACAATAATTAAAATTTAGTTGTATGTAGTTTCTCTGATAAAGAAATAAAATATAGTACTTTGGTGGGAATATAATTACATTCATGATTCCTACTTCAGTTCCTTTATAATCTACAATTTCAAGCTGCTCTTTCAGTTCAACCTATAACAAAAAGGAATTATTTTCACATCTAAGAGCGAAATATGAATAGCAAATTAAAGTATAATTTTCAAAAGTAAAAAAATTAAAAATATAAAAATTCTGGAATTAGCTTTCGTGTGTCTGTGTTATAAATGTTAACCATTATTTTTTGTAGTTTTAATAGGATGAAAGAGATAAGATGAATAGATCTGGTAAAATAATACAACCCCCATCACGGATAGGTGACACAGCCAGATCAATGAACAATCTACCAAAAATTCCAGGTACTTCATTGGCCACCACGCTTGCTGGATTTAAACTACGGGGCACTTATGGGACACTCTGCAAATCAAACTATGCCTTACAGTGCCATCCAGCAAACAAGGTTTAATTATGGATAGCCATAGAATATGACAGAGTTGATCAACCGTTGCAACAACTTGGTGTTAAGTTGAGTAGCAGCAATTATTTAAATAAAAAAAGGAGCTACAGGATATTTGTAAAGTTAGCTTAATATTTTGTAACTCTTCAGTTTAGATGTTCTATTTACAATAAAAGAAATTCAATAGAGGTCAATGGTTACTGTATAATGTGATCGCAGTTATTGTTAGTAATCGAATAATGTTAACAGATTATAGAAATATGACTAGTTTCTATACCAAGTCAGGGTGTCTACCAAAATCTAGGAATCCAATTTTGTGACTCTTTGGGGACTCACGATCAAATTTGTATTATTCATTTTATTTTTATGCATTACTATTGGTTATATATGTAATGCTTATATATGCTTAATCATTTAAAATATTCAATTTTTCAAAAACAATTTTATGTAAGATTTTTTTTCTGTAACTTACAGAATTTCCCTTACTAAGGGAAAAAAACATATTTGGTTGAAAATAACATTTACGACATGGACTTAATGTTGCGCAATAAACCATATTGTAAGCACTTGTTTTACTAACTGCCAATCATGTCACAAATAAAATATTATATTGCATAAAGATACATAACATACTTATTTATTATTTACTTACCATTATATTATATTTATAAAATTATGAAAAATATGCTTTGATGATTTCAAATTATTTAAGATCTAAGTAACAAACAGTTATTTTGACACTGGCGTAAGGTTTAAAAACACGACGTTTCGGGAGCCAACTGCTCCCTTTGTCAAGTGAAGGCAGAATGAAGAGTTCGTGAAAGTCCTAAGCTTATATACCCGCATGTTGGGAATCCTCATCTGACGTCATCTGGTGCGGGACAGGTTCCGGCTGGGAAAGCCCCCGCACCCGACGATGTCAGATGAACACCCCCAACTCGAGGTTTTGCAAAAATCCTGTAAGGTTCTGGTAGAGGTTTTGCGATGTTTATTGCACGACTCCTCAAACCGTAGGTTTCCCATGATTCCAGAAAAAGTCTACTCCCCAGATTCGTCACATTCTGATGTAATATTTTCATCGAATGCCAATCTGGTTCGTGACCCTCCCTGAAGACATGTTCAGCCAACTGGTTTGAATCGTCTCCCCTAGCTACCGCACGCATATGCTCCTTCCCTCGTAGACGTATCGATCTTCCCGTCTGTCCAACATACACCTTGTCACAGTCTCCACACGGTATTTGGTAAATAGCACCAGATTTTTCCTCCTCAGGGACACCATCCTTAACTTTAAGTAAAGAAAAATTGCTTGGCTGAACATGTCTTCAGAGAAGGTCACAAACCAGATTGGCATTCGATGGAAGTATTACATAAGAATGTGACAAATATGAGACGACTTTTTCTGGAATCATAGGAAACCTAGAGTTTGAGGAGTCGTGCAATAAATATCGCGAAATCTCTAACAGAACCTTATACGATTTTTGCAAAACCTCGAGTTGGGGGTGTTCATCTGGCGTCGTCGGGTGCGGGGGGCTTTCCCAGCCGGAACTGTTCCACACCAGATGGGGATTCCCAACATGCGGGTATATAAGCTTAGGACTTTCACGAACTCTTCATTCTGCCTTCACTTGACAAAGGGAGCAGTTGGCTCCCGAAAAATCGTGTTTTTAAACCTTACGCCAGTGTCGAAATAACTGTTTGTTATGGAATCTCCTGGTGAAACTCTGTATTGTTTCGTTAAAATCTACGTACTTAGAAAAATAATAAATATACCAGGAGAAAATTCTTAATGTTTGAACTCATCTTGTATGCATTTTTTCAAGATTTCTTTTTCTTTTTTCTTTTTTTTTGTATTTCCCGTCGGAAATAAAAGCAAATTTAGCGACGAAAAATTGAATTTCGTAAACTTTTGGGGACCTCTTTTCTAATTCAGGGACTTTGGGGACCTCATTCCTCGTTTGGGGATTTCGGGGACCAGTAGACACCCTGCAAATGCATAGCTCTATCACCAGTTACTGCAATTCTTCATTCGTTTCTTGTTATCGGTCTGAGAGCAACTCTTTGGTAGTACTTGGGGGGAGGGAGAGACTCTTTCCTTGCAATTCGACCTTATAATCATTAAGAATAAGAATAAATTTTATTCAACCTAATTACAATTATGATGATACATTCTGCCATGTGGTATTTTGGATGTTATGTTTGTATTCTTAATTTTGAGGTTAATGACGTTAACTGGTGATTAGGTTAGAAATAGAGGAAAGCAGAAAGCTATAGATTGTTACATGGCTCTTCTCCAGATGGGTAACGTATTGCATAGATAGTTTTTTGCAGACTTGTTGCTTTAATATTTTTGCTGCATATTTATAAATTTGAAGATGAACTTTCATTTTGTGTTAATTCATGGCCTCATTTGAGAAAACGGTGACAAAGGGCAAGATGAAGCCTGTATCGATCAAGGCATTATCAAAGCAATGAAAGTGCACTATCTCTGTAAAATGTGAACAAAAATTATTGAAGCAATAGAAAAAGAAACAGAAGAGCTAAGGGCGAGAGCACCAGAAAAGACAAAAAAAAATTTGGACACTTTGTACTTCTTAGCTATGTTGTGGAGAAGATTAGAGAGCAAATAATCTAAAATGAATTTAAAAAAAGGGAGATTTTTAAAAGAAGCTGAAATATCTTCTGATCTCAATGGGCAAATGGAAATCCACCATTGATAATGAACACAGGATTTCTTGATGGGATGTCAAATGCGGAGAATATTATGGTAGCACGTGAAGAAACTGCAAGACATCCGATCAAGGCTCAAATGCACTAGGCTTCACAAATTTTATGTTGTGATGTTCATCACAGATTAATAAACTTTCAAATGCAGATGAATATGAATTCAATTACATGTTCCGAAAAAGTACAAAACAGCCTGTGATAACCGATTTTTTGTAGTACTATATGTATCGCATACACAGAAAGTCTCAATGGCAACCAAATTGGTAAGTAAAGTTTTTATCGAAATTTATTATCACTCGTTTACTGCTATTACTTCTATAAAATGTCGGTGTGATTACATTAATATCGAATGAAATAATCAGTAAGCTTTATATTCACTCGCTAGGGACAATTTGTTAACCGTCCGTGGCTCAATGGGTAGAGCACTTCGCCAACAATGAAATGGTTGTGGGATCGTACCCTGCCATATGCACAAAAGCTGTCTTTTCTCTGTGAGTTATTTATCAAGTGATCACATTAATCAGCAACCACTGTATGTAAAAGGCGTCAGTCATTAATAGTTTATGGTTTAAAATGCACTGCAATGAAATTCTTACCATATAAGCAAGAGGTTGTAAAAATACTTGAACGTTTCCAATTCGTACTTCAGAATTCATATCTTCAATAAACGGATCACGTTCCTTGAAAAAATCAAGCAGGTGTATGAAAACAAAATAAAATAAATTTTCCAATTTTTATTAAATTCTTATTTTTTAATTAAAATTTGACACATTATTTTACCTCATCTACATCCCATTCATCCCCAGTCTCATAATTTTGGTACATTTCTTTCATGACGTACATTCGGTTGATAAACTTTTCTTTGGACCATTCGAATTCCAACCCATTTTCCAAATTACGCAATTTTACAAACACCTGAAAAATGAAACATGAAATTTTACTTTTACAATATCTCATGGTAATGCTATTCACTTAGCAACTTTTAATACTAAAATATTCTAAAGTTAGTATATATCACTATTTGATTCCTAACCTCCGTTCTCCCTGTCATTTTACCAAGCCACTGTGGAGAAAGGAGCATAATTTCAAATTTCACTTTCTTATCCAGTTCCTCACTGATTGCATTGGCTTCTTCTACACCAGGCAACACCTCCAGTAAATCCTTATTGAGTAGAGCAGTTTCTGAAAAAAAAAATGTGACAAAAGTATTTCAATTTTATTATATAAAAGCATTTGGAGTATTTCTATTTTGTAGACTGGCTCTTTTTACGTAATATGACTTCTTTAATGAAACACAAATATAATTAACTTGTGTAGCTAAAACGTATGAGACACATACATATTTATGGGTGCCACTAAGGTGTTTGGTCCAAGACTGAAAGTCAAGGTGTATTAAGGGTACAAAAAAGGGGGGAACCGTTAAAAAAAAAAAAATACAACTATCCGGACAGGTTTTTAAAAGTTTCGAAAGACGGATTTCCGTCTTCAGAATGGAAGAGTGGCACCCATGTGCATATTCATTCACCAGTTATAGAAACACGATAACACACCTAACAAAATATTTAGTTTCACTTTATTCAAACAACTACTTGAGCGTATATTGATGCACATTTTAGAAACTATTAAATACATATATGGAAACCTGTATACTACTGTGTTCAAGCAGAGATCTTACTTGCACATATAGTAATAAGTGTATAATATATTTATGCATTTTTCATGTCTGTTTTATCTCATTAGGTAGATATTAAATGAAATTGATAATTGAAATAAAAAGTAAATATGTGTATGTTTAATCAATTTATTACAACTGTACCTATTGCGTTAATGTATTTTTATCAAATGTTTTGATATGTTTCTTTGCGTCACAAAAATACAACCAACTAACTTCATAAGTTTCAATTTAGAGAATGAACGGTCTGCTGAAGCTATGGTAATATCTAGTTTAAAAGTAATAATGTGTCTATGTTTAATCCCATGTATCAAAATTTTCCCCATTTTCTTGAATAGAAAAAGTAGTGCATAATCAGTGCAGCCCAGATTATATGCACTAAAAACCTCAAAATATGCATTTATATGTACTTAAATATTTTTTAACTTACTTAAAAAGCATATGCTTTGCATTTGAAAACAAATAGCTTTATTATTAACTACTGCATTGAAATATTCGATATACGCAAAATGATATGCTTTATACAGCACAATTTTTATTGCGTCTTATCACAATGATAATCTTGAATATCTGATAATCTGAACAGCTAAGCTTAATTTCCATCATTAAATAGCATCTTTATGGCCGAAAGGATCCTTTCTAGAGCTATAGAAGTTAATGGATAGCATTTATAAAATTTTGCGGATTGTTTTCACAAATAATTTATAAGTGATCATCTATCACTGATAGATAATTATATGGAATTTCACTAATGTAAATGTTTCTTTTAATCTGACCCTGAGTCAACTGCCAGTCCAGCAGAATAGAACTAAATCTTCGATTTCTCTAATAAGGAAGTGGCTGTAATTCAGATACGGCTGCATTTTTGATGCCCTAAAACATAATTAAATGTGTACGTTTAGAAATTCCATTGCCTCTCTGCTTGGCGGAGTAGGAGAAGAGTGTAGCTTTAGTGTTGTCAGGACATTTTTTCGATAAAGAATAATAAAATGCTTAAAATTACTAAAGCTCTGAAAATATTCATTTATTCTGAAAATTCATCATTTTTATGCATTAATGCTAAAAAGGACTAAAATATGAAATTGCATTTGCATATAATCCAGGCTCTAATAATCAGCATAGAACCTATTACAATACACACCAATTTATTTCAGCAATACGATATTGCATAACTCTTTAGATAAAGACCATATTTTCCAGTTTTACTTTTACACATCTCATATGTACTTTCATTGTACGCTAATTTTTTCAACCTACTAATTGCCATTTTAATTATATCTCAAAATAATTACTTTTGACACCTTCAACTATTTCCTTAAAACCTAATTACCAGTGTTATTACAGAAAAACGCACCTATCCAGGCAAATGCCATTGTTATTGCAAATTGGGGCCATTTTCTAAATGATTGTTATCTAATTAGCACAAAAACCATTGTTCTTTTGTAACGGCCAGCTACTAAGCAGTTACCGAGACAGTATATGATGTACTTTTAGTTTTACCTCCACCATATAAAAAAAATTTAAGTACAAAGAAATTATGCTACTTCTTGTAAGAATTATGCCTGATGTCTTTAAAAAGTTTTACATTCCATGTGTTTCGTATTATTTTTACAACGTCACCTTTATCATATTAGTTTAAATAAATCGATATATTTAGCATCAGTTTAAGGTTAGATACTGTTTTGTATGGTCAGGTGTTAAAGTGAGCATAAAGTAGCTCTCAAACAATTTACTTCCCATTAATTCATTTTAGTAATGAAAAATCATCGTACTATAGTGCACTTACTTAGTTTACACATTCTGCGTCTTTCAAAATTGTTTTTTTCTATACAGTAAACTTCCTCTTTTAACTGGCCACCACTTCAAATAACCCTCTCCGTTCAGAAGAGGCCAGTTGAAGCGAAGCCAAGTTTTCCGAGTGTAATTTTTTAAAACAGTGTTGGAACATTTTGTTGCTGCATGCATTTTCTCATTTAAATAATAATTACATCATTTTAAAATCAATCATATTAGAGGTTTTTATTGTAACACCTCAATTTTACCACCCTGTTTCTAAAAACAATTCAATTCTCGAATTAAGAGGCCAGGGTCTCATCAGGATCAATTGAGTGAAAATCTACTGTATTTATGAAAGACCCCAGCGCAAAATTTTAGCAAAAAGAGTTAAATTAGCAAATTTTTGAAAGGTAAAGATATAGTAACTGCTATGAAAAAAAAAAAAAAGCGCTATGGAAGACTTGCATGTGGATTCAAAAATATGTTGGTGATATATACAGGGTGATTATAATTAAAGTCCCACTTTCAAAAGGTTATAAAAAAAGAACCCCAGGACAGAATGACCTGTAATTTCACTTGATTATGCATGAAGGAATGGGAATTAGTCTGGTGAAAGCAAAAAAACTAATTTGAAATTTTATCAATAGGTGGCGCTGTACTCACCATAATATGCAAATTAGAAGATGTGACATGTGCACCACACATTGCACTTGTTATAAAAGCGTGAGGTACAAGTAGTTCTCATTATTCTGCACCTGAGAAGCTCATCATGACTCTCTCAATGAAGGATCAAGCTCTGCTTGTGAAGCTCTTTTACAAGAACGGTGACTGTGCATCACTTGCTATGAAGAAGTTCTGGACATGAATGGGTATAAGGAAAGGCTCTGGTCCGACGTCTGTCAAGGGTCTGCAGAAGATCATTCGTAATTTCAAAGAGACCGGTTCATTTGATGTGAAATCTAGCAGAGGGAGGAAAGTAGTTTCTTTGTTGTCAGTGGAAGATGTGGCTGTAGCATTGCAGGAAGAGACAAGCAGTGCTGTGGGAACATACAGTGCACGGGACATTGCCCGATCTTTAGACATGCTAGTCAGCATGGTTCTTAAAATTGTACGAAACATCCTGCAGTGCTATCCATACAAAATTATGCATGTTCAGGAGTTGCTTCTTGCTGACCTGCCAATGCAACAAACTTTCGCCATAGAATTTCTTGCTTGGATGGAAGTGGACAATGAATGGCCATGGAACATTTCGTGGATCGACGAAGCCCATTTCCATCTCCAAGGACATGTCAATACTCAGAATTGCAGAATATGGGCAATGGAGAATCCATTCGCACAGCAACCCTTGGCTCTTCATTTTGCAAAGGTAACTATGTGGTGCGGGTTTATGGCAGCGTTTATCGTTGGGCCATTCTTTTTCGAGGAAATTGGTCCTGCAGGTCCTGTTACATGTACCGTCAATGGCAAATGGTATGAATCTATTTTATGTAATCAGATCATTTCAGCACTTCAACAGCGTGCGTGTGTGGGTAGCATCATTTTTATGCAAGATGGTGCTCCTCCACACATTGCAAAACCTGTGAAGCAGCTGCTGAAGAGGCATTTCAGAAATGATAGAATTATCAGCCATCATTTTCCAACAGCCTGGGCATCAAGATCGCCTGATCTTAATCCTTGTGACTTCAGGCTTTGGGATTACCTGAAAAATGTTGTGTACAATGGTCCGATTCCAAACTTAGTGGAATTGAAGACACACATTACACAACACATTCAAAACATCACCACTGATATACTCCAAGCTGTTGTGGAACATGCTGTTTTCACTTTCAACTCATGGAAGAAACCGGTGGAGAGCATATGAACATTCCTTAAGTAAGTCTAAGGACAATTAAAAACCAAATCACTGTTTGCTTTTTATATGGTTTTTGGCCTAGGGACAATTAAAACAGATTCTTTTTCCTATCCGATGCAGCACCACCTTGTCATGGTGGATGGTTTTGTTTAAAAAATGGTGGATGGGCTTTGAACAAAAAGTGCCATAACAACTGAATGACTTGCAAGTCATTTTTTTATTCATTAAATTTCTCAGTAAAAAATCCTAATAGTCATGCACATTTAACAGTACAGTTGGTTTAATTTGGAACTCATGCAATAGCAGTATTGGGATTCCAATGTGAGTCGTGACCAAAGCCATGTACGTATTATGACGAGTACAGCGTCACCTATTGATACAATTTTGAACAGGCAATTCCCATTCCATCACATATATTCAGATGAAATTACAGGTCATTCTGACTAGGGGTTCTTTTTTTACAATCCTTTGAAAGTGGGACTATAATTATAATCACCCTGTGTGTGTGTATATATATATATAAAATCCCAACTCTAAATAAGCATTACTTTTTTATATGTCCAACAATAACTACTTATCTTCTTCACTTTCAGAAATGTACAGTTATATTGTTAACACTTCAATGACAACTTTATAATGAGTAGTAAAATTACCACGAGATTCTCCATCATCGCTAACTGAAATTCCAGCTTTAGCAGCTATTTCCTCTTGGGCCATCTCATAAGTTACTTCTGGATATGCCTTTCCAGTTTTTTTCAATTGTTCAGGATGAACAAAAACGTACAGTTGTGTAGTTCCAAACATTATCCTATTATAAGATTAAAAAAGGATGTTTATCTTATATAAAAAATAAGAACGTTGCTTACAAGAAATATTTATCTTTTCATGAAATCATATAAATTTTACTAAATCTTGAAAACAATACAGTTTTAATTTCATCAAATTTAAGGTTAGTGATAAATCTATGCACAAACTCTTAAAGGATAAATTGTTACAATTCAATTCTTGACTTTCCATATTTTTTACAATTTATGCTAGAACCTCAGTTTTGGTTCAAAATAGCCAGAGAAAAGAAATTTGATTTGAACTTAGACAGGACTCAAACCAGCGTCCTTTGGGTTACCGTCTCAGTATCTTGATCACTGGACCACTGAATACTGCTATGTGAAGCTCTTTTCTTGCATACGTATGTTAATCAAAGGAGGTTGGGGGAATTAATACTTACAAATCAATCTAATGCTTCACTTTTTTGCAGACTAGAATGAAAATCGCAACTATACATTAAAGTTAATATATTCTTCACTAACATTGCCTCAGCTCTCTTAATGTAGTAATATTTGAGCATTTACTGGAATAGGTAACATCCATAGAATTGAAAAAAATTCAAAAACATGCTGTAAAAATATTACAATTCAAACTTGGGTCTTCGGTGGTAAACCTAGGGCCATGCTTAGGAGAGATGAGCTAGGCAGCTGCTCGGGGCCACTAAAATTTAAGGCTGCTAAAAACGTGTTGTGAATGTACAAAGGAATCAGTTTTTAGTGGCCCTTACATACTTTCAACAGGGTATTTGGTCAACTGACCATTTGCATGTGACATCATACTCTTCATAATGCTCATGAAACTTCTAAATCAGTGTTTCTCAAAGTGTGGTCCGTGGACAACTGGTGGTCCAATGTTATACTAAACATTGGCAAAAATCGTGCAGCTACAATACATTTCTATACTTCTCGTTCGAAACAAACTTGTAGAACTCTGTGAAGTTGCAGCTGTTGAATTTTTCTTTCAGCAAAGAATCACATAGAAATCCATTAATTCAAGTTGTTCAGGCACGTTATCAACACTGCAGGAAAATGGTGACTTAAATATATTAAAAATATCTTCCACATATCTGAAACATTCAAATTGCCTGTTAAAGTATTCTTTTAACATAAGCAATTGTTTTAGAAAATGCAGCAAAGTCAATTTCCTCGTCTTCCTCGAGTGCAGATTTCAAAATTGGGAAATGAGCAAGATTTCCTGCTTGAAGTTGATCCTCCCAAAGCTGAAATATTTTCATAAATACTTTCACGTTATCATTAATATCAGTGACTAGCTTATTTTGGCCTTGTAGTTTAACATTTAATTCATTTAAATAGCCAGTTATATCTTTGCCAAATGCCAGCTCATAGAACAATTTAGGATCATCAAAGATTGAGATGTCTTGATCTTCACTGTCAAGAAATATCTTATTTTCATGTCTCAGATCCCAAAATTTTTTTAACCTTTAAGCTTACGGGTGGGACGACGTATATCCCAGCAGATTTACCTCCCATAAGAACGGGGCTGGGATAAGCCCTATTCCAGAGATTCCCCCCCCCCTCCTACTTTTACATTCTTTCCAAGTCAATGGTCAGTTCATGTACAAATGGCTTGATTGCGAGTGGTAAAGGCCTATTGTACAACCTCTCTTCTTCTTATTCACTGCTTTGTACGAAAGCAAAAAATCTGCTACTAGATTATGAGTAGGTAACTTACCTTTCACTAACGTACAATACATACCCACTAAAGTAATTTGGCGTTGTTTGTTTGTACTTAAGTGCAGCTACATCTCCCTCCTGACCACATGTAGCGATGCTTTCAGGTGTCACTTAGGTCAATTTGTATGGGAGAAGGGAAGAAGCGATATTCCACTGTATCGAATGACAAAATTCTGTTTTCCATCTTCATAAGCTAAAGGTTAATACTTGTCCATAGCTCAGCCACCTTGTATGAGAGTAATATAAAACATCACCATGCTCACAACCAATACCTTCGAGAAAAGCAACAAACTGTGTGCGATTTAAGCCTTTGGATCGAATAAAAATAATTTTCACCACACGCTTCAAGATACTGTTTTCTATTTTTAAAACACGGCCACTCAGTGCCCCTCAATGTATGGTACAGTGGAAATGTACAAATAGAATAATTGATCCTTCATCAATCAATTTTTCTTTTACTTTTCCAACAATGCCGTTTTTATTACTGGCCATTGCAGGGGCACCATCTGTAACCAAGCATGCCAACTTCAACCAAGGCAAATTTTCCTCCTCAAACATTATTTTAATTTTGTTAAAAATATTAACTACTCTTGTAGTGTCATGCATCAGTATTAACTGGAGTAGCTCCTTTGTTATTTTAAGGTTCTTGTCTACCCCGCGAATAAAAGCAGCTAACTGAGCAACGTGTGTTACATCTGTACTCTTGTCAATTGCAAGTGAAAAATAAAGGAGCCCTGTCACTTTCTGCTTTAATTGCACTTTCATATCTGAAGCTAGTTCATCGACTCTAGTGTAAATTGTGTTCGGCGAAAGAGCGATTTCTTTAAATCCGTTCATCTTCTCAGGGCAAATATACTCTGCTGCTTTAACAAAACACTCTTTTATAAACAAATCCTCAATGGAAGGCTTAGAATTTTCTGCAATCATTTATGATAAGATGTAATTTATCATCATGTTACCTTTTTTAAGCATATTAACTTTCTAAAATGCACTTTGTTGAGTACTTAAATCAGCTTTCGATCTCTTAAGTAGGCCCTTTTGAAATTGTTCTTGCATCAATTCATATTTTTCCCCTGCACAGTTTGAAAATGGCACTTACATCGTACTTCTTTGTGACCATTAACATCTGTTTGCATATGAGGCATGACACACGATTATCACTCTCACAACAAAAATACTGCAATTCCCACTTCCTGTTGAAAATTCTACGTTCGTCCTTAATTTTTTGTTTTTTACTGTTGCTTGACTTAGAAAAAGATATTTTGATTTGTTAAATTAAAGTAAATGTACAAACACTGATTGTGTCAGGTGAGTTGAGTTGAGAAGAAAATATAGTGAGGGTCAACGATAGAAGTGCTGCCAGATCTGCTCTTTTTATTCTTCAACAACAAATTGCCACAAATTCGATGCCAAATTTTTTCTTTTACTAACTCCTTATCTTCTCCTGGACTAGTGGTACCATCAAGTGATTAGTTTTCAACTTATTTTTTAAGAATTTGTCCCCCGAATAACAATAAACAGTTATTTGGTGAATATTCTTTTTTTTAGCACCACTAACAGTCAAACTCTGATTAACGTCATGTTAGGAGAGCATGCTACCATTATATCTAAATATTAAAATAATTATGAAACGTTTGAGAATGGAAAGCAATTCCCTAAAATTGATTAAGTAGTGTATATTATGATATTTATGTGGATAATATAAATCAACTGAGATTGATAATTAAAGTCAGTTGGCTTCCAATTTATAATTAAGTCCCCGTGGATTGTCAGAATCGAAGGTCGCAGACTATGCGATCCCAAATCCTAGAGATGGGCCGGTTTTTAAAAAATCGAGAAAATGCCATTAGAGGGTGCTTTTGTCTTTTTCCACTGAAGATACAATGGTCAGTCGAAAGCATTACATACTGGTCATAACACCAAGTAAAATTTAAAAAATGCCACTAGGGGCGGCATCATCACCAAACAATCTCCCGCAATTGATGGAATCAAACGTCGCATATCGTGCAGTCCCAGCTCCAAAACTTCTGGAGATGAATCTTTTTTTAGCGAAATGCGTCTAAGAGACACTTATCCCCTCTTTCGTTCCTCCCATTCATGAGTTCTGCCTTTGTTTCTCAATGTCAATTGATTATACAATTCAAAATGGATCAAGCATAATCCACAACAAATAGCCAACCTTTTTTACTTTTAGTGTAATGGGACATTCTTGCTGTCCATACAGTAGGACGGGAAGGCATGCCAGAATTTATAAATAGACAAGTGACCATGATGCCAAACTTTAAAAGGCAACGGACTTGCATTGTTAATTGCCACCTCTCTACCAGACAATTCCACCGATACATCCTACATCCTTCCAAGGGGAAAGCAGCCCCCCCCCCCCCGATGATGAGAGATCGCTATAACCAGGGTACCTCACACTCTATATCTGGGTGTGAGAGAGTAGCGTTGTACTGTTTATTCTTGCTCCAAAGGAATGCTCTAGGAAGGTCAGATGGGGAATCATCCCTGCATTTTCCTTCTGTTTGTGAAAGCCAGGTTACAAGCCTCATGGTTAAACCCGTTTGCAGACATATGCTTTGTTCCGGAAAATTTAGCAGCAAATGACACAATGTCTGCAAGCATTAAAAAAATTTAATTTAAATTTATATTAAATAAATTTTAATTGAATATGACATTTTCTATAATAAATATATTACGACCTTATTTTACTATTTATCCCGGATAGCGGAATAGCATGGGTTGCCAGTGCCGAGGCAATTAAGTATCGCATTAAGTGCTCCATTAGAAACCCACTTTCACCAGTCCAATACTGAAATGTCGTGTCCCTAAGAATTATACAGAGGGCTTTTCCTACGGTGGCCCCCCCCCTGCTATGTCAGCTATCTTGAAAGGTATAGCAGCGAATGCCACTATTATGTCAAATTACACATTTGTTCGTTATGTTGATTCATGTTATGGGAAGAATGGCAAAACAAAAAATAAAATAAAAAAGTGCACTAGAGAAATGTCAATGGCAAACTATTGATATCTCCCTGAAAAGCAAAATTAAGGACTTCAGGAAGTGAAAATTGCTTTCTAAAAAATTAAGCACTTTTAAGGAGAGTACGAGCAGAGAGTGGATGAAACTGGTCTAGACACATTCTAACTGAACCCACTGAATACCGGCATCATTCCAGTTTCCATTTGGGAGGGGCAATTTCACCTTCTGCCCTATCAAAATGGTGCATATGCCGTGGAAAAAATTAGTCTGAACAGGTTCCAACGCAAGCCGAAATTACGCAGTTACTAGGCAACCAATGATTTCAGCATTGGAGAAGTTAAAAAAAATCAAGTACTTTCAAGAACTTTTCCCTAAATTCCATAATTTTCAAGGACTTTCAAGGGCTCTGAGTTAAAAAAAATTCAAGGACTTTCATGGACCATGGGAATCCTGAAAATGTGTGAGAAGTGATACAACCAGTAAGATTATGGGCATTATCCGTGGTGTTGGTGCCCTTTATTGGCCAATAACTGAAGTAATTTGAGTAATTTAGTATTGTAATAAAGTATTGGTAAACAGCATATGTAAAAATAGAGATTAAGGAATAGAAAAATAAATTAAGTAGGAAAATTGATGTGGAGAAAACGTTACCATGCCGGATGGATGTTGGCCAAAATAGTCATGTCACTGACTAAGTGCCCAGTGTTTTGACGAATGAGGAAAGCTTTAAAAAAATTAAATCGGCGAAGGAGGTTTGAAGATTAATTTGACTTGATCAAAGTTAAATTTGTGGTCAGAAGACCAGTAATGAACCGCTACAGATGATTTAGATAATTCCTGTTTTTTAACACATGCTTGGTGTTCTTTAATCCGAAAGTGGAGTGTACAACGGAGTTAAGACCAATGTACGATCCAGGACATGAGCATGTGAGTGTATAAATCCCCCATGAATTGTGATCAGAAATCAAGCCTTAGTTATGAATATCAATTTTATTGATGGTGGAGAAAGTGATCTTGAAATTGAATTTGGAAAAAATAGATGAAATTTTGGCCTATGCAAGACCTATTCTTTCCAAGTTCCAAGGCAAAAACTTCAAACTAGAGAGTCTCTAGTTTGAAATTTCTAGTAGAGACAGTTATGATATAATCAATACTAAAAATGAGATCACTAAACGTTTTAAATATGATAATTACTGTGTAAGCAAATGGTTTTACGTTTAAAAACTAGACACTGAGAATGAACCAATCAAATTCTTAACAACATCCACATGACAAAAACCCTCCAATCAAATTTAGTGGGAATTCCAAAATATCTGTTAATGTGAAGGTCATAATAAGCTGTTGGTCCCATTTCAAGTGTCTCTGACAATCTTAAAATGGAAGATTATTCTAAATATTTAAAATAGGTAACTCCAACATTATGAAACTACTACACAAGTGAAATATAAGTGGAGTATGCTAACTCCAATAAACTTTTATGGAAATAAATGTGACATGCTCTATTCATTCATTCGTTTTTAAATTTCGCATTCAAATTCTGAAGATGTGTAAATTTCAGGGTATCACCTTAAAACTGAACTTTTTTTGCATTACTTGGATTTCTTCATTTCATGTGAAATCAATACTTACCGATCACTGTGAGATAGTAAAGCTCGAGCTGTCATAGGCTCACCATTCAAAAGAATACGGCAATCATTATTGCACTTTTCTAGCGTAACACCACCATGTTCAAGGAATGTTGCCAATGCATGCCGTTCTTGAATGCTAGAAAATGAGGGAAAGAATTCAATCATCGACTAATCAATTAAAACACGTTTTTTTTTATCAGAATAGGTGAGTGTATAAACAAGTTCATCTCTATTGGTTAAAACAACAATCACTCAATAAAACAATATATATTTTCACATGCATATACATCAATTAGCTAAAACATTAAAATTATATATGGCATACAAATGGGTCTACAGCTGTGGATACTAATATTCAGGAGTATACCCATATTCAACAGCGAACATGTGTTAGGACACACTGAGCCCTTCATCATGATTGAAATTATGTAATGTCAGCTACATTAGATATCTTGTCATTGTGATAAGATAACCTGCTTTGATCTCTGGCATCAATAAAGTGTGGTTGGGCCATGTGTTATCAACAACTCGAGGTGTCACCTGTTTACAACAATCTTTAATAGATATCAACTACTACACAGAGTAAGCTGCATAAGAGGGTTGTTGTTTTGGAGATGCTCTTAGCAAAGAATCTTCCTATAACGATCTAGCTTTTATTGAAGTTGGATAAATTCTTTGCTTTTCCCATATTTAGAAGAAACGAAATACTGAAAGAGCTCCAGCCCAGGATATCGTTCATGATCTTAGCATGTATTGGCTACAGGGGTGCTAATTTACATAGTAAAGAAGTAGTTTTAATGTTTTGGCCAATTGGTATATATCCTCTATTTTAATGTGACCATTACACTAAACCTGCAATGATGTATCTTAAAATACATTTAAAAATTGTTGTAAAAAAAATAAGCAGTCTAAAATTAAGTTTATATTTCTTATTTAAAAACATTATTGTATGTGAAATTTTGTGGTTTTTTTACGCCCAGCGCAAGGACAACAAAGGGGAGGGGGGTATTATGCTGCATCCAGACTTACAATTTTCCCAGGAACAAACTCCAGAAGGTAGAAAAACAACACTTGTTTTACAATACCATTGAGAGTCGAATCCGGGTTAATGGCATGATAGACGAATGCGTTATCAGTATTCTACAGAAGGGTAGAATAGCCCTGCAGTGGTGCAACTTCCAACGGTGCCATAAAATGTTTACCAACAAACTGCTCACCGTAACCTGGAGGTTGATTCTCTGGGACTTAAAAAGTTCGGATTTCTTGGAAAACTGTAGGTCCTGATGCAGCATGACCTTTGCTGTCCTTGCATTGTAAAACAAATAACCAAAGGGCAGTGGACCAACATCTTTCCGAGGAATCTGACTTTCTTAAGGCTTAGGAAATTAATGCCCAGGCTGCAAAGAGCAGCTAGCCTCAGTAACTGTTACATTTCTTTCTTTCTTTTTTTGGTTCCGTTGGGAGTTAAACCTGGATTAATGGAATGCTAGGTGAACTTGTTACTACTGAGCCATCACAGGACCTGATTGTAAAATTATTTTAAAAAATTTTGGTAGAATCGATGCGGCCACTTTCTATTGCAAAACATCTTTCAAGTAAAATACAAAACCTATGTATTTGAAAATATATATATAATGAAATGTGTCTATAACAATATTTTCTCCCAGTCCCAATAGATACAGTGTAGTGTGTTGAAACTTATCCATAATGATAAATTGTCTATAACGATATCTTTCTACTTGAGCAACATTATAGACAGATTTCACTGCATAAAGCTGTAGAATTTTCAAGCAATTTAAACAAATGTTGCTTTTACATATAATCATATAGCTTAGCAAGATGATAATATAAATATCAGATGATTATTTTAAATTGCACAAAATATCCCATAAATACTTGGTGTGGTAACAATATTCTGAACTAAGTGTGTATAAGCGACGATTATAGCGATATCTACACAGCTTCTTATCATTGTAAAATTCTCAGTCAATATTTCTTTATGAAGAATAATGTCACACCTTGGACCGAGTAATTGGATATCTGCTTGATCAGTTTTGCCAACAATGTTTTCTCCAGGTTTTAAGAGATGTATTATTTTTCCAGACAACATAGGGTCGAAATTCAAATTAGCAAAGTGAGGTTTAAATTTCTTTTCCTTTTCAATCTTCATCATATCAACATCCTAGAAAATCAAAACTCATTAGTAAGATTCAAAAAAAATAAAAACCACGCTATAAAAATAGTTGTTTAACATACATTGTCAACATTTTAAATATATCCTTGGTATGTTTTTGAACCTTTTTCAACTAACTCAACATGTGCATCTCATACTAATTCATTAAAAATTAATTGATCATTGTATGTAAGATATTGTCTATAACTTTAATTATTTTTATTAGCATATTTATATTATTTAAAAGGCATTTTAAATTAAATTTAAAACCTTCCAGCATTTCATATTTACCATTAAAAAAAAAAGAAAAAGAAAAAAAAGAAAAAAAAAAGAAAAAAAAAGCTGAAACTGGTGAAAAAGCAAGGACACTTTTGTGACCTTAATGTACATGTGCAGCTTCAACTATTAATGTAATTGAAACTATTTTATTTTAATTTATAAATACTTTCTTTAAATGAAGATATTGAAATTGTACAATATTCCATTGTGTTGTTATAACAGTAAACTAATACTTACAAAACCCTTCTGCTGTCTGGCAAATTTTAATTTATCATCATATGACTGCTTAATTTGTTGCAAATCTCGTTCGTTTTCAGATATAGCTGCTGTCATCTCCTCCTCCCACTTCATTTTAAGACGAGCAATTTCTACAAAGAAAGAAATCATTTAATTCTGGCAAAAGATTAAAGTGTTTCACAAGATTCGTTAAAAAAGCATGAACAAGCATTTTTGCAACATAGCTTAAAACGCTTTTTTAAAATTAAAATGAATGATACAATTAATGACTTTATTCTAAAGATGTATTTAGCATGATCTAGGGGTAAGACACACACAAAGCCACCGGGGTGAATTTTTGTGAGTTTTCATGAGGGAACTTATTTTTTACTGAATAATTTTTGACACTCACATAGAAATACGCTCAAGCTAGAGCTGTTTTTCGTTTATGAGAAAAAGAGACGCCATCCTCATCCTGGATTCGAACCAGGGTCCCTCCGTTTAGCCTGGAGTATCTTGACCACTAGACACACAAGGACAAGAACAACAGCCTTTTTTTTTCCATATATTAGGATGAAAGATATTATTACCCTTCACAGGGATAACACAATTGCCAAATAATGATCAACATGCAAAGTCACCAGGGAAAGTTTTTTGTGAGTTTTCATGGAGGAATTTATTTTTACTTAATAATTTTCAATACCCATGCAGAAAGAAGCTCAAACTAGAGCTATTTTTATTTAGGAGAAGAGACACTGTCTGCATCCTTTCGAACCAGGGTCCCTCTGTTTAGCCCGGAGTGTCCTGATCACCAGACGAACAAGGATAAGAACACCTGCCTGTTTCTCCGTATATAAGGATGTAAGATATTATTACCCTTCACAGGGATTGCCAAATAATGGTCAACACACAAAGCCACCATGGCAAGTTTTTTGTGGGGGATTTTTTATTACTAATAATTTTCAACACCCTCATCTAAGCAGCTCACGCTAGAGCTTTTTTTAGGCATATGAGAAAAAGAGACGCCGTCCCTGCCCTATAGTTAAACTAGTCCCTCCATTGAGCCCGGAGTGCCTTGATCGCTAGACCAACGAAGACAGGAACAAAGCTTTCTTTCTCCGTATGTAAGGATGTAAGATATTATTACCCTTCTCAGGGATAACACAATGGCCAAATAATGGTCAACACAAAGCCACTGGGACGATTTTTTTGAGTTTTTCGTGGAGGATTTTTATTACAAGTACTAAAGTTGATACCCACGTTTTTTAGCTCATACTAGAGCCTTTTTTGGTATAAGAAAAAAAAGAGACATCCCCCATCCTGGAGTCAAACCAGTGTGCTCACTTTATTAATTGTAATAAAGATCCCCCACAAAAAACTCGCCCTGATGGCTTTATATGTTGGCCATTATTTATCAATTGTGTTAGCCCTGAGAAGGGTAATAATATCTTACATCCTTATATATGGAGAAAGGGAGCGTTGTTCCTATCCTTATTGCTTTGACCGCTAGACTAATGAGCATCGTTCCTATCCTCATTAGTCTAGCGGTAAAGGAACTCTGGGCTCAACAGGGATGATCCTGGTTTGACTCCAGGACGGGGACGATGTCTCTTTTTCTTCTATACCAAAAAAGCTCTAGTATAAGCTAAATAACGTGAGTGTCAACTTTGTTAATTGTGAGAAAAATCATCATCATCCATTGGCACTTGAATAGTGATGTTTGGAGTGCAGGATTGTGAAGAGAGCATGTTTGTTAATTTTACTTTCACATCGTTTTTGTTCCCCTCATCAAGCCGATCGTTAATATGCGAGGCAAATTTATAGGGTTTGTGCAGGCTCTGAAATAAGCATGTTGTGTAGATTTGAAGGGTTGCTTTAAGCAGAAGTGGGGGATGTTTGAACTTCGAACTATTATTCAATAGCATTTCTGGCTATTTATTTATCGACACTTCTGATTATTTATTTATCAGTTTCTTACGTTCTTATTATTTCTCATGTTTTAATAACATATATTAATATTCTTTGCAAATGTTCTTGCAAACTTCCTTTATCATTTATAACTTTTTAATATCACTTGAGATATTATATCGGGCTTCCAAACATAAATTTTTTACCATCATTCATCTATATAATTATTATTTTTCATAAATTCTACAAAAATAGAATAAACAGTACTTACAATTCGATTGGACTCTTTATGTCCTTGTATATATATCCAAGCGATAAATACTTACTAATAAATACTTCAATAATAATTATTAATAATAATAATAATTCACCAATAATCCCATTGATCATTCACCCCATAATAGACAAATACTCTCTTTCCCCCTTTTTTTTTATTTCTAAGTTTTATTTATTCAACAATAAGGATTATTTCTTTAAAATGATGATATTAATAATAGTTCGACGGGAGTTTTAGAAAAATTAATACAGTCGGAGCAGGACATAAACATCCTCTCCTCCTCGAAGATTTATCCAGAAGATCCGATTTTCGCGCGGAAATATTGTTTAAACAATAACGTTCAATTACCTTCAGCATTCTCACGCTCAAGTGTGTGTGTACACACACATACACGCAGATTAAGTATTAAGGCATGTGTTTAGAGGTTAAATCAAAGTCGTTCTTCTCAGCTCTCTTTATAAGAAAAATGGCGTTGTTGAGAACAGGGTTTCCGCCATTGAAATTTTATTTCCTTTAATTCTAAATTTGTTTATTTAATTGCACATCGTATGGGCGCCCATACGGGGGAAAAGAGCAGCTCGAGCCCCCCTCCCCCCCCAAAAAAATTTTATTTGCCTAATTCTGCTATGCATTTAGTTTCAAAGGTTTTACAAGTAGATTTTAAAATAAGGTACTTTTTAGCTCATTACTAATTGTCAAACGGTATCAATTATTTTTGTAGCATTTTAGTATCTTGTACATTCACTAAAATGTTTGACAGCCTTGAAAA
>QLNU02015360.1:48687382-48728061 GCA_006491805.2 Dysdera silvatica
CCTTATGATACAGAAAAGTTCTAATGTTATCTGAACTTCTCCAAGGTCTTCTTCCAATTATTAAATTTTTTTGAAACAAGTAGATCTGTGGCTTGTGTCGATCTTAAACCGACTTCATGGGGTGAAAAGAGAACACACAAAATTTGCTATAGGCACTGTCTTCTGCATTTAGGCAAGTTATGCTTACTCAGTTCAGATGGACAGAACTTCTGACTGTGGTGAGATTTTCCTTGACTTTATACAGCACTAATGATGGTCGTAGGAAAATTGCAATTTGCATATGGTTACCAAAGATTTTTTAGCACTGTTATCCTATCTCCATCAGTGAGGTTAGATTTCTTGACATAATTAGAAATCTCTACAGTCAGAATTTCCAATTTAATTGTTTTGGTCTACCTTTACCTCCTGGAAAGCGTTTGAAGACAGCCCTAGCGACTGCAGTTACTTGCCTCAACAGTAGTCATCAATGTCACAGAGTTCAGGGAAATGTTGCTGGGATCGTCATTACTTTCAATTTTACTACTTTCAAAAAAAGAATTTCAGTGTCTGCTGGCGTAATAATTTTCCACTTTGTTAGCCCAAGGGGTGCGCGGGCCCCCAATGTAGGTGCGCCAGAGCATGTTTGAACTAATATGATTTTTAATTAACTTTAATTTAATAAAAGAACATTCTGTACTTATATACGTAAAATACGTGAATAATATTAAGTATTGCATCTTTCGCTTTTTGTGTTGTGGTAGTTTTTAACTGGTAATCTCTCGACCTCGGGGCCCCTGGCGGCTTCCAGCCGCTTAATCCACCACTGGCTACTCAGCATTACCCAGAAAGGGTTACTTGTTAAAAGTTACTCTTTCTAACTTTTAACAAGTAATGGCATTATAAGTAATGTGTCACTCCAATGACTGCATATTTTACTTCAGTTTTATGTCTTGAGACTACTTAGATAAACTGAAATGGCACTAACGGCAGCTTAAAGTTACTTCCGTGTAAGAATCAGTTTTCTGGCCCCTTGGGCCAGAAAGCTGAACCTGAACCAAAAAGTGGAACCTTGAACCAACAGAAACAGCTGGAATTTGCTAAGCTACACTATTACCCAAAATATGAACCCAATTATCGTGAACTCAATGGAATCAATTCAGCTGTAATACACACACATTTGAACTCCAATCTTTGTTGTGAGTCTTTTAAGTCACTAAGAGAGTTCTCTAAGAGAGTCCATATAATAGCAACTAGGTTTCCTCTTACCTTCTTCGGTCATTCCAGGATGAATGGGAACATCCATCGCTCCCTTTTCGATCATTTTTTTCAGACGTTCATTTTCTTGACGCAGCTCACGAATTACTTTTTCTGTGGGGTCTTCATTGATGACAGCCACAGTTTTAATTTTTTTTGCCCGATCAGCTAAAAAAAATTCCTGATTACTTTCAATTTGTATCTTTTTCTCATTTAATCAAATATGTGTATGTGGCTATCGTCAATATTTTACTATAGAAGTTTATAAAATTTCCTTATAAGTCACTAGAATTGTATTTTTAGGAGTCACAAAGTTAACAAATGTTAGTATATGAGAAAAATGAATAAATAGGAAGCGAGATCTATAAGTTTTTGCAAAGATCGAAATCTCTTACCATAGCGTAATGTGGATAATGTCTCCTCATAATTAATATCTGCTGGGCTTATTGCTGCAATCTGTGAAACAACAAAGAATTACATATTTTATACAATAACTTTCGACAGCCACATGTAAATAAGCTCAAACTAGACCATTTTTTGTTTAGGAGAAAAAGAGATGCTGTCCCCATCCGGGATTCAAACCAGGGTCCCTCTATTGAGTCTGTAGTGTCTTGACTGCTAAATGAACAAGGACAGGAACAATGCTCTCTTTCTCCGTACATAAGGATGTAAGATATTATTACCCTTCACAGGGATAACACAATTGCCAAATAATGGTCAACACACAAAGCCACCGGGACGAGTTTTTTTTGTAAGTTTTTCGCGGGGAAATTTATTATATAATAATTTTAGACATACACATGTATATTTACATGTGTATGTCTAAAATTATTAGTAGCTCAAACTAGAGCTTTTTTGTTTAGGAGAAAAAGAGACGCCGTTCCCCATCTTGGATTCGAACCAGGGTCCCTCCCTCAGTGTTATCCCTGAGAAGGGTGATAGTATCTTACAATTACATAATTGCAGTTCAATAAAAATTCTTGTTTCAAAAAGTAACTCTATTATTCTGTTCCTTATCACACTTTGTTTTTGTGATACTCATGTTTTAAATTCTACCTGCTTTTATAAATACAGTAAAACCCAGGTATAGTGCGATTCAAGGGACTGAGAAAAATTCACATTACAAGATTTCACACTATTGACTACAAGAATTCACACTACTGACATTTCTCTGCTATTCAGTGACAGCTTGACTACAAACCACTGCATTGTTAAGAAACAAAGATCAATGGTGATCGTAGAATGAGTATTTGTTGAATCTATAAATATTGTAAATAAATAAACACAATACTGTCACAGTTAAAATAAAATAATTTAATGTCATGACCATAATGTTTCAATAACCTCATGCCACTTTTTTTTCAAACGATACACACTTATAAACCAAATGAACTTTTGATTGGTAATACCAGTCACGGTTTCCGATATACGAGCTACAAAACATTGCTTTGGAGGAAAATATATACAGTAGCCCCTCGTTATATCATGCATTTAGATATATCATACTTTTGCTATGTCAGCCATTTTTTTCTGAATTTTCATTTATATTCTTCTGCTTTCCCCAAGATTGAGTGTTACAACGTGAGTTGTCGGTAATTAATTAAAAGGTAAACAAAACTTTTCTGTCCTTATTATATGATTTTTTTTTTATTATTGTACTTTTGCTACTACATTTTTATTACATATTTTCATAAAAGTGTAATTTTTATCACATCGCCCGATATATCGCTCATTCGGATATATAGCACATTTTGCTATGTCTCCAACAAGCACAATATAATAAGAGGCTACTGTATAACCAGTTTTTAAGGCAGGAGAAACATCTAGATACAATACAGATGCACTGAATGGTGGATATGTTTGGGAAAGCAGTCTAAAATTAAACTGTGGAGGACCTTCAATGTGGTTGGTAGAGAAGAGTTTTTGGTAACATTCCGGAAAAATATACTTTCACTCAGATCGTTGATAGCAACATTGCCCTTTAGAAAAATGTGGAAAGCTTCCAAAAAATTCAGGTCCAATGGAAGGGGAACAATTTCAATGATTCAGGCATTATAGAAGGAAAAACAATGGTTTTGATTCCAACAAAACTGTACGTTTGTATCTACAGAATTAAGTAAAGCAAGTGCGCAATCCACTTTCTCCTCTTCTTTGTAATGTTCACATGCATTATGTTGAAGAAAATATCAATAACCTGATTTCGCTCAAATGCTGGTTTCGATACATTGACGACATATTCGCGATCCCCACTGATGAACAGTGCACTTGCTTTACTAATTCTGTTGATCCAAACACACAGCTCACGTTTTAAGAGTGATTTTCAGTAAGCAAGGTAAATTGTGATAGTTGACATTTTTGATTTTGTTGAAATTTACACCAGATGTTCTCTATAGTGTCTTAGTAAAAAGTGAATCAGCGTGTTTAAAAAAAAAATTTGTTGCCAAGTTGTGGTTGTTTTTATAGGGCAGGTAAAGGTCGTTTTCTTGCACTATAGCTGAAATACGACAAAATGTAATTTAAATTTCTGGAAAATTTTAGATAGGTGCTGAGGATTTTTTTCCATAATCTACTTATACAATACTAGTACTAAATTTTAGGAATGAAAATTTCTTGACATCTTGCTAAAGTTTGCAGGAGGGGGACCCCCAAAATTAGAGTTTTGTGAGCAGAAATGTCCAATTTACAGAAATTTAAAGCTAAAATTCCACAAACATCAGACAGGTGCCAAACTTTTTGATGTGAATCATGTTTTAGCATCATGTCTAGGTTATTACTGCATGAAAATAATTTTGCAAAGTCTAGGCAGTTTTCCAGAAATTCATCTTAAAAACAGGTTTTTTCCAAATTCCACCATTTTTGAATACTACATATCTCAAAATTTTAGATTCTAATAAACATGCTATTAGTGCTAGAAGATAGCATAATTGTCATTTAACAGCATCCCATTATCTGTTCCTTGGCACTATTCCCAGTTTTTTTATAAATAGGAGTTTATTATTAAAATAAACAAAACGTACACCATTGTCTTGCATTTAAATATTTTAATTATCAAATTTGATTACACAAATTAATTATTATTAATCCTTTATATTAATTATACAAAATTATTAAATTATATGATGAAAATTTAATTATATTTATATTATACATCAAACTACTTCAGGTTGGGAAGCCCATGACTTTTTAAAATCAACGGCTCTTAATACACTAAAAAATAGTATCAAGTCTTTCGTTTATGTAAAAACTTTCGTCCCAGTGAGTGGCAACAGTACTGCTGTATTTTTCAGCCAAACAAAATCAGAAATTGCTGTTGTTTATTATTTTGAGAACAATTTTTTTTATCAGCTCATGTGTGTGTGGTAATTCAAATTTTTTTAAAAGTTGGTTTTTAAATAACTTAAAACATATGTGGTCAAAATAGAAAGGTATTTTTTAAAGAGAAAATGAATATCTTGGTTTTAAAATATACTTACTTAAGGGCATATCTTTTTTTTTAAACCTTCAAATCCACTAAAGGCTGCTAAGCGTATTTTTAATTTCCATTTAGAGTTACAGAAATTCTATTTTTAAAGGTAGAGAATTCACTCTTATAAAGGAGCTTTTAAAATTTACCCTATATGAGAGAATTATAACCAGTTTTACAATTTTCTTAACAACTTTCAAATAATTTTTAGGAAAGTAAAGTTCTAATAACTTTTTTTCTTCTATTTCATGGGTTCTTAGTTGTAAGTAAATTTTAACTGGTGCAATAGTGCACGTGGGCAAAAGTAGAAGTGGCAAAACAATAGAGTGACTGTGTGTTATATTCAAATGACTGTGGATATTCTGGATTTGTGAAAGATTTCAGAATTGATAAATTCTCTGAGTTCAAGAGAAATGTTAAATCCTATTGCAAAAAAAAAAGAAAAATTAAAGTACACGGTATTATGCAGGCTTCACTTGTAATGAATCACATTGGGTCAGTATTCCAGGATGAAGAAAAGATATGTCCACACCACAGGTTCAAGGATGGGGGATATACTGGCAGCCTCCCACAACTTGCAGGCACCCACATCACAGCAAACAAATGAAGAAAACTGCAGTACATTCAACACATTACACACTGGCTAAGAAGATCAGCGGTAAGTACCAAATTAATTTTCCTGTTGGGCAAACACTGTGTACCAAATGCAGAAATAAAGAAGAAAAGGCTATTGAAAAAAATAAGTGATTATGCTGAAGAGATAAGGATTGATGCCTAGGACAGCAATGACAATTTTCCTGATCCACTAGAACCAAATGTAGCTGGAAAAAAAAGCATTCAACATTGCTATAACACAAATGCCTAACATTCAAGAGCACTTTATCCCAGTAAAGTATCAAGTTAATACTCCAATATCGTTCCTAAGTAAGAATACAAAACGTGGTTTGAAAAGGAAGTATGAGAAAGAAACAACGGAAAAGTGAAAACTTTTGCAACTCATGTTTCAGCTACCAACTTTAGATAGAAAAATAGATTTCGTGTAAATAAGTTGGTAATTGTTAATTTTTTTAAACACTACAAAACACAGTTAGCCTATACAAATGTAATTTTTGAATACCATTTATTGGTTTGTGTATGATAAAAGTTTTTAGTATTACATAGTTATTTATCATTGAGGTATTTGATATTATGACATATTTTAGTAATTATTCTAGGTGTTCAGTCCATGTCATTCAAAAACATGAGAAATGTCAAATAACTGCAATTTATCTACAAAGAACATTCATTTCCCTTCTGAAAGTTGAAGACTTTCTTATATATTGGGTTCCAGGAAATTGGGTACAAACATGATTTTTAACAATTTTATCTCCATTTAGTAAAGCTGCAGTGAAGAAATATTTAAAACTTCCCACCCATGTCAATATCCAGGATTTTTTTGGGGGGGAGGAGCCCTTCATATTCCCATGTTGGGAATAGTGAAAAAGTTCAAATGCTTTTTGTAGCAAAAACAATTTTTTTTGGGGGGAGGGGGGAGGCAGGCCTTTGGGTCCCCCACTAGCTATGGCTTTGCCCATGTCACAGATTTGGTATTGATTACTTCTTTTTAAATGTAATGTGAAATTCAAATTGATAAAAAACTATTGTCAAGGTAATAGTTTGAAGTTTCGATATTTTAAAATGCAACACAGAATTGGCCGTTTTTGAACATTTTGATAGTAACGTAACTCCTATTTATAAAAAAATGGGAACAGTGCCAAGGAAAAGATAATGGGGTGCTATTATATGACAATTATGCTATCTTCTGACATTAATAGCATGTTTATTAGAATCTGAAGTTTTGAGATATGTAGCGTTAAAAAACGGCGGAATTTGGAAAAAATCTGTTTTAAAGATGAATTTCTGGAAAACCCCTTATACTTGCCAAAATTATTTCCATGCAGTAATAACCTAGACATGATGCTAAAACATAATTAACATCAAAAAGTTTGGCACCTGTCTGAAGTTTGCGGAATTTTAGCTTTAAATTTCTGTAAATTGGACATTTCTGCTCACGAAACTCTAATTTTGGGGGTCCCCCTCCTGCAAACTTTAGCAAGACGCCAAGAAATTTTCATTCCTAAAATTTAGTACTAGTATTGTATAAGTATATTATAGAAAAAAATCCTTGGTACCTATCTAAAGTTTTCCAGAAATTTAAATTACATTTTGCCGTATTTCAGCTATAGTGAAAGAAAACGACCTTCACCTGCCCTATAAAAACAACCATAACTTGACAACAAAATTTTTTTTTAAATTTTTTTTTCTGATGTGTAATCAGAATACATGGGAGCATAATTGATGCAAATTTCAGAAAAATCAAAAATGTCAACTATCACACTCCCATAGGAAGCATACCTCGCTTACAGAAAACCACTCTTAAGCAGAATATGGCTTACAATTGGCCTTTTTAGATGTTTTCATAACTCAGTCCTTCACTGGCTTTCAAACAGCTGTTTTTCAAAAACCTGGCTCTGTATTTGTTCACCTTCACACTTGGCCTCTGTCCATCCATTTTCTCAAAAAATGAGTTCATTCTTCTGGCTCACTTCCAGAGCTCTTACTCTTTCCTTATCACAAGAATCACTCAACAGAGAAATCGCTCATCTAAAAGAAATTATCATTCAACATGGATTTAATACTTCTGTTATCAACCATGCGGTCAACAAGCTTTCAAATAAATGCATCTTACTATCTTTTATGCTTTCATCGGACTCCTCGCCTCAAAAAGAGACAGTGTACATCCCGTTTGTACCTGGGGTAGCGTCCAGGATCACTTCCATTCTACGGTATTTCAATTTCTGGGTTGTCTTCAATTGGAGTCACCCAACTGAAAGTTCCCATTCTGGATTTTAACAACTGATATTTACAAGACTGAGTGTCGAAATTGAAAAAAAAAAAAATGCTACATGGATTAGACATGCCGGGCACTGCAGTTGAGAGTCAAAGAACACGAAAATTATGTATGCAAACAAGAGTTACTAAAATCTTCTATCACCCAACATTGTTGGAATCAAAACCACAGTTTTTCCTTCAACAATGCACGAATCATTGTAAGAGTTCATCATCCATCGGACCTCAATTTTTTTCAAAGCATTCCACACTTTTCAAAAGGGCAGTGTAGCTATCAACGATCCTAGTGAAAGCATATTTTTCCCAGAATGCTACAAAAAACTCCACCCCTACTAACCACATTAAAGATCCTCCACGGTTTAATTTTTGGCTGTTTTTCCAAACATTTTCGCCATTCTGTGAATCTGTGTTGTATTTAGAGACGTTTCTCCTATCTCAAACACCGGCTACATATTTTTCTCCGAAGCAATGTTTTGTAGCTCGTATACCAGCAACCATGACTGGCATTAACAATCAACAGCTTATTTAGTTTATAAGTGTATATCGTTTGAAAAAAGTAGCAAGAAGCTACTGAAACAGCTGTCACGACATTAAATTGTGTAATTTCTAACTTCGACAGTATTGTGTTTTATTTATCTATTTTTGCTCAGCATATCACATCCACCACATGTTCCATAAATATTCCCCAAGAACTGATATTTTCAACAAAATCAAATATGAAATTCTTTACTACAAGATAAGATATATACAGAGGTGCCCATATGAGTAGTTCTGGGGAGGTGGGGATGGAGCAGAGACAAAACAATACTACCTTCCACGCTGTCCAACATCTTAGCCAAGATACCGCACACTAAAAAACTACAAAAGAATTGATACTGCATGATAATTAGAATCAGCTAAAAATCACTTTATTTTATAATGTGACTCTAAAATTTTTAAAAGTAAATATATAGCAAAATTAGGCAAATCAAATTTTTAAGTAATGGCTACGGGGGGGGGGGCTCAAGCCCCCTTGCCCTCCTATATGGGTGCCCGTGGATATATGTACTTTTAAGAGTTACTAATTGTTAACTAAGAAATACTTCAATAAACTATGTATTTCTACTTTAAATTGCATAATTACAAAAATATGTATATACACTGTTCAACATTGAAATTGCATAATTACAAAAAATATGTATATACACTGCTCAACATCGAAATTGCAACACCAAGACAGAGAGGTCGCATAAATTTGAAATTCTCAGGATTGATAGACATGTTGATCATATGCAAATGATCAAAAATTGGAAACAAAATATTCAAATCATTTAGATTTATTCAGTATGAAATATGACCGCTATGAGCCGAAATACACCCATGTACACACCTTAGCATGCTATCAGTAAGAATATTAATCATTTTCTGAGGAATGTTCTGCCATGCAGAGAACACATGGCCGCATAAATCATCGAGATTGGTAGCTGGCACCTTCATTTGCAATTATCGACCAATGATGTCCCAAATGTGATCGATGGGAGACAAGTCAGGAATTGCAGCAGACTATTCTGCACGGACAGTTCACAGTTGCACGAGCAACATGTGGCCTAGCGTTGTCGTGTTGAAAAATGGCTCCTGGGGCACCCTGTAAGCCATACCACTGGCTTCACAACCAAATCAACATAACATTGAGCTGTCAGTGTAACAAGAAGGAAGGCTAAAGGGGCCTGCCTACAATACATAATGCCATCCCACACCATTATTTCAGGAGTAGGGCCAGTATGGCATTTTCTAGTGAAGGTTTATTGATGGTCTCCAAACGAATCTCCAACCATCACTGCATCCGAGACAGAAGCTAGACTCATCACTGAAAAGAATAGTTCTTTATTCTAGCCTCCATTGCTGCCTGGGTGTACACCATGATAGCATTTGACAGTGGTAATCTGGGGACAATAGAACATCTGTTGCTGGAGGTCTGGCTCGTAGCCCAATATTGTGCAGGTGCCTTCTGACGGTTTGTATAGACACTGCTGAGCCTCATGGGCTTAGTAGGTGGCGTCGTTCACTCACAGTAGAGTAAGGATCACTATGCACCATTCTTTTAAACCAACTATCTAACAGGGTAAATGTTCACCTCTGCCCACCTCTTGCTGTCATCCAAGTTTGTCATTCTTGTAACCACCAGAATATGTAATGTTGAACAATGAGATCTTGGCCTAAACACGTAGCAATCTCCCGAAGTGATAAATAAACATCTCTGAATTTGAGAATTCTGTCCCTCTCTGTTTGCGATAGGTGATGATAACTGGCACGTTGTCGAACACAAGGTATAGTACAATGAAACCACAAGACTTAATCCAATTTCTAAATTCTCTTGTGGCGGAAAAAAATTGTAATCAAATAGGCTTTTATACAGTTTAGGTCCCTTCTATAAGTCATTTATTGGAACTAAGCGCTTGAAAATTTGCATATCTTAGCTACACCTGCATACCCAACCAATTTGCATAACTTTAGGACCTTTCCTTCTTGATGTTGCAATTTCAATGTTGAGCAGTGTGTGTACATATATATATATATATATATATGTGTACACACACATACACAGGGTAATTCAGAATGCATGGGACAAACTTTCAGGGGTGACAGAAAATCCCCAAAACAAATTTCATCATGGAAAGCATTGTCACAAGTGCAGCCGTTATGGAATAGAGGGCACTTTCAGGCATGTGCATAAAAGTGGTGGTTTTTGCAAGCAAAATCATTACCCTGCCATCAAGTCTTGCCTGAATTGTTGGAGCATGTACCAGCAACCATCTACCGTAAAATGTTGTTTCAGCATGATAGCATGCCAGCTCATTTCTACTCTCCAGTATGTGTTTACTTGCATGCCATATTTCTAGGCTAATGGATTGGCCGAAGAGGACCCATCACTTGGTCCCCACACTCAACCAGATCTGTTCCTTCTGGATATCTTTTAACAGGGACATCTGAAGCCCTTCATGTATGGCACTCCCATTACTTCCAATGAGGAACTAGTTGCCACTTTTCGTAGCTGCCGGCGAAATGGTTGGAATATTCCAGAGCATACAGGTATCTTTACATCGATGATGCGACATTTGTATCAGGAGTACCAGTTGCAATTTCGAGCAGCTTTTGTAAATATAATTCATTGCAGTACTTACTGATTAATGTTTGTACATTTATTTAATGTCTGAAATTTTGATTTCACTTCGTCAAGCAGTTACTGATGTTTTATTTTGTCTTAAATAAAACTTTGTTTTGATGTTTCGTATCAGTCCTGTTTTTGTGTTAAACAAAACTACTTGTGTATTGGGAAATAGAAAGTACCCTCTAACACATAACAACTGTTGCACTTACAACCAGGCTTTCTATGATGAAAAGTGTTTGTTTCGGTGTGTTCTGTCAACCCTGAAAGTTTGTCCCATGAGTTCCTAATCACAATGTATATATAAGTCAATATGATTATATATTTTATTTATAATTTTCTATACCATAATAGTTTTACTGTTTCCACCAAGAGCATTCATCAAGAGTCGTGTAAGGACAGAATCACGAAAGGGGACTGAAACAGACATAAAAGAAATGAAAAGAAAATTCTTTTCTGAACAAGTAATACAATGTTGAGGAACAAAAATACCCAAAATGCATAAATGAGCTATCAGTAATATTTTAGCATACAGTGTGAAAAGAATATCATTTCACACCACCCTTTCCCCCACTGCACACCAATTTCTCTATGAGATACTGTAAGTAACCTCAGAATTAATCTGCACAAACAGCTTAATCCAAATCTTCTCACCTCTCGTATTTTTCCCAACAGCTCTTTCTGCCAGTGCATGAATGCAATTCCCAAGACATGACAGAGACTGATTAATTGCAGCCCCTTCTTTTAAACGATCGCCTGTAGCACCAGTGTTCGATGCACGCTCACTGAAAAGAGAGACTAGTGTAAGCACCAAGTCTAAATCATTTGTAAACAATCAAATGCATTCAAATGAGAAAATTTAGTGAAACGCCTGTTTATACCTCCCTGCCAAATCTACTAGATGAACAATAGAAGTTTTAGCAGTTTCTTGACCGTTTACTTTCTTGGATTTTTGAAGAAGTGTGATACCAACTATGGTGTGAGCTCGACTGAAAAAAACCAACCATAATTTACATGTAATTCATTGTTTTGAACTTTCATTTGACTGATCAATAATAGGATTATAACTTGTGATTTCAGCCTCAACTATTATTATAACGATTAACATGAATACAGGTAGTTAAATACATGTTACTTTACTACTTAAGTAACATGATGTTAATGAAGTTTACTTACACAAATTATACGTAACATACTACACATACAATAAGTATGACATTCTAAATTTTCAAAAATAAGTAGTTTAAATTTTATAAATTAAAAACATCTGAACTATAGTAAAATTTTAAATTCTGATACTGTTTAAGACAAAGACTAGTAAGTCATATTCCTGTAAAATTACATTAAATGAAATAAAATCATATTAAAATAAATATTAATACTGAGCTAGGTTTTAAATGAAGCTTGCAAACATCGCCAATAAAAATATTACAAGCAACATATTGTAGATAATAAAATCACAATTGTACCATGGTATAAACACTGGGTCATAGTAAGACAAAATCAAATTAACATGAGGTTGTAATGATATAAAAATTTAAGTATTATAGGTGTGGTCTATGTATTCATACCTTCAGTGTAACATGAGCCTTGCTGTCCCTGTGGCATACAAATCAACTAACCAATTCATGTCGATGTTCTCATATAACATTTTGTACTAATAATCTTTACCTTGCCAGTGATTGTCCACGAGTTTATATCACATAACTTCCGCCATATAAGATTTTTTACTAATGACCAGTTTTGCAGTATTTCATTTGTGTTTTATAACAAAATGAAAGCTAATATGCTGCTGTGCCAAGACTTAGTTTTCCAATGAACCGCTCCCATCTAAGGAATCAGAATCTAAAATGCAGAGTGGTAAAAAAAATCAAAATAACAAGTTAGCAGTACCTCCAGTTTTCCGATGAATCCAAACTTCAGCCATCTGGAGAACCAAATGCAGATTGGTAAAAAAAACAAGTGCTCAGTGCCAGTAAGATTGAAATGTGGATTTTTGACATGGTAGACAAATGTGACATTTCTAGGCCACCAAATCGCTGCAGTGTTTTCAATCTCATGTCATAATACTGTTTGTTTGCAAACTCTGATCTTGACAGTTTTGCTTGCGTTTTTACAGCACAAGGAAAATAAAGGTCATGCTGTGCCAGGATCTACAGTTTCTTAATGAATCTGGAACTTTGCTGCCATGGAAAACAAACCCCAGACTAAGGTAGGAAAAAATGCATGCATCATATACAATGACACTTGGAATCAAACATGGATTAGTAGAATGATAGATGAATGTGCTACCATTATGCCACAGCAGGAAAGTGGACATAAATTTTCCACAAGAATCCTGTTCTCATAAAGCTCAGGGAACCAAACTCTGGACTACAGTGAGCAGTTAAGATGGTAAGCAGATTTTTTTACACCGTTGGGAGTCGAACCCCTAACTAATGTGCCACCAAAGGGTCCAAAGCATAGTAGTAATCATAATATGAAAGGGGATAATAGAGCTGTACATAATACAGGTGTGCTGAATGTTTCATTGAAAGAATCAATGAACGATTTTGCCCACCTATTATAAACAAACAGACTCGTTCAATGATTCGGTATTATAAGGAGCAAAACAACTAAATAAGGTATAACAATAAAAAATTAAAGCAGCCATTAACCCCAACCCACCCACCCATCTGTCACCTCCATAATAATTTTACCTGCTTGTGGCATTCATATTTGTCGAGGCAATACTTCTGTTTGTGGTACCTTCATTCAGTTTTCTTTCAATTTCTTTGTAACTTGTCACCATAGCCGTTTTCAAGTTTTCAGCTGTAATAATAAATACCTGGAATTTACAAGTCTGAATATGAATTTGTAATTTCTATATTACTGTCATTGTTTGTCTAGATTACTCACCATAGAATCTTTCTTTGATGTTCATGAACCTTGAGCCCGCACGGTCGCCACCTGGCTGTAGCAAATCACGCACATTCTCATTATAAATCTCCAACATACTGAATCGAACCTATAAACCAAAAGTGTATTAATTTTTCTTTGCAATGTGTTTGCACTTGTAAAATGCATCTGATTTTATAGACTAAATGGCATTCTAAAATACTTGGTTTATAAATGTTCCATGAAGGAAATCAGAAAAAAATTGCTTGTACAATAGTTATAATGACATTTCATTACGGCATTATAGTGAACTTTGTTAACGTGAATTACTTTTAATATGAAATGTTTCCTGAATCCCCATAAAATTTTCTAGCAATAGCAGGGTATGAAAATATGATTTTTTTTTAAAAATAAAAAAAAAATCGGATTTTTTTTATTTAAATTGGATTATTTTGATTTAAATTGAATTTTATTAATTTAAATTAGATTTTATTGAGTTAAATTGGATTTTTTAAAACTTAAATCAACTAGTTTAACGGGCGATTTACAAACCAAAACCTGACCTCCCCAGTGTAGGTAAATTTGCATAATTATTTAAATTCACTTACTGAAGTGGTAAAACCAAGATGAAAATAACAAATTATCCTGTTTAATTGGTCTTTATTCTGTAAAACAATTAAGTGCAGGTATTTGCAATTACTTGAGAAAATTTTGTTTGCATGGGACACTGCAATACATCTTTACCCAAGGGCGGACACAGGGTGGGGGTCACAGGGGTCATGACCCCCAAAAATATATTTTTTCACTGTAAAAAATTCCAACTTTCATGATAAATGAAGGGTGTTATTCCAAGACCATGGCAAATTCTGTCTGTGACCACCCCAAAATGAAAGTCTGTGTCGCCATTGACTGCACCTATCGGCATTTATAAGGCAAGTGAATATATATATAATGATAGATAGCTTTACACTATTACACTTACGCTTTACTATTACACAAGTTAACTAAGGCAGTGCCGCCATCTATTGGAAATAAAAAAAAAAGTTAAACAATTCTGCTACACCAGTTGCTTTATAACTTTGAACTTGTTAGAGCATGTCATTTACAGTGTTGTTAAAATTCAATTTAGTGCATGTGAAGGCTAAGGAAATATGGCAAGCTAAATTAAAAAAATAACATATCATTAAATCATAATTTAGCAGAAATATCATAAATTTCTATACTTATAAATATATGAAAATGACATATTTTTAGAATATTTTTTAGAAGATTAAAATAATTAAAATTAACTTTGTAGGACTGATATCCAATGACATGACCCCAAGCCCCCCCCTTTTTTTAAAATAGAATTAAATCTTGTCATTGTCGTAAGTCCTTTTACATTTGGTATACAGGTAGTTCTCACTTTAAGAATTCCTGCTTAAACTGCAAAATGCTTAAATTGAAAGCTCCTGCTCGGAACTATGATAGTTATTTCAAACCTGAGCATCCTCCCTCTCTTCAACATCACCCCATTCTAATACTAAAAGTTTTACAATCAAATACAACTTCTATTTCAACCAGGCTGGTAGTATTGAGACTTTTGCCTGACAGTCTTGCAACTTCAGTAAAATAAAAGCCATATAGGATGCTTTTTCCAACCTGCCATTTTAAAACAAAACAATACAAAGTTTCACCAAGAAATCCCATAGCAATGGCTATTTCGACACTAGAGTGAAGTTCATAAACAAGACCTTTTGGAAGCCAACTGTTCCCTTTGTCGAGTGAAAGCAGAATTTTGCTTTCATTTTTCCTTCACTTGACAAAAGAAGTAGTTAGCTTCCAAAATGTCATGTTTTTAAACCTTACACCAATGTCAAAATAACTGTTGCTATGCCATTTTAGAGTTAGAAAATGAGTATTATCTTGTAGTTATACTTTGTATATCACCAAGCCTTTGCTTTTCTCAGACAAGTATTCAGTAGCAATCCAAAACATACCCAATCAAACACTTGAAAAACAGGTTTATGATTAACACCTGTTGGTTAGTGGCCAAAGAGTGAAACACTTGTTTGTCAGTGGTCATTGTTATCTCAATAATGACTACTGTTATTACTCTAGTGATTGTCTTTCACACATACACAAAGAGAAGCAGAAAATTTTTGTTGAAGAAAGAACATTCTTAGGGTGCACTGAGTACATTCCTGCTTCCTCCCCACCTTTTTTTCCTTATTTGATTTAAATAACTTGTTTCCTGTTGTAGATTATATTGATTTAAAATATAATTTAACTGTGATAAAAAACAAAATAAAAAAATACAATTAAGATTTTTGATTTTAATGATATTTAAAAAATAAAGTAATTTCAATCATGATTTAAATCAGAGTACCCTGAGCAATAATTATACAATCCTATACTTTCCGGATCAGGTAAACTACTTCTAACATGAACAAGTCTTTTATCACCGTGAGAATTCATGTTAACAAGGTTCGACTGTATAAAGGTTGTTTTCTCACTTCACACTCCGTTTGATCACCAGTTCGACGCTTGTCTTCAATAGACCGGAACATTTCCTCACAAAATTTAGGAACAATGCCTAGAATACATACACATGATTAAATAATTGAAAATTGCTCCCAGTATATTTTCGTTTACAAGATTAAAAAAGAAAGATTATTTCACTTGCTTGATTTGAGGGCGAAAATAGGGTGGCGCAGCTTTAATTTATCGTCTGTTTAGATTTCATGTTCTAAACCAGCACATTGAGTCAGCGGAGAAGGGACCATCAATCTAATGTGACCTCCGAATCTCTATATATTTGCATTCAAATGCAGGTATCCAGATACTGAGATCTGAGCCCAAATCACTGACCTCAAAAACTTTAGAAGTGATTGAGTACTTGGACTGCAGAGAGATACGCTAAGATGGTGATCTTTAAGAACAGTGGTTGCCAATAGAAAAGAGTTTGGACCCAATTTTCAAAGCCCGAGCCTGCCCAAGCTCGAAGACTTGCAATTTGAGCCTGCCCATGCCTGAAATACTCAGTAGAAATTACAGCCTAAGCCTAAAATTTCAATATAGAAAAGTCAGTTTTCAGCTTCAGCTGCATCCGTCTTTTGAGCCCAGGCACAAAAATAATACGAAATATAGAGCCTGAGCCCAGACTGAGCCTGTCTCATCTTTAGTAGCCAAGCCAGTGGTGCCATGTGATGGCAGATGAAGGTGTGTTGTGAGACAAAATGACAATAGCGAAAATCCAACACACAGCCAAAAATTCCAAAAGGCATTTGAAGCTGTGCATCAATGATAAAAGTGGTCATTCTTTGAGTCCCACTGAATATGATACAATCAAAGACCTACTATATTATTTATATTATTGTTATTAATTTTTAGTTTACTGTTTCCTTTCCTTAAAATAAAATCTTGTTAACATCATTCCTTGTAACCCTGTGTGTGTGTGCGTGTGTGTGCATATATTTAATGAAAAAACAATAGAGAACTTTTTGTCAGATACAAACTCACAACCCAACTGAAATCAAATCTTTGAATAAAATAAAACGAGAGTAATTTATAACATTCTATTAAGATATTTACTAATTAAAACCAGGTAGCATATCCATAAATATGCTTAAGTAACCATGTAAATTTGTGCAGTATAGTTTAGCTAAGTTTTATTATATTATATAGTGCATGGTCAGCCAAGATAATGCTACACTACCTGATGGATCTAAACCTCTGTCACCTAGTGAATTAAACCCCAGAAGACGGATAGGCAGGAAAAATGGAAAGTGTCATTTACCAGTGAGATTCAAACCTATCCACCGCCAATTTAAAAAACTACCAAAAAACTCCAATCTCACGATAATACCAACTTTCCATCACAATGGACTGCTGACGCTCATTGGCGTTCGCCATAATGGAAACTTGACGAAACTTGCTGAAGGATGTGTAATCTGGAGTAACACCCAAGTGTTTTTCAGCTAACATTCACATATATATATATATATATATACAGTAAACCCCTGATTTTACATTCACGCATATTACGTTCTCCCCACTCCCCAAAAATCATTTTCCCAAAGACCCAAACCTAAAATTAATTATAAGTAGGATAGATTGACATTCCCGCCTCTAAAAAAAAGTTAGCGTATCAATCCAATATTTCATTAAACATTTAATTATGCAAATAGTGTTACCTTTATTTGGTCCATATCCGATAACAGACCAGGATTTGCCAGAACCTGTTTGTCCATAAGCAAAAAGTGCCGAATTGTAACCATCCCAAGCGTTTCTAAGCACCCCACGTCCGAGGTCACGGTAGACTTTTTCCTACAGAACAATGCAAAATATGAAAATTAATAAAACGTTACATTATAAATGACATGCACTTCAACCGAAACATAAACAGCGGGTCCACGTGACAACCAGACATGTGTTGATAGGTGGCAGCACTATCCCATATGCATACGATAGTTGCGGTGTTAACTTCGTTTATATCCACATGGGCGCCACCAGAGGCAACGTTTGGATGAGGACACCGAACTGAAGTCAAGTTCAAATTTTTTTTAATTGACCAAACAATAGAAAATCTCTCTAAAAAGAGAAGTTTAGAGAAATTCTTTCAGAGACTTTTGGCCACTTTTATAGGGTATATACACTGACGTACGCAGGGAGTGGTTGATAGGGTTGTAACCCCCCCCATTGCAATGAAATTTTGTATATTTAACATAGGAATATGCGAGTTGTAGCTCTGTAAACCCCCATTGAGCCTATAACTCCCTTATGAATTTTCTGCGTGCGCCTATGGATATGTGGCTCACTGTGCATCTGTGAAAATCTCCTGTTTTCGCCGGAGGTGGGGCGCCAAAAAATAATCCTTGCCAGGCCGCCCGGGTTCAAAATCAACTTCCAGCCTCCCCTGTATATTTACATGAGTTTATGATAAAAGCGGTCGTTTTACCTTACGAACAACTGTCAACAACTTATTAATTATAAAGTTAACTGTGTTAGTTGCATGTTTTACTTTGTTTTTCCTAACTTAGCTTTTGACAGTGGTTTACGTTAGTAATTACGTACAGGGCTTATCCAGGATTTATAAACTGTGGGTGTTCAAGATTTTTAGGTGGGTGTGGATTAGATTTTGTTTGTTTGTTTGTTTGGCTTTTTTATGGCGCAAGAGCATCTGGGCTATACTGCGCCAAACATGGTAGATTTTGTGTGTTTAGATTTCATTAAGGAGGGGTGTATCAAAAATCTGGAAGGGGTGTTAAAGGGGTGTTGGAGGTGTAAACATTGCGTAAACAGTGATTGACGTAAACTACTAAATGATGTAAACTACGTATTGATTGCGTAAACAGTGGTTGACGTGAGACAAACAATAGTTTCCATCTTGAATCCATTTTACTACATGCGACTTACATAAATTCGACTTATGTAAAATTCGATCATACTGAAAGAGCTACCATCGTACTAAAAGCTTAATTTAAAAAACACATCAAATGTGCTAAACAATTAGTTAAAATTAACAGTAAATATACATGCTATGCAAGAATATGCATGGTCTGACATGGGAATAAATTATCAAATAAAAGAAAATTTGTTGGATTATTAATACCAAAAGTTTTTGAAATTGGGTAGATCGATGCTTCAGTATTAGGAAAAGAATTCAGGCATTTTGTGATGAAAAAGATGGCAATCGAGTTTCATAACATTTTAGCAGGAATATGAGCAAAGGTGGCCCCAGGGCTTAAATTGGGCAGGAGCAAACCTAAGCTCGGTTCCAGTACTTCTTCATTTTTGGCGATTATTTAAATATTAACCGGAGCAGTGTCATAAATTGCCAAAATGGTCATGAATGTCATGGATTTATGATTAAGATCATGAATTTTGTTATCCAGAATGAGTTCTCAAAATATTGGGGCTCAAGCACATTTTATGTACGTTTATACATTACAGTATATGTAAAATCGCAATTTATTTCAGATTATTGGGGGGAGGGGGGGCTCGGGCCTCCACGGGCTCATATAACTCTACGTTTATGCAAGCAAGTATTCTATAAGCCCTGCTATACAAGAGGACCTGAATATAACGAGCAGCTTAGGGACAAAGGAAATGCTCGCTATACCCTACCCGTAAAAATCTTGGTCATTGAAACAATCGATTTTTATTGTACATTATATCAAACAAAATTTATATTTTCCTAGTTATATCCGGAAACTCGCTAAATGTGTACTTGTTATTAGTGAGTTTTACTGTATTTGAAAGCTTTTCTAAATGTTTTGATTGAGACGGGAGAACGAGAAACAAATTTCTAAAAGGAAATGAAATATACATTTAAATACTGATCGTATTTAATCAATGACTCAAGTGTTTGTAACAGGATATATTTAAATTTAATTTAATTTGATAACTATGATTTAATTTTGCAGGCTTACTTGGTGTTCATGCCTAAATTATTGCTCAAATCACAATATTCCCGTTTGACATAAAGCTTATTCATACTTCAAATTGTTTGCAAATACTTCATACTGTCCAAATTCTTATACGTCCATAGCACGTTTTGTAATTTGGGATGGAGTCGATGGCTTAACGAGACCACCAAACAAATCAACTTTACACGTAGGTCTTATTAATCGAATCAGTAATATTTTTCATTTTTCTTTCATCCGCTGCAGTTATTTCAAAATCCATAAATAACTAAACTAATCCAAACTTGTTATAACTGCTAAGATTCATTTTAGTGACAGTATTGAAACTATCCCCTAAAAAATTGTCGCCTTTTCAACCACACACAAGCCTTATTGACAATTTCCTCTCCCTTTTCACGTTAACTGTCATACTCCCTTCCATTTGTAAACCATAAATTAAACTTCGTTTTTTGTTGCAGAGGTGTAATATTTTGTAGTAATTCCCTACTTTCATTTAAGCATAGAAATTTTGACTATTTGAAATTGCTACTGGTAAAGATTTTTTTATTTATTTTTTAATATGAAAAACATTTCTTTTCTCGTATAAAGCTTGGAAAAATCAATGCACCTAATGAACTATTGCGCCAGACTCAGATGGTGCTAGGTCCTAGGCGGTCACCTTACCTTAAGGCTGCCTCTGAATGAGAGAGAAAGGGAGACCCAAATGGAGGAGATGGGTACTAAAACGTTGCTTTACGCATCTGTAAAGTCCAGAGAGAAATACAATAATCTTTCTCAAATGACGTTTTAATTAATGACTATTTTTGTTTAACTCCGCTTCCCTTTTTTGTATATAAATGTTTTCTGAGGAGAATAGGTTCACAGTACTTTGATAACTATTATATTTCCAAAATCGCATGAAAATATTACGTATTCGTTTCGTTTGTGAGTTTTACGGCGCAAACTCATGCTATGCCGAGACATACAGTTTTCCGAGGAATCCGAACCCCTTATTAGCTAGAGAACTAACCTATGAACTACAATGAACAGGCATTCGGTAATATTTTTTGGCACCATTGGGAGTCGAACTAGGGATAACAGCGCGCTAGGCGAAAGCGACTGCATCTCCCACGTATTTGTTTTAAAAACAATGAAACAAGGCTTATACGTCAATCTAATATTATTTATCTGAAACATTCCGTATTTCATGACGTATTAAATTTTCATAGAAAGGATAAAATGCTTGGGATTCTTGTAGCCAATAGGGAAGTGGAGAGAAATTGGCTATTGATTTTAAATAGTTAAGATGTATATGCACTATATATCATCGATATTAAATTCGGGATGGTTAGAGGTAGAGACTTGAGAGCATGTAAATACAATCGTGGGCAAGAAACTGATCGTTCCATTTTCATGCTTAACTCCTGGGATTCCTGGATTTGTCAGTAGTGCAAGTGTATGAAGAGTAAATGAAATCTGATAAAATTGCAAGACAGTGAAAAAACTGACCGTAAACAAGAAAATTGACTCCTGAGAAGAGAAACGATTGTTCCGAACCACAACGGCAGATCGGATAGCAATATAGAATCATGGCAACGAAATTGCTGACTCCCAGGCACTTCGAGCCATGGAAAATCTGAACTCTGTCTACAGAAACAAACGCTCGCCGCATCTGCCCAGTTTCGCGAGTCACCTCCACCAGCTGAAAGAATTACTCCTCTAGGAGAAGGTCGAACTACTCAAGCGTGATGTTGCAGGACATTACCGCGCCATATTTAAAGTTAATAAGACTCCCACCTTTTTTCTAGGATGCCATATCAGAGACGTGCACAACAGTGTGCATGGACTCCACCTTGGTTATGCCTACACGAACATCTTTCGGCAGTGTATCAGGGCTCAAACCAGTATAATGTGCCTGCAGTGTCAAGACTGAGTTTATGAGACTCTGGAGCACATCCTTTTCTCTTGCCCGGCCAACGGTAGCCTGCGCTCTGACCTTCTTGTTTCCTGCAGCGCTCTTATTCTTCACTCGCCAACTCGATTGGCGGACATCTTGGGTTCGCCACCTCTTCCTAGAGTGCCTTAATTTTAGGTTAAATTAAGGCACGCTGCCTGTTCCTCGTCTCCAGCTCACCCTTGTTGTTGCCCTCCTGGCCTTTCTGGGTCTGCGGCTCTGAGTTTCCTGTTTTGTTCCCCTACCTCTGCTCCTGCCGCCACTTCTTGTAATGGACGCCCTGGCATCGCAGAGACGCCCATGCTTGCTCAACTTCTGCTTGTAGAAGGTCCTCCAAGATTGACATCCTCTTCTTCTTTCTCCAACCATTCAACATTTATCTACGGCTCCCACTGGGAACGTCGCACATGTACGCCTTGTCTGAGAACACAGCGCCGCCTTCGGTGGTCACTCTTCTCAACAACATTTTACTTTTTTTTTATTTTTTTGTGAAAAATTTACTACTAGCAACATAAAATTGGGTGAGATCACAATTCAGTGGTGTTTATCAGACCCGTGCATGGGGTTTCAAAAAGGGGAGGGGTATTTAATGAAAATGGAGGGTTGATAAAAAAATCATTTTCTCTTATAAGGAATTGGATTTTACAGCCAATAAAATTACACAAATGGAGAGTTCACACCACCCTTTTGCACGGTATTCTCTCGTCTTCTATTTCCTATTTTTACAAGAGTCCTCTTCTGAGAAAACAGTGCAGCAGCAATGGACAACTTTCCCAAACTCTTTTGAACAATCAACAACAACCTTGTGTATGCCCTTATTGTGCATGTACAGTATATTGTGTAACCCACACTTAAAAACGATATCACATATAATGCCGTGAAAGAACTGTTGAGGTCCCATATCCAGAATTTTCGTCCAATGCAAGACATTAGAAAATATGATTACGGTGGGGGAGAAAATATTGCAATTGGTCACGGAAGACTAGAAATGATTCGTTTGGACTCATGAGTCCATTTCCTAATTACAACACATCAACAGAAGGGTGAATGCGAGGGCAGATACCACATACGTCTATGGGGCCCCGTCTCCTAGGCTGAAATGTTACAAGTTGGGGCAACGGGGTAATGTTCTGGGATGCGTTCACATAGGCATCAATGAATATTACCATACTTCTGGAAAATTTTAACACCAGCCACAGCAATAGAAAATGCGCATAAAGAGTTTTATGGGAAAAAAAAAAAAAAAACCCAGCGTCCTTCTCATTCCGATGTTTAATTAAAACATTCCCTACATTTTCGTTAATATAAAAATTTAATATTATACGTATTTTATAAATGCAAATAAGAATTAGTTGCTCTAGATTTAGTGAATTAATTGTAAAAAATTAATAAAACAAAATATGCGTTATAATATAAAAGTTGGAAAAATTACATTCCTTAATGAAAATATCACATCACTATAGAGGTATATCAGAAGACGAAATTATTTAAATATTTTTAACACTTCCTTCTTACTTGATCAGCAAATTTTTGGCCATTTGGTAGAGTAGTATCTTGCGTATGATAGCCATTTGGTAATTCTTTGAGGCCGTCATGTGACCAATAGCTGTGATCGAAAGTAAATTTTTTCACAGGATCGTTAGCATCATCTGGGTTTGTCAGGAAAGTTGTATTTCCTGTCATCTCAACGATAGCTTTGGCATGTCTCTGCTTCTCGCGTTGATTTTGATCTTGTTAAGGGTATTATGATTAGAATGCAAAGCATGAGCAAACAATATTATATGATAATATACAACAAATATATAACAATAAACCTCTTCTGTTTGTGGTTTTTACGGCTCAAGGGATGCAATGGTCATGCTGCGCCGGGACCTACTGTTTTCCGAGTAATCCGAACCTCTTAAGGCCTAGGGAACCAAACCCCGGACTACAGTGAGCAGTGCGATCTTTATGAGATCTCTGAGTAAGCGTTCTTTGCACTGCTGGGAGTCGAACCCGGATTAGCGGCGCACTAGGAGAACGCGTTACCACACTGCGCCACCGCAGGAACAAACAATAACCATAATAATGTGCAGTAACTATAAACATTTAATGATAAACCAGTATACAACAAATATAACAACATAGTACAATATACACAATAAAAAATAATTTGTTTTTATATTCAAACGTGTAAATATCCCTATTACTTAAAGTTCATAATAACTTAATATTGGTGCAAACAACGAATAAAGTGGAATCACCCCATACGCTCCCCCTCCACCAGATCCGCCTTTGTTCAGTCTAAATAATTGCCGGCACAGTAGTGCGGCCCACGTGACAACAAGAATAAGCAAAATTGGTCCTTGGACCGAAAAAGTTGAAGACTCCAGATATAATACATGAGCATTTTACCTTTACGAAGTTAATTTTAACATTACTCATAAATTGAAAATATAAATTAATGTTGTCATTCTAAGTGATTTAAATTGTCTTATTCCACGAACTCAAACTGTAAGGTAACTAATATTTTGACACTGACGTATAAGCTCAAACTAAGGCTTTTGTAAAGAAGTAAAAGTGATATTATCTCGGCCTAGAGATGAACCGGGCACCCTCCATATGATCCGTAAAGCCTTTTTTTTTTTTTACTGTAAGATATTATTACCCTTCTCAGGAATAATACAATTGCCAAATAATGGTCAACACAAGAAAGCCTCCGGGGCGAGATTTTTGTGAGTTTTCGTGGGGGAATTTATTATACTTAATAATTTTCGACACCGACGCATAAGCTCAAGTTAGAGCTTTATTTTTAGGTATATGAGATGAAGGGACGCCGTTCCGCTCTAGAGTCGAACTAGGGTCCCTCTGCTGAGCCGGAGCGCCTTGACCACTAGACCAACGAGGACTGGAACAACGCCTCTTCTAAGTATATAATGGGTGTAAGGTATTATTACCCTTAGTGGCACGCAAAAGCCACTGGAGCGAATTTTTGTGAATTTTCGTGGGGAATTTATTATACTTAATAATTTTCGACACCGACGCATAAGCTCAAGTTAGAGCTTTTTTAGGTATAGGAGAAAAAGAGACGCCGTCTACGTCCTACAGTCGAACTAGGGTCCCTCCATTGAGTCCGGAGTGCCTTGACCGTTAAATCAACGAGGACAGGGAACAACGCTGGCTTTCTCTGTATATAAAGATGTAAAATATTATTATTCTTCTCAGGGAAAACACAACTGCCAAATAATGGTCAACATACAAACCATCGGGACGATTTTTTTTTTTTTGTCAATTTTTAGAAAATTTTTGGAAATTTATTACACTTAATAACTTTCGACACCCACATATAAGCTCAAACTATTTTAGGTATGGGAGAAAAAGAGACGCCGTCCCTGCCTTTTTGTCGAATTAGGGTCCATCCGTTTAGCCTGGAGTGCCTTGACCTCTTACATCTTTATATACGGAGAAAGAGAGCGTTGTTCCAGTCCTCGTTGGTCTAGTGGTCAAGGCGCTCCGGGCTCAACGAAGGGATCCTAGTTCGACCCTAGGGCGGGGACGGCATCTCTTTTTCTCCTATGCCTAAAAAACTCTAGCTTGAGCTTATACGTGGGTGTCGAAAATTATTGTATAATAAATTCCCCCACGGAAACTCACAAAAAACTAGCCCTGGTGGGTTTTGTGTGTACCATTATTTGGCAGTTATGTTATCCCTGGAAAGGGTAATAATACCTTACATCCTTATATACGGAGAAAGAAAGCGTTGTTCCTGTCCTCGTTGGTCTATCAGTTAAGGCACTCTGGGCTCAACGGAAGGACCCTATTTCGACTTTAGGGCGGGGACGGCGTTTCTTTTTCTCCTATACCTAAAAAAGCTCTAACTTGAGATTATGTGCAGGTGTCGAAAATTATTGTATAATAAATTCCCCCACGAAAACTCACAAAAATCTCGCCCCGGAGGCTTTTCTGTGTTGACCATATTTGGCAATTGTGTTATCCCTGCGGAGGGTAATAATATCTTACATCCTTACATACGGAGAAAGAGAGCGTTGTTCCTGTCCATGTTGGTCTTTCGATCAAGGCACTTTGGGCTCAAAGGAGGTACCCTAGTTCGGCTGTAGGGTGGGGACGCCGTCTCTTTTTCTCCTATACCTAAAAAAGTTCTAGCTTGAATTCATACGTGGATATCAAAAATTATTAATTAATTTTTTTTTACTAGACGACCAAGACATGAGGACGATGTTCATTTTCTTTGAATGGGTCTAATGTTGACTAATATTTTGACATCCAGAGGTTACAGATGTACTAGATCAGGGTAGTCCAAAATACGGCTGTAATAACTGTTTGGAAAAAAAAAATCCAAAACAAAAGTTTTAGACTTTTTCATGAATGGGGAAAAACTACGGAGACAGCATGGGTGACACCCAGTGCCATATTTCCCAATAGGTTATACTAGGCTATAGACTAGGGCGGCAAAATTTTGTGTATTGAGTCTGATATAACAAAATCAATACCATATAATGATATAATCAGATGTTTTGCCGAGAAGAAAGCTAGACGTCATGCTTTCCATTTAAATACCAGTGTTCGATAGGCTTTTATTTTTTGCTAAAATTAAAATTTATTTCAATAAAATTGAATTTGATTTATTATATACCAAAAAGGAATAATACTTCAATATAAGTTAATATTGTTTAATGTTTATGTTTCAATTTATGAGTTTGTTTTTCAACATATTTATTGTCAATGCAAAAGTTTTGCGAATATATTAAATATAATAATTTTCATCTTTCAACCACTAATTGGTGGGGAGGAAGGGTAGGAAGGGGCGGCAAAATGGTAAATCCGCCCATGGTGACCCCCATTTCCATAACACAAGTGAACAAACAACAACCGGAAAAATAATGAAGCGATTTTTAACTCTGTTGAAACCGCTGGACCGCGAGAAAACGAGTTGGCAAAACCACTTTTCAAATCCACCTTTTCCAATCTTTTCAAAAGTATTTGAAAAATTATTATATACTAAATAAGAACCTACTAAAAAAGAAAATATTTTATATAAAGATCAATATGGATTTAGAAAAGGTAAACCACACAAAATATACTCATAGAAGCTATAAATAAAATACAGGAAAAAAATTGACAATAAAGAATTTGTAATGGGATTATATTTTGATCTGAGTAAGGCCTTTGATGTCTTAGTTAGAGGGATACTCCTCAATAAACTAGAAGAATATATTATCCGTGGAAATATATACAAATTAATATAAAGTTATTTAAAAGGTAGAACGAAAACTGTAAAATTTGGAAATATTAAAAAAATAAGCCAGCAACCCTTTTGCAGGCCATATATATATATATATATATATGTGTGTGTGTGTGTGTGTGTGGCCTGCAAAAGGGTTGCTGGTATCTAACTGGAAGGAGACCCACACGCTGAACGTATGTGACGATGTGTGGAACCGGCCAGGCCAGTAACCTAGTGTCCTACCCCGCCTTCAAGTGGTGCAGGCTGAGCTTTCTATTTATGTGGCAAATTAATATTTGCTACACGGATAGAAAGGCGGAAGGGGAGGGCTAATTCACCAACCCGTTTAGCCAGCGTGGTGAAATTATGGCTAATTCCTCCATTATGTTGACACACCAGAAACCATGGCCCCTAGTCTCCAGGTGCTGGAGTGCTCCTGATCAAGGCAGCGGTCAGTGTGGCATGAAAGCAGGGGGTGCTAAGAATCACTGGAATGGCCCAGGCTGCCGTTTGTTATTGACCTTGGCTACGTTTAATGGACGATCCCTTGCTTCTGAAGCAAAATTAAAACATCGCTTTTCTGCACTGGAAAGACTTAGTGAAGAAGTTGAACTCTCAGAAGCAAATAAGCACAGTTAAGACAATAATTGAAACTGCTGGGGAATTTGGTGATGTAACCTGTAGAAAGCACAATAGAAAATTATCTGAGAAGACAAAACAGCTCATGAAAAGGCGAAGAGATATGAAGGTGGACAATAGAAATACCAGTTCCTGGATTGAGTATATAGAACTTTGTAAAACTCTGCGCAAAAGCATGAAAGAAGACATAAGAAAATTCAACAATGAAAGTTAAAAAGAAACACTTGGGTGAGAGAGCAAACTAGAGTAGAGGACATCATTGTTAAAGTAAAAGGGCTGAAATGGCGATGGGCTGGGCATATTGCAAGAAGAACTGATCAACGATGGACAACAGAAATTCTGAACTGGATTCCAAGAGACCACCGAAGACCTAGAAAACGTCCTCAAACTAGATGGGTGGATGAAATAAGAAAACAGGTTGGGGTGACGTGGAAGCGAATTGCTCAGGATAGACTTGTGTGGAAAGCATTTGGAGAGACCTTCATCCAGCAGTGGATAGATAATGGTTGAATATGATGATGATATATATATACTGGGTGCGTCATAAATTCGTGCAAACTTCAAAAATTCATACGGGTACTGCTAATGCTCGGAAAAATTACGGTTTGCGCGAATATGATCAGAGGGGATATTGGGTTTTTTTCCATGTACCAAAAAAAAAAAAAAAAAAAAAAAAAAAAAGTAACTGAAAGAGGGCGCTCACACGTCATACCGAACGTTTTATGCACCAGGCAAATGCAAACAATGAAACAGATCACAATAACATGACACTGTGCATTTACTATTTTAAAGTAAAAGATGTTCAACATGACCACCACCACAAGGTATTAGGCAAGTGAGGCGTGTCACTACGCCTATTACAGTTGAGTGTGGCATCTCGGCATCGTTCAGTTCTACCAAAGTGGCAGGGGAGCCCCGGTACACACAAGATTTCAAGTATCCCCACAACCAAAAATCTTCCGGGGTCAAGTCTGGTGATCGCGAGGGCCACTTAAACTTACAACCTCGACTTTTCACGCGGTCTTCAGTGTAAGTTTCCAAGAGGACTGTCTTGACTGCACGTGCAAAGTGGGGCCGGGCACCATCCTGCATGAAGGTGATGACAGGTAATGCATGTCTTTCCTGCAATGCAGGCACAACCTGGTCACTCAAAGGCGTAACATACGGTTTTGCAGTGACTGTACAGGTTTTCCAACCGGATATAGGGCAACGCTCTTCAAAAAAGAAAGGGCTCAAAATGAAAGACGCGGTGAAACCACACCAACCAGTCACATGAGGAGAATGCAGTGGCTTAGTGAGGTAGTCACGAGGGTTTGACGTCGCCCAGATATAACTGTTTTGCGTATTGACATCACCATGCAGTGAAAAGTGGGCTTCATCCGTCCACATGACATTCAACAACCATTGTGGGTCACGTTCCATTTATGCAAGCGCCCATGTAGCAAATTTTTGTCTTTCATCTGTATCTGCCGGTAATAACTGGTGAAGTGCCTGTATTTTGTACGGATACAGATTCAAGATTCCGTGCAGGATATGTCAAATCGACGATTCCGGAATCCCCGTTATTCTCCCAGCTTTACGAGCACTGCTACTCCCCGTTGATGTCTTGGCTCCCAATTCTTCCATGACACTTTGTACAACATGGATGCGGTCCACGCTCAAGGATGGTCTGCCACTTTGTGGATGATCCTTCAAACTCCCCATTTCCTCAAAACGTCGTACTAAATTCAGTATCCCATTCAATGAAATAGGGCTTTTTTGCGCCTTCAGTCTGTTCTCCGTGCGAAACTTTCGCAGTGCAATAGTTGTAGATTTACTATTCTCGTAGAAAAGTTTAACCACCAACGCTCGTCTGGTAACGATAGCATGCTGCCGACATCGAATAACGAATCCATTTCTAGCCAGGTGTTTTATTGCTGCCTGATTTGCATAAAACGTCTCAGTATGACGTATGAGCGCCCTCTTTCAGTTACTTTTAGAATCATTTTTTTTATACATGGAAAAAAATCCAATGTCCCTCTGATCATATTCGCGTAAAACGAATTTTTTTCCGAACATTACTTCTTTTATTATGAATTTTTGAAGTTTGAACGAATTTACAACGCACCTTGTATTTAAGAATTACAACAGGTAAATATGACAAAACCATAAATATAGACATAAATCCAAATATAAAAAGTACAAGATCAGGTAACACTTTAAAAACAGAAAAAATAAGAACAAATGTGGGGAAAATATATAAATTATTATGGAATTGATAAATGGATTAAATTACCAGACCATATAAAAAAAATTGTGAGAGAAAGCGAGTTTGAATGGAAATTAAGAATTTAATAAAAAATGAAAAATAAAATGGTCAGACTGACCAAAAAGGTAGCTAGAGTAATAATTTTCATTTTTCTATGCTTCCTCCGTGTCCCGAAGTATAACTTTAGCATGGAAATAAAATTGTATTGTATTGTACTGCAAGTTCAAACCAAAGTTTTTGTAACAGTTTATTTTTAATTATGTTTAATTATGGATACCCTGCACAACTAAAGTGGCAACCATATCCACAGATCCAGAAGTTCCACTCAGCAATAATTTTAAATACAATCATATCCGCATTTCCGCCTGTTTTTACGTTCACGACAGTTGATAGAAGCATCAACCTAGTTCTACAATGCATCGATAGTTATACCGTGTGTTCAGTTGAAAAGTTAACACTCTGTATATCTCTTGATAGGAGTTGAGTAGAAATTTGAGGAAAAACATATAAATTTTTATTTCGGGGGGAAGCCCAAAATTATTATCAAAGAATTTTTTATTCCATCCTCCGACCCCTAGGCCCTTAACTTTCAATTTTCAAATGGCACCCCGGTCTTGTGATATATCATTTTAAACGGCTTAAAAAACGAAATATTTCTGCGAAAAAAAATTAAATTGGTCCATGCATTCGGGGGAAAGAGCTGAAAATAAAATCGTTCTTATATATTATTCGCACTGATAGAAATAATGAACGAGTATCACTGTGCATGACCAACACGCAAAAGAAACCTGATTTTCTGCCAGGACGGTGTGCAGATCAGTTTATTCAGTTAAAAGATAGGTCAGAGCGGGCGCTCTCTTTCTCTAACTTTTTTTGAAAGGGTCAAAATGACGATTTTATTTTTAGCTCTTTCTCCCGAATGCATGAACCAATAATATTTTTCGCAAAAACATTTTATTTTTTTACGCTGTTTAAAATGATAGGCTATATCATAAGATGGGGGTGCTATTTGAAAATTCAAAGTTGGGGGGCCTAGGGCCGGGGATGGAATAAAAAACTCTTTGATATTAATTTTAGGCTTCCTACCCGAAAATAAAAATTGACATTTTTTTTTTTCAAATTTCTACTCAACTCCTATCAAAAGATATACTGGGTGTTATCTTTTCAACTGAACACACGGTTTGAATACTTTATACATTACAACACCGTTGATGTGTTGGTCTCGTTTAAAAAAATTTATAAAGTGAATTCGGTATTTATTGAACAATGTATAAATGTGCCAATAAAATTTCACCAAATATATAAATGAAAAATGTAATTGATGATATTATACCGATTAGATTTAATATTTAATAAAATTAAATTCAAAGAAACTGTTCGATTTGTTTTTGAAGGTAGTATTGACTGTTTGTTACACGCACGTTATTTTGTCAAATTATTATAAAGAGGTTGCGTGCACATCTGAATCAACATCTCTGAAATGAGAAGCCTGCAACAAGTGTCATACACGCATTTCAAAGTCACGCAAAAATCAGGTGCAGAATGCTACAATTCCGATAGTAAAAAAAGTTCAGCTTTCAGCCTACATAAATATTTAATGCATTACAAAGACGACTATTAGTTCCTAATTTTCTGCTACTCAATCCTTTGAAAACAAGAGTTACGAGAAATTAGAAAGTAATTGATTGCTAAATCCATAATTTGAAAATATGCACTATCGTGACTAAATGTTCGTACATACATATATTATGCAAAATAGTAGTTTTGCCAAAAATAGAAACATGTATGTCAAAATGTGTTATTTCATCGTTGCGTTTTCAAAATGTCGATATCGGGCCATTTGCTTTCTCAATTATTTGCTTTATCCATCATCTTTCCTTAATTTTAATCAATATATGATACACACACACACACACACACATATATATATATATATATAAAAGTTTTCCTCGCCCATTCTTGGCGGAAACAGGCTTTGGGACGGGCAGAGCGCCATGTTCCCAAGCCTCTTTTTACATCACTTCTTAATGTGCCATGTCTAGAAACTTCCTGACAATGTGACACGTGTTTAGGATTGTGGCTTTTTGTATTTCAATGTAGGTGTTTGGGTCAATGTTGAGTATCTCCAAATTCGTCGCAAGCGTTTTTGGTACTATCCCTGTTGCTGAGATGACTAACGGGATGATGAGGATCTTTTCCATACCCCATATATCTCGTACTTCATGTCTGAGATCTTGGTACTTGGTGATTTATATATATATATATACACACACACACAGGATGTCCCAGATCGATCGTACAATCTCTCCATAGTGGTATTGCTTGAAGAATTCGAAGCAAAAATTCTTGGAAACAAAATTCTCAAAAATTAGCATGCTATTTTCATCAAAACCCATCATCATGGTCAGTTTAAAACCCATAATTGAACACTTGTACCTGAAAAAGCGTTATATAAAAATCTGAACAATATATTGGATAATTTTACTTCAATGACAAACGCTCAGGCCCAAAGTTTTTTCTATCCAATTTGGGTTTAACTCACGTCGCGTCCAGAGATTTCGGTATTACAACCCACATAAAACGTTACCTTGCACCAGATGTTAGCAATTGATGCCAAAAGCTGCATGTACAAAATAGCAAATGGCATTTCAATAATTTGCTTTCTCGTAGCAATTACGTAAAACTTCACATAGAATTGCAATTAACATTTGCGATATTTATAAAAATTACTAACATATGGGGGAAGTGTAACCAGGGTTGCCACCCTTCTCGATTTTGTCTGGACAGTCCCGATTTCAAGTGCATTGTCCTCTGTCCCATCTATATGCGGAAAAGATATCTTCAAACACGAAATACCGAATAAAAAAATGCAACCTTCGGGGATTAATTAAATCATAACGTAATCTAACAAAAATATTTGAACTTTTAAGTAAAGCAATATTTGGAATACTTCTTGCTTTCTGTCCTGACAATGGCGATACCCTGACAATGCTTAAGGCACAATATGGTTGTGAACTGCACAAAAACACAATAAATATAAATAGTTAATCCATTCGCAAAGGCTTTTAAAAATAAGTTCTTAAAATAACTAGGCGTTATAAGTAATTGCATTAATATGACGTAAAAAACGTAGCACAAATGACTGCACAATTTCAACTTTGACTTAATTTGGGTTGTGTTAATTAGAACTTGTCAACGTCGTCTTCCTATAGAAAAACGACATAAAGTACTTAAGGATTTATTTTTTTTACTCTACTCTATTTTCACAAACATATTAATACTCTAAAACTATTTTTTGTCCCGCTGAGCCCTTGACTGCTTTTCACATTTATGTGTTCCTTAGGTAGGGCCTATATGTGCGTTAGTAATAAACGGATACAGAACAAAAGACGTTTTATTTTTATCACATTTTCAGCACTTACAATTGCACACCAACTAATCAGAAAATCGAATAACCTCTCAGCTAGCAATAAAATCCTTTTTTATGAAAACACTATTCCACGTATAACAAGTTACGGATATCTCACATGGATCACCATCTAAAAAAACCCAGCAGATAATTCAATCTTTAAAATTAAAGTTATTAAGAAGAATTATAACAGTATCTTGATGCATTTGAAACTCGCATAAATTGGAAACAACATAAAAGGTATCTTTCTACATTAATACGGCATTCCCCCGAAAATCAAGTACAAGTACTTTTGTTCAAGATGATCCGTACAATAAACATACCGGGCAATTCTTCGTGGAAAACTAATTGAGAAGATGTTGAAATGTTGGGGAAAATGTTTTTCATTCGGTTTCCAGAGACACACGATGAAAGTTCGGTTAGGTCACTTCCTGTGACGTAACTGTGTGACGAAAAGTGACATCAATCTGCAAGTTGCACTTCTGCTTGCCATAAGTTGGGATAAAACAAGATATTTTAAAGTCATTTGACAAGAAATTTGCTACTCCACAGAATGAATAGCAACTAAGAAGCCTTAAAAAATAACGAATAAAAGAAGCTAAGAATTAAGTCGCCTCGTGTAAGGAAAATATTTTAGCATTAAAATATGTAGCAATAAATCTAAGCTAAACGACATACAGTCGAACCTCGTCAACGTAAAGACTCCAAGGTCAAAAAATTTATTCATGTTAAAAGTAGTTCATGTTATCCGCAAAGAATTCCAATTGTAATACAAAATTACACAATTTGACGGGAATTCAGGAAAGAGTTCCCGTTGAAAGTAATTCACGTTAAATATATTAATATTAACGAGGTTGACAATATAAAGGAAAGAGACGTATAAATGTTGCTTCACTGTATAAGAATAAGCTTGTGTTGTTAAAACCAGTATTTTTCAGAACTTTTTTTGAAATCAGCCAATTGTTGCAACTTAATTTGGAAAAAATGCCAAGTCTGTAAACAGTGTTCTTAATCTGACTTAAACATCATAGAATATACAACGTCACCGTACCAGTGTTCTTCTGAATTTTGTGTGTGATTAAACAACCAAGCTTCTTTTAAAACCCAATTGAAAACTCACATTTCAATTACGTGTTAAAGTATGGGGAAGGACTTAGGGCGTTCGTTAGGCTGTTCCTTAAAATCGAAGGTTTAAGAAATTAATGAGACATCCCTACTTTTTTTCCTTTTACTATAGTAGGAGTCTGTAAAATTTGAAAACGATCGTGCAGGTTTAACCCGTTCCGCAAACGGACTGAACTTTTCAAATTTCCGTAATTTTTCATGTTTTTTTCAATAATTTTAGAACTTTTTGAACGCAAGTTAATAAGTCATAAGATATAGTGAGAGTTAATGACAAGAATTTCCAAAAATAAACGTCAGATTAATGAAAAGATTTACTGGACACAATATAGAAGAGCAACTTTTGGGTTTGCTAGTACTAGAGAAAGTAACAGGAGATTCATAGGCCAACGCTGTCGCGTACTTGCTTCACGAATGGGAATTATCCGATAACATTAGAGCCAAAACAAAGAGAGAGAAAGCAAAACCGGAAATGCGTCTCATTGTTACTCCTAAAGATATTCCCCGGCTGTTGTCGAAAGCCATTAGTGACTTCGTAAATTCGAAGTCTTTGAAATTTTTTGAAAGGTATGGATTGCAAGTAGATTTTTTGGACATCGATCCTGTTGTTTGGAAGAACCCAACGCTTTTTAAGTGCGCTCAAGAATTTTTTCCCGACTTCTTAGTAGGGAACGATGCCGCAGATAGAGCGCAGTCGCGCTGACAGGAATATCTTTGTCAGGTAAAAAAAGAATGTGAATTACAAAAAATATTGTTAATTTCCCCGATATACTCATAGGGTGACGAAAACGAATCCAAAGGGAGCATTGTTTGCAAAGTTGTTTGAGTAATTGCACCACATTGTCGATTTGACAACCAAATGTATACTTTCCACCGAAACAATTGTAAAATGTTTCTCCTGCTCAAATTAAAATTACACAACTTAATTACACAACTGCGTTTGTGTGTAATTTGCTTTAAATATTACCAAAAACTGTTGAATTTTCTGCATTAACTTAATACATTGACTTTTATGCTTTTGATGTTTAATAATGACCTGTGTTAATGTTTTAATAGAAAATTGTCATGACTAAACTTGTATTGACTGTTTGAAAGATAATAAAGAATAGCGTTTTCGTTTTTAGAAAATTGTGTATTTATTAATCCCTTTGCGGCACGGGTTAAGGTTGTCCGATATTTTTCAAATTTTGCACACACTATTATTATAGTAAAAGAAATAAAAACTAGGGGTGTCTTATATCATAGTCCAAAATTTTTAAATTTGTCCTATTTAAGGGGCACCCTAGCGTTCGTAGTTAAGTGGCTAAATTCAATAAATAGGAGGGAACGTTGTGTTCTAATTGGTCAGAATTTAAGTGACAATTATATAAGAAATGTGGATTTTTGAGAATTTTGTCTCTAAGAGTTTTTTCTTAGAATTTTTCAAGAAATACCATTATGGAGATCTTGAAGGGTCCATGTAGGACACCATGTAATATATATATATATATATAGGGTTAGAGCCAGCATGGCGACAAAGCGACAATTGTCGCCAACTCATAACCAATGGTTGTTAAATTCATAAACATCGATGACAAATTTGTCATTTGAAACACGCGCGGGCGTTTTCCGTTTATTTCATACGCAAATCGTGAATTTGGTTTTAAGGCTACTGTTCATCAAGGATAAAATTTTTCCGGCCAAAAATTTCGTGATGCAAACTATTTATTTTTGTCTTTCAAAAGTCCACCTGCATGCTCAGTCCGTGCAATATTTTGGTAAGTAAGACACTCGCAAAAAATTCAGGTCTTGTAGTTCTGGAATTACAGCGCAGTCTTCGGCTGCCACCCTTTCCAATTTCCCCTGTACACAAGCAAGCAAACATGTCTTGTGGTAACACCCGATGGTAAAATTTTAAAGAAACGTTGTAGGATTGTGATCATATTAGGAAATGGTCCCCCTCACTTTAAATTCCCCTTGGTTGACCAGCGGTGAAGTGAAACGAAGAGATTTCAGTGGGATTATTTGCGACGTTGATTCATTTTCTGCGTACGTGATATTTTTTACACACGTGATATTTTTTTAAGCATTTTTGCACAGTTTTTTCGTTTTTAGTATTTCGCATTGGCCAACAACGTTAATATCCTTTTTTCCTTCGCCATCAGCCCTGCAAGATGTGAAGTCAACAAAGTCTGCTGAATTGCTGATTCCATCGAAAACACACTCCTCCTCTTCAAACTTGGAAGCAGATACTATAGAAAGAAAATGAAAATTTCCCAAACAATGGGACGCTGAATTTTCGTAGATGCATTACCGATTATTAACCGAGTATTAATCGGCAATACATGTTGTGGAAGGATACATATGGTAATTTTAACCTATGTCTAGCAGCTTTGTTTTTTCGACCACCAATTGGTGACCAGGTGGCCTTTTTAGACCACCAAATTTCCTTCGTTGGTTCGAATACTATATATATAGGGCAGCAACAGGGATAGTACCAAAAACGCTTGCGACGAATTTGGGAATACTCAACATTGACCCAAACGCCTATATTAAAATACAAAAAGCCACAATTCTAAACACGTGTCACATTGTCAGGAAGTTTCTAAACATGGCACATTAAGAAGTGATGTAAGAGGCTTGGGAACATGGCGCTTTGCCCGTCCCAAAGCCTGTTACCTCCAAGAATGGTCGACGAAAACTTATATATATATATATATATATATATATATATATATATGGCCTGCAAAAGGGTTGCTGGTATCTAACTGGAAGGAGACCCACACGCTGAACGTATGTGACGATGTGTGGAACCGGCCAGGCCAGTAACCTAGTGTCCTACCCCGCCTTCAAGTGGTGCAGGCTGAGCTTTCTATTTATGTGGCAAATTAATATTTGCTACACGGATAGAAAGGCGGAAGTGGAGGGCTAATTCACCAACCCGTTTAGCCAGCGTGGTGAAATTATAGCTAATTCCTCCATTATGTTGACACACCAGAAACCATGGCCCCTAGTCTCCAGGTGCTGGAGTGCTCCTGATCAAGGCAGCGGTCAGCGTGGCATGAAAGCAGGGGTGCTAAGAATCACTGGAATGGCCCAGGCTGCCGTTTGTTGTGGCCTTGTGGCTAAGATTGCAGTGTACTGAACAGATTTAATACTGGAAGTGATCATCGAATGGTGAGATGTAAAGTGCACTTAAATACTAAATTAGAACGACAGAAGCTCATTAGGAAACAAGTAAGTAAGAGGGTGGATTTAAAGAAATTAAAAGAAAATACCGAGGCATTCAAGTTGGAATTAAAAAATCGCTTTTCTGCACTGGAAGGACTTATTGATGAAAGTGATATCTCAGAAGCAAATGAAAACATTGTTAAGACAATAGTTGAAACTGCTGGGGAAATTGGTGGTGTAACCTGTAAAAAGCACAATAGCAAATTATCTGAGAAGACGAAACAGCTCATGAAAAGGCGAAGAGATATGAAGGTGGACAATCAAAATACCAGTTCCAGGATTGAGTACATAGAACTTTGTAAAACTCTGCGCAAAAGCATGAAAGAAGACATAAGAAAATTCAACTGTGAGCTAGTAAGGAAAGCCATTGAAAATAACAAGAGCCTTAGGGTTGTTAAAGGGAGTTTGTCTATTGGGAAGAAACACATCATTGCATTAAAAGGAGAGGATGGCACCGTAACAAGAAATAGGGAAGAAATACTTAGAAGAGTTGAAGAATTCTACAAAAAACTATATGAAAGTAACAGTGGATTAAACGAAGACTCTGAGATAGTCGAAGGAACAGCTCCTAAAATCTTAAAAGAAGAAGTTTCATTTGCAATAAAAAGTATGAAGAAAGGAAGAGCCCCTGGTGATGATGGTATTACATTAGATATCCTAAAAGAAGCTGGAGAATATGTAGAAGACATACTTGCAAAATTCTTTACCAAATGTCTTAACAGCGGTAACATACCAAACCAATGGGATTCTGCAACAGTAATTCTTTTGCATAAAAAAGGTGATAAAGAGGATTTGAAAAATTACCGACCAATTAGCTTGTTACCTGCTATTTATAAAATCTTCACAAAAGTTCTAACACATCGCCTGCAGAAAAAATTAGATGCAGCTCAACCAAGAGAACAAGCTGGATTTCGAAGTGGATTCAGTACAGTGGACCATATTCAAGTATTAAGAGAATTAATTGAAAGAACACATGAATATGAACTTCCATTGTGTGTTGCATTTATTGACTATGAGAAGGCCTTTGACTCTATAAAAACATCAGCAGTCATCAACTCTTTAAGATCAACAGACATTGAGGATGTGTACATTGACATGGTGAAACGTGTGTATAAAAATGCAAGTGCAAAATTTCGGTTACATAAAGATACCAAAACTATCAAACTTGGCAAAGGGGTGAGGCAGGGAGATACCATTTCTCCAAAACTTTTTACTTCTGCTTTACAGATGATTTTTCAGCTGATAAATTGGAATAACAAGGGAATAAAAATAAATGGTGAATATTTAAATCATCTGCGGTTTGCTGATGACATTGTTATTTTTTCAACGGACCCATTAGAACTCCAAGACATGGTACAAGAGCTCTCAACTAGAAGTGAAGAAGTTGGACTCAAGATGAACCTACAAAAAACTAAGATCATGTTCAATAATTTTGTAGAGGAAACAAAAATACAAGTTGACAACACTGAGCTAGAAATTGCTGATTCATATATTTACCTTGGCCAGCTGATTTCAATGGATGGCAACATTATGAAAGAACTCAACAGACGTATTAAACTTGGCTGGAGTGCATTTGGAAGAAACAGTTTTATCCTGAAGGGGAAATTGCCTTTATGTCTAAAAAGAAAAGTCTTCAACCAGTGTGTATTGCCAGTCCTCTCTTATGGATCAGAGACATGGAGTCTAACAGTTGGAGCAATACGAAAGTTACAGACAACGCAAAGGAGCATGGAGAGGTGCATGCTTGGAATAACTAGGAGAGATCGAAAAAGAAACACTTGGGTGAGAGAGCAAACTAGAGTAGAGGACATCATTGTTAAAGTAAAAGGACTGAAATGGCGATGGGCTGGGCATATTGCAAGAAGAACTGATCAACGATGGACAACAGAAATTCTGAACTGGATTCCAAGAGACCACCGAAGACCTAGAAAACGTCCTCAAACTAGATGGGTGGATGAAATAAGAAAAGAGGTTGGGGTGACGTGGAAACGAATGGCCCAGGATAGACTTGTGTGGAAAGCATTTGGAGAGACCTTCATCCAGCAGTGGATAGATAATGGTTGAATATGATGATGATGATATATATATATATATGTTCGGACTTTAAGCAGAGGGGCCAGTTCGAAAAATATGCAACAGTCTCTCCTTGGAGGTGTCGGCGGTTGTAGCGGCGCCTCCAACTGTACGGCTACTAGAACCAACACAGCCCAAAGTGCTTTGCAGCCTAGTATAGGTGCAACCACTAGGGCTGAAAGACCACGCCAGCGCATGTCATGGACAATAGATATGAACACCTACATCATGCGCACCTACTATACGATTACAAAGCTGGAAACAGACATGACAAATTACAGACCCACACTTCACGCCAAATTCGCACAACAGTACCCACACCTGGACATCAGTATAGAAAGGATAACAACCCAACGCAGGAACATAATAACCAGAAATCTCTTAGCAGAGCCCATACTACAAAGGTTAAGAGATGAAGTCGCCAATGACCTGGCAAACACTTCAACCAGTGTGGCCAACCCTGAAGCACCAGCTAGTAGCGCAAGAGAACCGCTCCAACCAAGCATAGAAGAAGAAGAGAGGAGGGACGTGGAGAAAATGGAAGAAGGTTTCCAATGTGCCCTGGCGGAATATGAAGGCTCGGATGCCGCAACAAGGCCAAGAATACCACGCCAACCGGCATCTTGGAAACTCTGCAAAGCAACCAAGATCCTCAATGAACATACTCTACCACTACACCTACAGAACCACAACTCCCTACAGGAAATACACACCGCCATATACTGTGCAGCAGTAGCGGCATCACGCGCCAATGGGTACGAAGTAAGGAACGAAGGCCGAAGTAATAGAGGAAACAAAGCCCAACCA
>QLNU02015360.1:48728161-48762028 GCA_006491805.2 Dysdera silvatica
GATAATTTAATTGGAGGTGCTTCTGAAACGTGAAAAAGTATCATTAAAGGGCCTAATCAATCCACGCACGAATTTATAATATAACTTAAACTACTACAGGTTCGCCTACAACGTAATCAACAGCTTAAATAATAGAGGAAAAGGATGGGGAAGAATGTGCTATTGAAAAAAAGGAGAGTAAAAACAGATAAGCACGTTTCATTAAAATATGGAAAAATACACTGGTTCGTAAACACGAGCAATTCTAAAAGGGTGAAAAACTTGAATATTCAATAAGGCCAGATTAACAGAGGCAGTCATTTACATAGCGATTCATTGTAATCGTAGAAATTTTGCAACTAGGTTTCACGAAAACAAAAATAAATACCCTCGGGTACGAGGAATAATTAATCCTCTAAACCTGCACCACCCAATAAGGAAAGAAGGAAACCCCCAAAATCTTTGTTCTTTTGCACACGCAATACCTCGACAAAAAAATTCATATTTACGCGAAACTCCCATCGAAGAGCTTACATTACACACACGTAAACCTATGCAGGGGATGAAGCGGAATTTTTTGGGTGAAAACAGCTTTTTTTTTCAGTTTCAGCCCGTTAAGAGGAGAGGGAAATAGGAAAATAAGACGAATATAAGTTCTTTTTGAATTTATAAAATTATTTCGGGAATCCGTCAATTAAATTAGAAAATATTCTAGCGAATTATCCGACAAAACCTGATAGACTTGTGCACAATAAAGACGAATTTTTTCGATGTACGAATTAATTGGGCGCTGTTCATTTGTTTTTGTACGAAATCTAAAATTGAGTATACTATCGATAACAAATTTGCTTGAGTTATATTTATTGATAACGTACAAAAAATACATATAGCGTTTTGGTTACAAAAAAACAAAAAAAAAAACTAGGGACAAATTAGGGGAATTTAAATTTTATAAACGAAGTTATAAACTGGAACGAAACAGGAATTAAAATTTTGAACAGTGGTACAACAGTCACTAACGAAACAACATGAAGTTTCACCAGGAGATTGCATAACAACAATCATTTCAACATTGTCGTAAGGTTTAAAACACGACGTCTCGAGAGCCAACTGCCCCTGCAGACAGGTGAAGGCAGAATGAAAGAAATTCTGCCTTCACTTGACAAAGGGAGCAGTTGGCTCCCGAAACGTCGTGTTTTTAAACCTTACGCCAGTGTCGAAATAATTATTGTAAAGGTCACTGAGCTGACCTCTGAGGTACATCTATACAGCATGATAATTAAAAGGGAAAAAAAGTGTTCGCACCTTCATTTTAAGTTGTAACTCAAAGGTCTTAAAAATCGTTGTTCAATAAAAATTGGGCCTATAATAAATATCGTGAAATTTAGAATTTGTTGTGAGCATATATTTATCTCTACTGAAGGTCAAAATGAATAAAATGGAGCTGGAAGGAAAAATACCCAAATCTATTCATTTCTGTACAAAGGAAGAACAACTTGCGAATTTGAAATCCATAAAAGCATTACAAAGAAATATGTATTTCTGTGGAAATTTTACTCAAATTGGCTTACTTCGGCAAACTCGGGATACTGGTTTAGTTAGACAAGAGATTTTTTTGCTTTTGATGCTTTAGTCACACAAAGCATGCGACTATGCACCAGCTTTGACACCTTTTGCCGCTGAGATGTGTCTAGCCTGCAGAATGGTCACCTTTTTTCAGATTCTTATCAAAAAAATTGTACTTGTGTGAGTCGATTTCATGGACAACGAAATAAAAATGCACGATTTGATCTTTCTACAACTCCTTTTCTTTAAGCGACCTTCTCTTGACTTCGCTCTTCCATGAAGGAGTTGTTTTTGACCTTTTCTACAAAACGCTCTTACGGAACCACGGCAACTAAACAATTCAAATAAAAAACGAACAAAAAATTCAAATAAAAAGCGAACAAAAATTCAAATAAAAAACGAATAAAAACAATTATGTAATTGAAAAAAGTTTAGATATTTTTTTAACATATTTCATTTTCGCTATTTGAACGGAGTTTGGCGGACAATATGGGCCACAGTTCCCTAGCTATGCTCCTGTAGATGATTTCTTTAATGCTTTGTCCAATTCAACTCTTAAGATCATCCGTCCACCTATATTTTCTGCATTTTCCCCTTGACGTTTCCTTCATGCGCTAATTGGGGTAGTTTGTATTTTTCGCCTCTTCTTCAGTATTATATTAATAATGGTTTCTTTCGATCGGGATTTTTCCTGGAGTTTTTGGTTAGGGATCTTGTAAGTCCAAGTTATTTGTATTATTTTTCGGAGGATCTACGTTTCAAAAGCTTGGTTTATTTTCCTGATACATTTCTTTATTGCCCAGGTCCCGCATCCCTATAGAAAAATAAGCCAGATATAACATTAGGTTAAACATTGAGGTTCTAAGTTGCAAACTTAATTTTCTTTCGTATAAAACTTTTTCATTTCATTAAATTTTGTTTTAAAGTATCCAATTTGGCATCTAATTTCTTTTGTTTGGTCATCATTGTGAAAAAAATATTTTCCTAAACAGAATGAATTTACATGTTTTCAATAAGCCTATTTTTACAGTGAGCACTAATTTTTTTTTCTGCTAATATACATTTTTCTTTCATTTATGGTAGGACTCATCTTTTTGCTCTCTTTGCGACAATTTCACAACTGGAGAATTGTAAATATTTATTTAAGATTGCTTTTAGGACCACATTAGTAAACGTTTGGTGTTAGAAACTTTCTCATAATGAACAAAGCTCAGAAAAAGAGTAATGGGTATTCATTTCAATTGCTATTTTGGTTAATTGAGCCTAAGTGTAACATTAATTCTTCAGAGCAAAAATCCAAGCGTGAATCCAAATTGTGTATTAACCCTTCAATCATCATTTTGTAAATTCACTTGTGAATAATTATTAATAATTAATAATAATTTTCAAATCGCTTTCTCAAATTTTCTAAATTAATAAATAAGGTGTTAAATATTTTAATAATTTATTTAATTTATAAAATAAATATCACACTATAAAAACTCATAAATAGATTTGCATGTATATTTTTAGATAAATTTATAAATATATTTTATGAATTGTTTTTATGTAAACCTAATCTTTCAGCGTAAGATGATTTAAATGTAAGCTTCAGTGATACGCAAAATGTTTATATATACAGTATCTATTAATATAAGTTGGCTTAATAAAATTAATTATTACTTAACATATAAGAATAAGGCAAGATTGCACAGCTGGATTTTTCTCTTTGTTCATATCAGGGTTGTCCAACCTTTTTGGGTAGCGGGCCACTTAAAGAATTTTCACGGATCTTGCGGGCCAGCGGTTTCTTAAAAAAAAAACAAGCAAGAAACAAACAAATAAACACACTTACACTTAAAAAAAGCTTCCCTTTAGAGTTTCCTCCAGTTATTTGTTTCATTTGTGTAGAAAGGAGTCAGGGGTGTTACCCGTGCTGTCCCCACGGTTTTTCCTTATTATTTGAAAAGAAAATCTAAATTCTTTTTTTAGAACATTTTTTATTCTAAACAGTTGTCGGCTGGCCGGATTAACACTGTTCGCGGGCCGGATTGTGACCTGCAGGCCGTATGTCGGACAACCCTGGTTTATAGAAATACCTAATAACACTGGTCAGCAAATTTTTTCTCCTCCCTCCCAAAATTTTGCCTGATTTTTATGTTTTTCAGGGTGCTGAATCCGAATCTGGTGTCGAAATGTTTGCAGCAGGCATCGTTTTCGCGGGGGGGGGGGGTCTGTGGAGGAAATACATTTTTCATAAATATAGACAATTTAATCGTTTAAAACTATGTTAGCTTCAGTTTATTTATTAGGTATACTTTTTAAAGTTCCGGGCAGTGGTGTAGCGTGGGGGCCCGACGAGTACGCCACGCCGGGCAGATTTTTAACCACCAAAATTAAATTTCAAAGGCGACAGCTGAACTTTCAACTGAATGAAAGAAGCTTGCACATAGTTTAGATGTAAGTATCACGAAAGCGTTTAAAATCCTGCTACTACTAGCAAGGAGCCATCTGGATAACTTCACCATCAACAAAACACGTGATAATTCGAAAACACATGGCGCCGCCACATGCAGAGTTCACTCAAAGCTGTATTTCTATTCAGATCTTCGCATTTGGTTCGTACGTTTGTTACATTAAACTCAAGTACAGAAAGTCGCTTTGTAGTGCTTTATTTTACGTAGTTTCACAGCGTAATGTCGAGGTCACCTCGTTGTTGTAAAATTAATCCTAACAATTTTTATTACATATGTGGAGAAGTTACTTTAAAAGCACAAAAATAAAAAAAAATATCACACCACTTGTGAAGAAAACTTACCATCTTTATTTTGGCTGCAAGTTTGGAGATCAAGATAAGCCTTGGGCTCCAAAAATTTGCTGTAATATATGTTCGAGAATTATGACTGGTTGGTTAAATCGTACGCATATTTCGATTCCTTTCGCCGTACCAATGATCTGACGCGAGCCTCAAAATGATGTGAATGATTGTTACTTTTGTATGACAAACATCGAAGGCTCCACTGCGAAATCAAAGCAAAAGATACACTACCCTAACACAGCATCCGCATGGCGACCTGTTCCACACGAGAACTCTTTGCCTGTACCGATACCGCCTAAAGACTATGATTTGTCTTCAGAATCAGAGATTGAAGAAACATCTCCAAAAGCTAGTCCCGGAAAAATGGAAGGTGAGTGTTCATTATTTGTAAATACAACGACGGATCCACACCTAATAACCCAGGCAGAACTGAAGTATCTGGTTCGAAATTTAGACTTTCCAAAAACCAAAGCTCAGCTACTTGGTTCGCGTCTGAAGCAATGGAACCTTTTGGAAAGAAATGTGAAATACTCATTTTTCGAAAGAAGCAGTTTACATTTGTGAATTTTTTTGCGAAAACCGGTGATCTGGTATACTGAAAAAGTATCGAAGATCTGTTAATAGAACTGAAATTTCCGAATTCTCCTGAAGAATGGAGGCTCTTCATTGACTATTCCAAGATGAGCTTAAAAGCAGTTCTATTACACAACAAGAATGAACACCCTTCAATCGGGTACGCCATCCATATGAAAGAAAAGTATGAGAACATGGTGAGCCTGCTTCAAAAAAATTCAATACGGGAAATACAGATGAAAAATATGCCCAGATTTGAAAGTTATTGCGTTATTGACTGGACTGCAAGGAGGGTATACGAAATATTGCTGTTTTTTTTATGCTGCTGGGACAGCCGAGCTAAAACCCACCACTATGTAGTAAAAACATGGCCTGATAGAACCAAAAATATCACTGATGAAAAGAATATGGCGCATCCGTCACTAGTTGAAAAAACAAATCAAGTCTTGTTACCTCCTCTCCATATCAAATTGAGATTAATCAAAAATTTTGCGAAAGCAATGAATACAGACGGCGATGGATTTACTTATTTAAGGCAAAAATTCCCACGGGTAGGCGATGCTAAAATAAAAGAGGGTATTTTCATTGGTCCTCAAATCAGACAATTTTTCAAAGATTCTGTGTTTGAAAATAAATTAAATTATAATGAAAAAAGGGCATGGGATGCATTTAGAACCGTTTCTAGTAAATTTCTAGGAAACGTAAGAGCGACTAACTACTTGTTGAAGAATTTCTTCATATAGAAAATTAGGGTGTAATATGTCACTGAAGATGCACTTTTTACACTCACACCTTGATTTCTTTCCACAATTGATGGGAGTGGTTTCGGATGAGCATGGAGAAAGGTTCCATCAGGACATTTCTGAAATGGAAAAACGACATAGCGGCAAATGGAACGAAAATATGTTGGCAGACTATTGTTGGACTCTATAGCGAGAAGCTCCAGAGATAAACTATAAGCGACAGAAGACAACAAAATAATTTTGGGGTAAATATTTACATATACAAAAATTTATTTTTATTAGAAGTAATGGAACATTGATTTTAAAGTTTCAAACCTTAAATACATATCTAATTAAACAATTTAGGTTTTTTGGAGTTTGAAAATAAATTAAATTATACACGTCCACGAAAAACGTCATTTTCTCATGGAGCGACCTCTCGCGGAAATGGTGCCTGATGGAAACGTTTAGATGCCAGATTCGGATTTAGCAACCTGAAATCTATAAGGTTCACCTACTTTCTGTCCAGGGAGGATTTTGATACCGAGCAGTGTAATTAGTTTTATTTTATAAATTATTTGTTGTGATTTATTTAATGATTGAAATATATTAAGATTCAATTAGTTACCTACATTACATGAAATAATTGATTTAAAATTATTTTAACAGTCCCCGATTTCTTTAAAAATATCGTGTCAACAAACTGTGCGTAAAATCACAACTAAAACATTACTGCTAGAATATCACTAGCAGACTCAAATTCATCACAGATATGGTGTCCTCATAGCTTAATTAAAAACAGAATTGATAATAAAAAATTACTATGCATATTTTTTTCTTTAAATATTTTTTAGTCATTTTTAAGATTCTATTTGACCTATTAGTAAAAAAAAATTGACAAAATATCAAAAGCATGTCGCAATTTTATTTGATTAGTAATAATAATAAATTTTCATTCAACCCGATATACAATATTTCGTGATACATAGCTTGAGCAGTATAAAAATTATAGAAATGTAAGAGAAGATCTATATTAAATTATTTTAAGTTTTGAGGTTAGAAATGGAAGAGAATATAAAGCCGAAGCTTGTTACGAGATTCTCTTCCAGAATGCGGTGATGTTGACAAGAGAGAGGGTAAATTTTCATATTTCTGAATTATGCTTATTTTAAAGAGTTCAGTTGTTGTATATCTTTGGCAGAAGGACGTGAAAACCATTGTAATAATTTAAAGAACAGACTGAGCGTCGTTTTTACGAATTAATGAGCAAGAAGTATTATTATTTTTTGGGATTTTCATGGGCCTCATTTGAGAAAATTGTGGCACACACCTGCATTTTAACGGTTTGCAGGAGCGGAAACAAAAAACACACATTCTGAAAAAATACACCTTACAGTTCACGAACACTTAAAATGATGAGTTAAATGTTTTTGCTTTTGACCATTATGCGTTTTCTTATATGTAGGTTGTTCTCAGCTCTGTGTTAAAATATGTTCAACAGTGCAAATTTGTTTCGATTATAAAAAAAAAAAGATTTTTGAAGAATCTTGAAGATCATTATTTATTATAATTAGTTAAGTTATTACATAAATGAAGTTAATTATTTGTTTTTTCCAGATATATATATATATACTTTCCAAGAGGTTAGTACATTCAATATACAGGGTGTGCCCAATGCTCTATTTAAATTTTGGTAGTGTGTTTGCAAAAAATATCGATATTGAGTCAAATGCTTGCTAGGTCAGAAATGTTATTAGGGTACGTATTTTAAAACTGGAGGAATAAGAAGCTTATCCCAATAAATGTATGACACCATGTAGAATTAGGGCCGTATCTAGACTGGGGATAGGGGGATCAACCCCTCTCTAGAAATGTTTTTATTGCAAAATAAATTATTGAAGCATTTTGTTTTGTAAAAAATAGTACATGACAATGGAAATTGTTCATTGATGATAAAAATCTAATAAAATAGATTTTCACGGTAGATCTTGTGTACATCATACTTTTTACAAAGTTTTGAGTCTTCATATACTATGTACAGTAAAGATGAGAGAAACTAAATTTTAGTATTCCTCTAAGTTTTGAATGGAAAAATTTTGTTAACAAAATTATTAATATTAAATATATTAGTTTACTTGGTCATTCATTAAACATATTAATAAAATACATTAAAACATTAACGAATTTTAATCACCTACTGTAGCTTTCGGAGCCCCCCAGTAACTTTTGGAGAACCCTGTAACTTTCGGAGCCCCCTGTAAAATGGGGGTTACGGCGTCTAGTTACGGCCTTGTGTAGAATTTTAACATGTATACGTTTAAAAACAATATATGTATGATATTGTTCCACTAATGCTGCATAAAATGAGCCGAATGCAGAGATAAATTCATCCTTTGTGCCCTTGTTGTTGAATAATCGTTATATATGTATCATAGTTCAAAAACAAATGCAATGACGTGCCTGAAATTTATACACCCAACACTTTCAGACAGTTAAACAATGAATTATTATGCCTCTTTGATATTTCTTATATACTGAACCTATAACGAAAAACTTCCGTAACAGACACTCCCGAACAACGGATAGATAATCAAGTCCTGATGTGTCCTACTCAGAATGGTTTTATTGTTTATTAATGACTTTACTTTTAAATCGAACGAAATGAAGAATGCTTTAGCTTCAGTCTATAGAACCTTATTTCTTACACATGTTCAGCAGCAAAGGTAATCGAAGTTTGACAAGTTCCTCAAAAGCACCTGCATTTGTTTTAAGTATCATATCTTAAAATGCCAAAATCTCATAACCCCAAAATTATTTACAAAACCACTTATATAGTAGTTCTGTTAAAGCATCATAATAGAAAAATATTTATATTAAAGTAATGAGGTAAAACATTTATGGAAAATTACGACAGCGAAGCATATAACCTTTTCAGATTTGAGAAAAATTCGCTGCTGGAAGAACGTTTTTGATTCTAGTAATAATAATGTAAAACGGTCCGAAGAACATAAAAATATTTTAAAAATCAGTGCCAATTTTTAATTGAAAAAAATGATGTCGTACACGATGCACACGGTGAAGTACACCGGGTTTAAAATAAAAAATTGGCATGATTCAAGATCAAATTATTCAGAAGGTTTACCCTAGCACAATGGTTCGTTTCGAACAGTGATATTTGCAATGATAGCAAAATAATACCTTACAACGATTTGAAAAAATACGTTTGCTAGAATTGACAAACATCCAAATCCTACCATGTTTTCAAAGGTGCTCCTTACATGTAAATTTCTGGCACTTTGAGGTAAATTTTGAGGATTCTTTTAGTTTAGCCATAATAAGACTCCGAGAGCATAAAAACAAATTTAGAACTCAAGATTTTAGTTCATTTCTTGTCAGACACTGCGCTGAACAGAACCATATCCTATCCTGGCATAATGCGAAAATCTTGCACAAAAATATTCATAACTATAATGGACTAATATTCCTTGAAAGTTGGCAATCTATCAACAATAGCCATCGTAACGCGTTAAATGAATTCCACAATCTACCCGCAGAATATGTAACGCTCAAATAATATTCCGGCATTTCAACAATTTTTCACTGAAGATGAAGCTGCGATAGCTTCGAAACGTTTGCCTTCAACTTGTTCTATGTACTTTTAATGGCTGCTTCTCAAAATGCTAATGTATTTGATTGATTGTTTTGTTTTGAAAATTCGTTCAGCACACTATGGCTAGAAATTTTTTTATTTGTATGTTTGTTTTAATTGTTAAAACATATAACCTGTATCAAGAGCTATATTTTTTGTGAAAATAAATTTAACTGTTTATTGAAAACTTTTGAATTTACAGGCAATGTTCGAACTGAGTCCATAACATAGAGATAAAGTGTCTATTGGGAAGTATGAAACTTTTAAAAGCAAATATTATTCAGCAAACATAAAAATACATCGCATTTAACGCTCTTAATTCTAGATTTTTTATTGCAATTTTCCATTCGACATCGAGCTTGATTTAACCCTAATGGTCGAACTTTCCACAATTTATCTTCTTTATGCTGCTTTCTTAATGCTGTCTTAATCCACAAAATGAAGGTTATATCTCAGTTCGAAAAACTTATTTCATGCCATACTTTCACTGACGAGTGGAACAACTGATGTGTATTTAGCCAAATACATTCTACCCTGGGGTATCTTAAAAACACCCATAATTAAATGGATTCCAATAAAAGCTTTTATTTCTTTTACCTTTGTATCAACAGATTTTCCCTCCTTTTTGACTGAATATAGATTTGTTTGTCCTACGAATAATTCCCAAAAATTACCTGCTAAAAACTTTTTGAAATACCTTAAAGGTGAAAAAGGCTCACCGAACGAAATTAGAGATAGCTGATCTTCTGTTATAGTCTTTCTGTCAAAGTTTTTTGACACCCAGTGCAATAAATTATCAATTAATATTATCTACCATGACAACGCTATTTTTTATACACATTAATTGATAGAAAAGACATTTTGAAAGTAAGTAAAATTAAGTTATTTCTAAACGAAACAATTGTCACAGAAATATAAAAACGTTTTTGTGATAGTCATTAAATTTTAAAAAAAATACTATTTTTAACACCATACAAAGAATGTTAAGACATGAACCGAAGTGCCCAAATGGGTACATATTGTCTAATCTAAAAAAATCGAAAAAATAACATTCATTAAACCATTTGGGCTTCATTTGAAAAATGAGACATAGTTAAAATATTTTATACATTAATTTTTAAATTCGTGTTAAAACATGAAACAAACTTAACATTTTATACTACAAGAACGATCAGCTTGAAGAATATTTATATTCGCCATTTTTAATTTGACTATATCAAGCAAACTATTTGATCTTGTACCGCAATCAATGTGTTTAAAAAGAAGCTGCAATATACCCAATCGGTTGCACTGCGTCTTAAATTAATAATTCTGAAATTAATTTTGTTAAAAAATTTATTACCAATGTACCAATCTAGTTACATTTGGACTGAAGTTAAAAGTGTGTATCACCATAACAAACTACGTTGAAATAATGCTGTAGTAAAGTATTTATGTTGAAACATAAAAGAATGCTGTTCAGTTGAGTATAAATTTTTTAGTGAGGGTATGAGATAATGGCTATAATTTATATCCTTTAAGGCACAGTACTTTTAATTTCAGATAAAATTATTATAGAACTTTTAATATAGACATTTTATATAGAAAGGAAACGTTTAGAAATACAATCAAAATATTTGTACTTGATACCAGATATTGTGTACCCAAATCAATCAGAAATATATTAAAAATTTTTAATCATTCAGAAATAAGTTTTGAATTAAAAATTATCTTAAAAATCTTGGACCACTGACGTATAAGATTCTTTTATGGATTGAAACTTTACTTTCTATAACTGACGTCGCAACTTAAATTTATATATTTTAATAATATACATACCTCTAAAAATTAGTTATGTTAATAACGCAATAGAAAGTCATATGCTCGGTTACTAAATGAGCTTTTCTACTGACAACAAAATTAGATGGTGGAACGTTTCACCATCTAATCACGCCATAACATCGGCGCTGGTATCACTACGCCAATAAACGTTGATTTATATTGTTGTTTAAAGTAATGTTATTTACGGACAAAAATCAAAAGATCGACAGATTTAAAAAAAATATAAAGATTGGTATTTTTTTTGATTGAATACAATTTATCTTCTCGTGTTTCACACCGAATAATACGAGGCTTACAGAAGTAAGTTAAAATATTAACACACATATTGAAAACAAATAATTAAATACAATAAAAAGAGTAGCTAAAAAAAAGGTTAAAACTCCAATTTATACACAAAAGCATTAAAGGCAGTACAAGCCTCTTTCAACTTCACTAAATCAAAAAACGCCGATAACCAAGAAATAAACTGTTTCTGTAAGGTGGCCTATAGAGCTTCTCTCTGCTAAAAGTACCGAGCACAATTTAAAATACTGTGCTCAACACTTTTTTCGCCATCACCACAACTGTAAAGTTCACTTGAAGAAAGTTTGAAACGCTTCCAAAATTTCCATGTCCAGTCAAAATTTGAGTGAATTTGAAGTTTGTTATGAATGCTTTAAAGTTTACCCTGTGGAAAATAGTCGGAAAAAAAGTTTTGGTCCACTGAGCCTTGGGTGATCGGAGATATTCTGCATTCCAATTAGAGATAGTATTTTTCTCGAAAAAAGCTCTCCAATGGGAATTTTAAGAATTCCTAGCCACCTAGCGTTATCAAAAGCTCCTCTTATGTCAAGTAACAACAATATTGTAACGTAATTTTTCCGCTTACCAAGGTAAACCGAACTACACAAACGTAGAAGTGCATCTATAGTTGACCGCTGTGGTGTAAAACCGTACTGTTCATCACTCAAAAAATCTCCACTCCTCAAATGCCAATTTAATCTGTTTACGCAGAGTTTCTCGAGACATTTACCTAAACATAGAAGAAGGCTGATACATCTAATATTATCAATATAAACTTGTTTAGTTTAACTACCTTTAGGTATGAGCACAACCGTAGCCTTCTTCCAGAGTTCCGGAGAAATTTCCTCGTCCAAACATGTATTAAATAAATAACAAAGGAAGGAAAGACACGCAGTATGAAAATTTTGAATCATTTCATTTGTTATCCTATCCGGTCCAGGAGCTTTGCCAAGCTTTAACTTTCTTATAGCAACATCAATTTCAGCCTTTGAGAAAGAGAAATCATGTCAGGTCAGAAATGATTGCTCGTAAAGAGCAATCATTTCTGACCGAAAAGGTTTATGAAAATCTTCACCATTGAGTATGTTATTAGGAGGAGAACACTTCTTCATAATGGAATCAATAGTACCCTCAAAGGATGAAGCAACCAGACCCGAAGATAGTTCAAGACCAGAAATTTCAATTCTTTTACTAAAATTCGTTTTCACACCGAATGTATAAATTTTCCTCCAAACATTTGCATAGTTATGTCCTCGAGAAACTTCCTTCAAGAATTAAGTTTGCTCGCTTTCAGTAAAGACGAATACTTCAGCCTTATTTGGAGATACTTTTCTTTAAAAACCTTCCTGACGGTAGAATTTTTTGCTCTTTGGTATCTGTTTCCAGCTGCATTTAAATATTTACGTAAACAGGCGATCTCGATTGACCACCAAAGAACACTATGCATTCTAGTTCTCTTTAGTGGGATCTAATTTTTTTGCAGTAGAGATGATTAATTGGTTTAATTCTTACACAACATTCTGTAACATTTCCGGACAATTACAAAACTTCAAACAATTTAGAATTTCTTCGATTTCGTTAACACAGCAGCTCTGAAATCGACTGCAGTTTGCTATTTTAACCTTGAAGAGATCGCCTATCGAGGTACAAGTGGAAATATTTTGCACATCGAGTATAGAAACTTCAAAAGCAATCATTCTATGATGAGACAATGACTCAACATCCGGAATACACGAATTTTGAATAAATGCGAGAAGATTCTGTCCAACAACTTTGACACTAATGTAACTGCATCCCTGTGTGGAACAAAAAGTTGGTCCACAATTAATGATTAATGATTAATGATTAATTAATTAATTATTAATTAATGATTAATTAAAAATTAATGGCAAAAAACTGCCAGGTGCTCAGAAATTCACACAATTTAATGCCTCTGGAATCAGTGATTGGACTAAACCAAATGTCTGATTTGCTATTTGAATCCATACCCCAGATCAACAGTAACCATATTACAGTCAGAATTTTTTACATCTAGGAAGGCAGAAAAGGCACTTGAGCGAATAATGATTGCCGCTTTGATAACTTCAAATTCCGGACTAAAGAAAATTCTATACGTTCCCGGATGGCCAGAAGGAGTTCCTCTAAAGCAATGAGGGTCTTGAATAAGCGCAACATCAATATTGTAATTTTCCATATGGAGAATCAACTGTTGCGTAGAAGAATTAGACTTGCGCAAATTTAACTTAACGCGCAAAAAACGGGAAGCAGAGTCAGCCATAAAAAGTCCGGGAAATAACCATATCTTTGAAAAATTCATGACTAGGGCAGCAATAAGAAAAAGGCCTATGGTTAACATCAATTTTTTTGCCAACATCTTTTGTTTTCTTATTAAATCGAACACAATTAGCACAAACATGAATCTCTTGAAAACACTCTGAACTCTTATGTTCTCCTGTACACTTGAAACAAGTTATAGGATTTCTACACCAGCTGCCTTATGGTTGTATGACAAACGTTTGAAACAACGATTTAACACTGTAAAATCCTCCACCCTACACATAGTCCAGTTCAATCTCAATGACGTCAACAATAAAAGTTTTTTTGTGACAAACTGGGTTAACTTCCAAAGCAATGTGTTTTGTATCAGTGAATTTTTTTCAAAACAAACATCAATTAATTCCGCTTTACTAACATCATTAGGAACATTTTTTAAAAGTAGCGTTGAATTTCTAGCCTTTTCAGAAGTCGAGGTCAAATTAGATTTAGTTCGTAATGCACTTTGAAACCGCCTTTTGTCTTCTGCTGAAAAGCATTTTACAATAACTCTCTTACCCACATATTTCATGCCTCTAACACCAACTTTAGATTTGTTCGGATCCACTTCAGCTTTAATTAGCTTTTTAACATCCTCAGTAGAACAATTAAAATTTTTTGATCCAACCACAATATTAAATTCAGAGGTTTTGTTTTTACGTTCACCAATAGATGGTGCCACAATTTCCGAATATAATTTTTACAGATGCCAACCAAGGCATTTTGAAAAACCAAGCAAAATTGTTCAGTTTTTAAACTTTCAAATCTTTTAACGATTAAAACTTCCAATTCACCCAAAACACTCTTTGCCTCTTCTCGCAACTGGATATTCAAGTTACTCTTCGCATTTAGCGCAATTTCCAACGATTTGTAACAATTTTCAAGAGCACCATAAAAAGCGTCATCATCAACAGCCGCCATGTTGGCGTCCATCAAAGATTGATATTGAGGGAAAAACAGAAGTTGTGAAAAAAGATAGAATTTTTGGGGATAATATTAATTAATATACTAAATTGGAACACAGATATGAACAAGTAACAAAATGAGTAAGGGAATTAGAATTCTGAGAAAGATAGGAAGATATTAAATAAAATAAAACACATTAACACAGTTAAAATAAATACGATGGTTTATAGCTATTTCGGAAGCGCGTTTAGGCTTCCTTCTTCAGAACCCTAGTTACACTAATGTGACACACGTGCTAGAAAAACTATCGATGCCAAATTGCTAGTCCAAAATTAGTTCGGGTAAACCAGTTGTGGGTCCGTAGCCGCGTCTTTTGCTATGGGACGAATGAAGTTTCTCCAAATAGAGGACATAGAATTGAACGGAAGGTGCCACCCATCCTATAGCTAAATTTCTCGTTCGCAGATTTCCTGCGCTCCTGGATAACAACCATGATACTGTAATTAATTCTTCAGAATTCATTTCCAAATTAAAGTCCTCTTCTTCTTTCGCTTCTTCAAAAATGGTCTCGTTCGATGTCAAAAGCCTTTTCACAAATGTTCCCGTTCAGGGAGCTCTTGAAGCTCTTATCTTTCGTATGAAAGAATTTCATTTTGCTGATGCTGAAATCCGTGAATTAGTCAAATTTACGGAGATCTGTATCACACAGACTTGCTTTTCTTTCCGTGATCAATTATTTTCGCAAACTGATGGCCTTGCCATGGGAAATCCTCTTTCACCCATTTTATGTGATATTTACATGCATTATGTCGAAGAGGAGATTCTTAATCGCATACCATTTAAACTGTGGATTAGATATGCGGACGACACATTCACTCTCCTTCCAAACGATTGTTCAGATCTCTCTACAATTCTCATCACCTTGAATTCCGTCAACCCTCACATACAATTCACTTTGGAAGAAGAAAACAACGGTTCATTGCCTTTCCTGGACGTTTTGGTACATAGATCGCCGTCCGGGTTCCAAACCAGCGTATATCGGAAACATTTTGCTGTTAGCCAAACGCCGCATGCTGCTTCCGCCCATCCACAAAATTAGACGATAAGCACGTTCTACAGGTTTGGTCTCATGTACTCTAAAATTGTCATCATCTGAAGAATTACTCAAGATTGAACTTAACCATATTCTTGACATCGCTCGAGATCGTGGTTACAATCCCACCATTATTGACGACGCTTTGAAGAAACTCACTAGACCTAAGCTGTGCAGTACACTCTTGATTGATTCCTCTCCTTGTAATTGCATAATCACTGCCGTGGAAAATCTGTTCGTGAGATTTCTGTGATGTTACGAGTGCCCCGTTCCACCGTTAATGATGTTATCGTAAAGTGGGAACATACGGGGACTACAACGGTGCATCCACGACCTGGTCGACCACTTCGTCTAGTAGACAGGGAACGCAGAGTGCTGAAGAGAGTTGTGAAAGTGAACCGCATGAAATCGGCGGAAAAAGTTCGTGCGGATTTTCAAGATGCCTCTGGATGCAACGTCAGCACAAAGACAGTTCGTCAGGAACTGCAAAGTCTTGGTTTTCATGGCCGAGCAGCTGCATATAAACCAAGCATTACTGCAACCAATGTCAAGCGTCGCTTACAATGATTCAAAGTGTGCAAAACATGGAGCCTGCAGCAGTGGTGTCAAGTGTTATGGAGCGATGAACTACGGTACACTATTTGGCAATCAGATGGTAGAGTCTGGGTGTGGAGAATGCTGGGTAAACGCTTTTTACTTGACTGTATTGTGCCGCAAGTTAAGTTTGATGGTGGAAGCATAATGGTTTGGGGTGGTTTCTCATGGTTCGAGCTTGGCACTTTAATTCCTTTGAAGGGAACTCTGAAGATGGAAGGCTATCTCGACATTTCGGACAATTCCACGCTGCCCACATTGTGGCAACAGTTTGGAGTAGGTTCATTCTTGTTTCAACAAGATCGTGCTCCTATCCACACAGCACAGGCTGTACAGAGCTGGTTTGCTGACATGGATGTTGAGGAATTGGACTGGCCTGCTCAGAGCCCAGACCTAAATCCCATAGAACACCTATGGGATGAATTAGAACGTCGACTGTGAACTAAGCCAGAATGCCCCACATTGGCGAAAGAGCTGACTAATATTCTTTTGCAAGAATGGCATGCAATTCCCACTGAAAAATTCCAGAAACTAGTAGATAGCCTCCCAGATAGAGTGGCAGTCGTCATTGCAACAAAATATGGCCCCACTTCATACTAATTTTTGACTTCTTGTTGGTTTGTTGTATTTTTATGGCGCAAGGACAACAATGGTCATTCTGCACCAAGCAAGGTTTTTGACTTCTGTAAAGGAGAAGCAAAACATGCAGGTGTACGGATACTTTTGATCCTTATTTGCATAAATCTGGAATATTTCATTTTCAGAACAGGGGTGTTTGGTAATTTGGAATATGACAATTTGTGGAAAAAACCCTTATCATCTAGCTACTTTCAGAGAATTAGAGAAATACGGCTCACTATATCATCGATAACTTTCTGAATTTTCAAGATATTCCACTGGTATTTTTTTTAAGTTGCCCTATACTATTGACTACAAAATTATGAAAGAAAGTTATTCATATCTTTCGCGCATGCGCAGTAAAAAATTATTTTCTTCAAATGCTCATATCTCATCGTGTATTCAATATATTAATTTCAAGATTAAATTCCTGTGAGTACAATTAACCATGAAATTAAATTGGAATGATCACATGTATAAAATAACAAAAAAGAAATAAGTAAAAGCACAGGAATTTTGAGAAAATCAGGTAAAAATCGACCACAAAGGATAATAATAGGACTATACCATTCCCATTGATAAAGAGCCATCTGATTTACTCTAATAGTGTTTTGGGTAATTTGGGCATGGTTAATAAAAACATATTAAAGAAATTACAACGCGTGGAAATCAAATTAATAAATCGAAATAATAGATCGGAAACAAAACTGCAATATAACATTCTGCCTATCGAACAAATTTACAAATATGACATCTTGGTCAAAATGTATGAAAAGATAAAGGATAATAAATACATTGATATTCCGAGGTTAAGCTTCAATGAAAGAAATAAGGAAAGATGTCGAAACTACATTGAATTGTCAATGCCAAAAATAAGAACGGAAATTAGAAGGAGCAGTATCAGTTATATGGGAGCTAAATTTTGGAATGAGTTGCCGGATGCATTAAAGACTTTGAATAATGTAGGAAGCTATAAAAAAGGACCTAAAGTTTATTTGTTTGTGGTTTTACGGCTCAAGGACTAGAATGGTCATGCTGCACCAGGATCTACTGTTTTCCGAGGAATCTGAACCTCTGGACCTACAATTTTCCGAGGAATCCGAACCTCTTAAAACTTCAGAAACCAAACCCCGGACTACAGTGAGCAGTGCGATCTTTATGAGATCTCTGAGTAAGCATTCTTTGCACTGTTACGGCTTAACGGCGCACTAGGCGAACGCGTTACCCCATTGCGCCATCGCAGGGCCAAAGGACCTAAAGAAATATTTAATAATGCAGATGTAAAATAATTGGGAAAAATTAAAATTGAAAAATGACGCGGAAAAAAAGGATGTATTAATAGGATGAATAATAAAGTTAGAAAATATCCAAGCGGATGCTTTAATTTTTTTTTGGTGTATTAGTGTTGATTGCAGGTGGTCCTAATGTTTAAATAAGTTCAATATTCCACGTCAGTTATATTTAATAATGTTTTCTTGGGACCTTTCTTGGATTCATTGTGGTCATTCATTTGTGGTCTTCATTTGTGGTCATGTTTTTGTTTTTTTGTTCTTCATTTTTTTGTTTGCTGTGCTATATACTGACTGTTTATATGGCGGTACAAAAGAAGAATATATAAAGGTGTATTTTTTTATTAGTATTATAATTATTGCATACTGAACAAAATGTTTGAAAAAATAAAGGGAAATGAACAAGTACAATAATAGAAATACAACAGAATGAGAATGAAAGGAATAAAACTAAGTTATATAATCAACTAATCTTACCTCAAACACGAACAGAGAATGGAAGAAATAACATTACTACAAAGGAGCCAAGATGTGGAACGACTCGACGATAGAAATAAAAAGTTTGAAAAATATTAAGGTTGGTTATATTTTTATGGCGCAAGGACAGCAAGGGTCATTCCGCGCAAACTATCGCAGGAAGAGGCTCTATATTCTTTGTTTTTCTTGCTTCTTGGAATTGTATTATTATTCAAAATTAAATGAAAGAAAAGTCGTTTGATTACAAAGTGGCATAAGATTAAATAAAATTGTGTTTTATTAATATTTAATGTTAAGTATAGATAAAAATAACAGAAACATGTTTATAACAATGTCATTCTAGTTAATATGATTATATTGAGATATTTAACTTAAATAGTAATTACCGATAGCAGTATGAAGAGTGTAATGAATGAATGAACCTAAGCGTTGAAATATCCGGTTCTGGGCTTGTCAAACCGTCATATTTTCCCCCAGGACCTGCTACAATATGCAAACAGCTTCAATCTGTGGTAGATTGTATTTTTATGGCGCAAGGACAGCAAGGGTCATTCTGCGCTAATTAAGGTGAGATCGTATATACCTGATAAAGTAAGAATAAATTAAAACTAAAATGGTAAAAATATATTGGATGTAATGTATTAAATTTAACAAAGGAAGCAATATAAAAAAAAAGTCAGATAAGATGGGAGAAACATTAGATTACAAGTGATTAGATAAAAATTAGATAACAAGTGAAAAATTAGTTCATGATTAAATCAATCGCCTAAAATGTCACGGAGGGTAAAAATGTTTTGGTTAAAAGTTAATGAGCGTTACTGGTTAAAATTGGGGTAAGTATATAAAATATGCAAAACATTTAATGCTTCACCACATGTGGCACACATCGGGGCATCTTCTCCCTTTAAAAGATGTTGATGGGAGAAGCGTGTATGCCCGATGCGAAGTCTAGCCAGAGTGACCTCTTTACGACGGTCACTTCTATAGCTAGACTTCATGCTGTATGCTATGTATATGTAGGGAATAAATGAATTATTATTATTAACGAAATAAATGTACACACAATAATCGTAAAAGAAAAATCACTAAAAAGCTTTAATCTTTAAATATCCAAATTCTGAAGTGATTCCTTTTGCTGTGCATTATTAGATACTTCATACACATCGATACTATTTTAAATTCAATTATCGGTTTACAGATAATTTAACACTGTGTCTAGGAACACGTGCAAAATTGATTACTGGTAAGAAAAGTTACCTGAGGACTTAAAAGAAACAATTCAAAGCTAACCAAAATATCTGTCAATCGGATAAGAAAAACAGCAAAAGAGTGGTGATGACGATTTTTCCAAAAAGTGAGAATAAATTTGAAACTAAAAATATTTGATAAACCAGTTATATATATAAAACAAATTAATAGCATATACGTGAAGGATATAAGGAAAAAGGCCAAAATTTTCTGAAGTAAAACGAAATCTTTTGTAAAACAGTATATCAAATATTTTTTACAGGCCAAAAAAAGTACCTTCACAATAAGGTTACAATTATTTAAAAAATATTGGATGACTTAGCCACCGTTTGTTCAATGTAAAAAGACATTCATGAACGATGAAGTGGCGCCATACAGAAATATCGTAAATAAGTTGAAAACAAAAAAATTTCTCCGTACTCTGTATGGATATACAATTCAAGTAAAGATATGGAAAGTATTTATATTTATATTAATATACAAGTGTTTCTTAAGCCAGAAACTGGTTTTGAATAATTAAGGTGAAAAAAAGGCTTTGAGACGAATTACGGCGCTCATAGGTTAATGTTAGTATTGAAAATGCTAATATTATCCTACAAGTTAAATAAGGCATAAGAAAAAAATATCCCATTCATTTAAGGATATTTTATCAAATGGAGCATTTCTATAGGTTTTAAAACGGATTTTTATTTCTAACTCTTTAAAATGTAGGTCAGAGGAAAAGCGTCATTAGTATCTCATAAATATTGCAGTATAGAGACGCAAATGCAAGTATGAATTTCTCATTTCGTTTTTAGAAATAAGGTTGAATTTCAGCAATGTTTCAGTCGCTTCATACAAATTAATATAAGATGACCTTCAATCATAAAACAAAATAAAATTTTCCAAATTTGGTTATGTAATTTAAGTAATAATTTAGATATAGAACCCAAGATACACTAAGTTAAACGGACCGCAAACTAGGTAGTAATTTTCCGTAAGAAATTTTAATTACTACATTTAATTATCAAAATTATGCTGTTAACTATAATTTATCCCTGTAGCATTATTTTAATCGGATCAGTGGTTCCTTTCCCATTTTTTGATGTTCCAAAACTCACGTCAGGAAATATAGAAAACAAAACACGCTACAGTGAACCATGACTATACATTATGTATTCGTAAAATGCATAAGAATTAAACCCTGCACGCATTCATGAACCTACAATATTTCAAGAAAAATGTATTCGATATCTATATATCATATGCATATATCCAAAATGTATCATCTCAAAATTATATCAGTGTTGTACAAAAACTATGGCAACCAATAAGAGTGTATTTCCTTGGCTTAGACACGTAATTAACAATTTTGCTGTGTAGATTGAAATAACTGTACCAACAGACGTCATTTTCGATTAAAAAATGACACTTGTTAATGCAGTTTTAGTTATGTCTGTTTTAGATGTAAATTGACAGAAATTAAATCACATCAGATGACGTGTGATTGGCAATGATCTCAAGGAAATCTAAAAAAACACTCAATCATAATCAAGTATCAATAAACATTTCGTATTCTTGATAAAGCCACTTTATAGCGACAGGTGAAAATTTCAAAGCATAGTAATTCTTTCGTGAACGACACACACACACGAAGTTCCAAATTTCGTGCTTTCAGGAAATGTGTACAAACGTTTGCACGTATGTATTTTCAAGAGTCAAAATTTTGATTTCCTAGCGTTTGTGAATTAGTGAGCCCATTGGCGTACGCAGGGGGGTGTTGATGGGGGTTGTGACCCCCCCATTGCGGTAAAAATTTGTATATTTAACATAGAAATATGCGAGTTGTAGCTCTGTAACCCCCCATTGAGCCTATAACCCCCTTACGAACTTTATGCGTACGCCTATGTGTGAGCCATTAAAAGTCGTAAAGTTACGTTCAACTCGGTGGCTGGGAAGCACTTCACTAAATGCTTGAAAACATAAAAAAAAACAAAAAACGTTGTGCATCCGCGTTTCTTCAAGGAATCGCTTTCTTGAGAACTTTGACGTAGGTGGGAAATTTCCTCCTTGCTGCTGTTTTTCAGTATTGTAGACGATCGATGAAAGGGGAATTTGGTAGTTACATAAAATGAGAAATTATTTTAATTATGTAAAGCACTTACATTTCGAGCAAACAGAAACAAGATTGAATTCTTGACGTGAACTCTGACCAAAGTCTGATGCAGAAAATATTTCCGGAGGGGCGCAATGCCACCTCTTGGGCAACGATGTAGAGGCCTATAATAAGAATACATTTGTTATTTTCGAGGGTGGGGGGCGCCCACTGGCGTACGCAGTGAAGGGTTGATAAGGTTGTAACCCTCCATGGCAATAAAATTTTGAATATATACATATGAATATAAGTTTTAGCTGTATAACTCTCCATTATAAGTCCATAACTCCTTTATGAACTTTCTGAGTACGTCTATATACTCAGCCCCCGATACGTCCTTGACTACGACTAGCTTTTTCTTTGAGGATTCGAACCCCAGAGATGGTGAGTAGCTCAAGCGTCATAGCAAAACGTATCTGAAGTAACTTTTTTTTTTTTTGATATTTTACCATTCTCTGAATGCGAAAATAGCAATTTTGCCTCCAGAAATCATTGTAAATTTTTACTTGTAGCTTTGCTATCAAAATTTAATTTTTCAGAATTTCCCCCTTTCAAAGAAAATGGTTTCTATTTCTTTCGTAAAGTACTCTCACATTAATGGTCTGCAAAATGAGACCTTGTGGTCAGAATTTTGATAATTCAAGGTTTGAGAGTTTTTCCTCCCCTTTTCACAAGTTAGACAAATAAACACATAGATCTACGTATTTTTGTAGTCCTGTTACAAATTTTGTTTCGGGGGAACCGGTCTCTAAGACCCCTCTGGATACGTGTATGTCCCAAGAGTCCAACATTTCCATAGCCTGCGACGCCTACGGGAGACGGATACAGACTTTACTAAATACTTTCCATGGGATAGCCCAGATGTGGTCCCTGTGTTCCGATTCTGCAAAACAGTTTGGGGACGTTGTTCAGTTATACCAAAAGCCGAGATGGCCAAATTGCATTCAGTTAACTGCAAATCTTCATTTTCGAAAATTTTTGTTCACTTACTTTTTTTTTTAATGGTCAAAACTTGACCAAATAAAAAATTCGCATTTTTAGATAAATAATACATCCGCTTGAAATTATTCGAAGTGGCGGTTGAACCCCAAAATTCCCCTTAGATACGGCCTTGTCCATTGAGACATATTCATCAAATATAACGAAATCTAAAAGAAGAACACGAGTTCGTGCATCGGTTATATCGTGAATCGGTTTCTGATGGAGAGCCTCGAAACAAGCTTCTGCTTTCTGCTCTCCTCCATTTCTAACCTATTATTTTCTATATTCTCTAAAGTTAACCAAATGTCAATTTTTATCATCAGAATGATATCATAACAGATGTATGAACAACCACTGTATATAGGTTGAATAAAATTATTTCTATTTCCAATTCAATCTTCTCTTCCGTTATGATGTCTGTTATGTAATTTTTAATAAATTTATGACAACAGGAAATATTTTTAGTTCTTTTCGCATGTAAAAGCCAATAGGAGATATTTTTATATAATTGTATACAAAAGTCGCCACTCTCGAATGTTTAGTCTGGCAACTACAGTGTGTTGAAATTATCAATGAGAAGATTTGGTCTTATAAAGAGCGTTTTGTTCGCATTAAGCGGAAGAAATGTAATAAGGGCCATTGTTTATCAGTTGGTGGTAAATTTTATTTCATCTTAACCGTGTTCATGTTAAAGGAAAAAAAAATAACATGGAAATTCCTATACAATTTGACCGGACTTTAGAAAACGGTTCATATTAAAAGTAATTCATATAAAGCGTGTTCGTTTTAACGAGGTTCGACTGTATTGTATCATATTGAATAGGCTATAACCGTCGTTATGGAGTCATTAATAATTCCGTTTATTTATATAGTCCCTGGACATTATAATTTAGTGTGAGAGTTAATTCTTCTAAAATTTACATCTATTTTTTTTAATTTTTTAAAATCTATCAGTCTAATAATTTCAATCTGTTTCCTGGGACGTAAGTCCATAACGCATGTAATTATTACTCTAAAAGATTTAAGCATATCACAACATGCTTTCAAAAAAGGTCGTAGCGAGGGCCCTGAAGAGGGCTGCAAATCTGCATATAATTAACATTCATAAGTAATTATCGTTTCTTTTATATTTCTAACTTCTTTATTCTATTAGAATAAGATAACAAGAAACCCTTTATTTCACAAGACGAATTGGGTTTGCATTCATGATAGTATTCTGTTCCCATACAAATGTCCTGATACTACACACACACACACACACACACACACACACACACACACACACACATATTCATAACTTTAATTTATTTACCTATGTGAATGACATCCATCCAACACGCACACAAGTGAAATTACAGATTATATTTTTTCATCACATACGTGTAAGGACGTAGCCAGGATTTAATTTCGGAGGGGGGGGGGAGAGAGTTCAAAATTTTTTTACAAAATAACGTAGAATAAAAATGTGTCACCTTTACCGTAAAGAAGAGATATAACCACATCATTCAAAAATAAATGAGAAAATATCAATTTTGCCTTCAGACGTTATTGTAAATTTTTGCTTTTAGTGTTGCCATTACAATTTTATTCTGGAAAATGTTTCCCTTATAAAGAAAATGGTTTCTATATTTTTGTTTTCTTTAAAGTACTTTCAAATTCGTGTTCTACAAAACGAGAGCTTGTCAGAATTTTGAGAATTATTCAAGGTTTGAAAGATTTTTCTCCTTTTATAAGTTTGACAAGTAAATACAAACGCATTTTTGCTGTCATTTTACAAATTTAGTTTCGAGGGAGGGGTGGGTTCGGTCCTTATGGGTCCCTTTCCTTGGATACGGACATGCATATGTGGGTTCGGTCCTTAAGGTCCCTTTCCTCTGGATACGGATATGCATATGTGGGTTCCAAGCAAATGTTGTAGCGTAAGTTGTTCGAGACCTCATACTACGTAAATAATAGAGCAAAAATAAAGCAAAAAAGTCAAATAAAATAAAGTAACGCCCGGGAAACACGTTAGGAGATTTTCAACTTAAACGATCACAGCATTAATCTCGTTCCCCTATAATTCTCTCAATCAAAATAAAATTATAACTATATTTTTAAATTGCCCAAACTTTCTCGTTCCTTTGGCTAATCCACGCAATGTATTCTATAGTCTAGGACCGTGTTTTCTAACTTATATCTACTTTTCTCTGTCCTTATCTTTGGTACATGTGACATTTCACCCCTTCTCAGTGTCGTTCTTTAATCCATACGTTTTGACTATACATTATGTTTATTATACATCGGTGAATTTAATATTATAAATTATTTCATACATTTTGGTAATTTTGCAATATTAATTTAATTTACTTGCTGGGATGATACCAGTTTCCTCGATTATTGTTCTCCAATCCCAAATATATTTTCCATATACTGATGCGAAAAACTTCCTTTGTATTCCATCTATTAACCTAACGAGAATTCATGGTCCGATTTTTTTTAAAAATTACACGCATGAAAGAGGTCATTAAACGAAAAATAATGGCGTAAAAAGTTTTTCCGACTCATGTCTAAATGCAAAGATATACCCTTTTAAATTCCAAAAATTTTAGAAAAATTCAGTAGATTTCGCTGAAATTTCACATATCGTTGGCATGTGAGCAGAAAACACGTCCCTGTGTATAAATACTAGATGGAAAAGCACTACTAGTATACGCAGGATTGAATTTTGGAGGGGAGGTGGCTGAACTTTGATTTTTTTGGTGGGGGAGAGGTCCTGAATGCCCTTTACTTTTCGCTTTTTTAACGTTAGCTTTTTCATTTCGGAAGCGGCAGTAGCCCCATCAGACCCTCGTTCGATACGATTTTGTTGACAAAAGAACGGTTAAAACATTTCAATAGCCAATTTTTTAATTATAACAGCAATGGTGTAAAGAGTTTTCCCATAGTTGGGAAACATGGTTTTTGAAAATGCCAGGAGACTGGTGTTTTTGGCAAGCCAATACGCCAAAAATACAAAGACACACGCCACTATGACATGACTTCATGAATAAAATGTTAAATAATACTGACTTCTAACATTTGCATTTGATTAGAGTTAGGCATTAAACGCTACACAGAAGTTATCACAAATCCCTACTTCTGATAACCACTTACGCATATATTATTACGCAAAATAGAAAAAATCTTGGTATTAATAAATGAAAATACTAGCAGCTCGCACTTCGGAATAAAACAAATGTAAGTTAATGAAAATCGGACACTGATTGAATAATGATTATTAGAATATTAAACTCGTCTGTTATTTATAGCTGGCCGGCCGTTGGAGCGTGCGTCTTTTTGGTTTGGGCTTATTGACGCCTTAGGGTTGTTAAAGAAAGTTTGTCTGTTGGGAAGAAACACATCATTGTATTAAAAGGAGAGGATGGCACTGTAACAAGAAATAGGGAAGAAATACTTAGAAGAGTTGAAGAATTCTACAGAAAGCTATATGAGGGAAACAGTGGATTAAACGAAGACTCTGAGATAGTCGAAGGAACAGCTCCTAAAATCTTAAAAGAAGAAGTTTCATTTGCAATAAAAAATATGAAGAAAGGAAGAGCCCCTGGTGATGATGGTATTACATTAGATATCCTAAAAGAAGCTGGAGAATATGTAGAAGACATACTTGCAAAATTCTTTACCAAATGTCTTAACAGCGGTAACATACCAAACCAATGGGATTCTGCAACAGTAATTCTTTTGCATAAAAAAGGTGATAAAGAGGATTTAAAAAATTACCGACCAATTAGCTTGTTACCTGCTATTTATAAAATCTTCACAAAAGTGCTAACACATCGCCTGCAGAAAAAATTAGATGCAGCTCAACCAAGAGAACAAGCTGGATTTCGAAGTGGATTCAGTACAGTGGACCATATTCAAGTATTAAGAGAATTAATTGAAAGAACACATGAATATGAACTTCCATTGTGTGTGGCATTTATTGACTATGAGAAGGCCTTTGACTCTATTAAAACATCAGCAGTCATCAACTCTTTAAGATCAACAGACATCGAGGAAGTGTACATTGACATGGTGAAATGTGTGTATAAAAATGCAAGTGCAAAATTTCGGTTACATAAAGATACCGAAGCTATCAAAATTGGTAAAGGTGTGAGGCAGGGAGATACCATTTCTCCAAAACTTTTTACTTCAGCTTTACAGATGATTTTTCAGCAGATAAATTGGAATGACAAGGGAATAAAAATAAATGGTGAATATTTAAATCATTTGCGGTTTGCTGATGACATTGTTATTTTTTCAACGAACCCATCAGAACTCCAAGACATGGTACAGGAGCTCTCAACTAGAAGTAAAGAAGTTGGACTCAAGATGAACCTACAAAAAACTAAGATCATGTTCAATAATTTCGTAGAGGAAACAAAAATACAAGTTGACAACATTGAGCTAGAAATTGCTGATTCATATATTTACCTTGGCCAGCTGATTTCAATGGATGGCAACATTATGAAAGAACTCAACAGACGTATTAAACTTGGCTGGAGTGCATTTGGAAGAAACAGTTTTATCCTGAAGGGGAAATTGCCTTTGTGTCTAAAAAGAAAGGTCTTCAACCAGTGTGTATTGCCAGTCCTCTCTTATGGATCAGAGACATGGAGTCTAACAGTTGGAGCAATACGAAAGTTACAGACAACGCAAAGGAGCATGGAGAGGTGCATGCTTGGAATAACTAGGAGAGATCGAAAAAGAAACACTTGGGTGAGAGAGCAAACTAGAGTAGAGGACATCATTGTTAAAGTAAAAGGGCTGAAATGGCGATGGGCTGGGCATATTGCAAGAAGAACTGATCAACGATGGACAACAGAAATTCTGAACTGGATTCCAAGAGACCACCGAAGACCTAGAAAACGTCCTCAAACTAGATGGGTGGATGAAATAAGAAAACAGGTTGGGGTGACGTGGAAGCGAATTGCTCAGGATAGACTTGTGTGGAAAGCATTTGGAGAGACCTTCATCCAGCAGTGGATAGATAATGGTTGAATATGATGATGATGATATATATATATAGGGTTTTCCAGAAATTTCAAGTATAAAAAAGAGACAGAAACATAACATCGTCATTACTCCTGATGAAGGACTGCTGCTGATGCGTCCGAAAGCTTGAGTGATCTTTTTCATTTTACTAATCTTATTATTTTACCAGTGTTTATAACCTTTTGTATGTAAATAATTTGTACGATTTTGCAAAATTTCGACGAATCTACAATTCCAAAGCATATTTGTGTGGAAAGAAAATAATTCCTCGAAATCAAAATATTTTACTAGATTTTATTACGTCTTTAATGATATGATTATTGACTTTCTATGCAAGTCGGTCTTTTTGTGTGAATTCGCTTTCCGTAGTTCTCTAAAGAGAACTTGTCCAGAGAAATTTAGATGTCAGGTAAATAAAAATTGCGTCACTGTAAACTTGCCAGAAAACGCATGCATTTTTATCATGGGAAAATTGGCGGTATAAATTAATTTTGTCTACTACAAATTTCTCCAGTTTTGTAAGCATTCCATTTTCGATTTATACATATGTGATATATATATAGTCTGGGTCGATGTTTATTTGCTTGCTCTTATAATCACATTGGAGCAGATTTGAAAAGCGAATTCCATTGTTGAGAGTTAAGGTGGTACAAGCGTTTGCCTAGGAAAGGTGTCAGTAATAACGAAATGTCCTGTACTTGTTCAACATCGAACCAGACCAGTCGATAACACAAACTTCGGTTTCGATGTGGAAATATAGTTGGCTATGTTCCTTGGTTTATTATCGCCCAACACATTAGTCAGCTAGCAACTAACAACTTTCCGTTAAGTTCAAGAGCACACAATGCCGATCAATTCACGTTCCTTTGTAAGCAAAAGCACAATAGGGAGGAGGGACGTGAATAACACAAACCACTTTACGAAACCGAGTAAGGATAACAAAATGAAAACTTAACTCATGCAAAGATGCGAGAGATTATTGGCCCCGTTTTAAGATGGGGAGATTTTAAAATATATGCTTCAGATTTTCCCAAGGGTTAAAAAAGCATACGCTATCCCATTTTTTTGGAAAAAGCTCTGTGTAAGGTCTTTCACCCGTTGAACACAAACAGGTGGCAGCAGATGGAAATCGCGTCGAACAAAATTTTGGGACCCTTAGCAGGAAAAGGGTTCAACATCGTGTCAACGAACGCCGATTCTTTACAGGATTCACCTAAACTTACCCTCAACAAAAGGGTTTGAAAGCAATCATTTGCTCTTCAAAGGTTGACGACATCCCATTTCCGACCTCAAGCAAGGTCTTCACACCAAAGCACCAAGACCGTGGGAGAATCGAACTGTAAAAAAGAAGGTATCGCGATCATCAAGCTTTCTTTTACATGTAAGAGCTTTCAATCGATTATTCCTCTCCAAAATTCAAAAAAATTCTTCCAAAATTGCTTGTCAGCAAAAATAAAATTTGACTTTATTCGTGGGCAGTGCAAATGCTTGCATGAATTAATTAGGAGTTTAGATACAGAATCAAAAGGGAATTTTGTAAGTTAGTATCCTTACCAATACTATATATTAAATATTGTCTCTCATCACATTTTTCTACTACAATAAATGCAATTGACACAGACTTCTCAAGATTTTTATAAATTCAGTTTCAGATTTATATCTAATTCTCCAGCTGTTTTTTATTTCCATTATATCAATATTTCTTGTTTCACATACCATGTCTTGGGCAGAGGCGTAACCAGAGGGCGGTTTTGGGGGTTGTAACCCCCATTGCAATGAAATTTTGTATATTTAACATAGGAATATATGAGTTGTAGCTCTGTAACCCCCCATTAGCCCATAACCCTCCTCTTATGAACTTTCTGCCTATACCACTGGTCTCAGGCCGCAATTTCAATATTGAAGGTATCGAGCCAAGAATTTTTAAGTTTTTCGTTACACTGATCCTCTTGCTGATGTATGCGGGTTACTTATGATCCATAAACTCCTGGTTTTTTTTTTCTTTCATTACTTGGTTATGTATACATCATATTCTTCTTCCAAGCTCATGAAGTTTTTGTTTTCTATTTTCATTGAAGGGGATCTTTTAAAATCAGAGCCGAATTAACCCTAGTTGCTTCAAGGATCACAATACAACCTTAGAGCTTTAGAAAGTACGCGAACTATGTTTCCTTATTACCTAAATTTCTTTCATAAAATTTAATTGAAAATTGGGGAAACAATGAAAAATATATATTTAATATTTTAGCACACAACTCGGGGAAAATTAGTCTTATCAAAATCGCACGCGATTAATATCTTGGCTAATTTGTTTTTTAAAATAGTTTCGAACAGTAGCTATTTATGATCATATATAGCTAGAAATATTTTGAATTGCATTATTGCAATATAATATATCAATTACTTTAAAGTCAATACACCCTCCCCCTCCCACACACACACTTCTCTATGGAACGTAAAGAAGTCTTAAATTTCTGATTCCATTCATAAGTTTCAGATTTTGAATGATTATTAGTATGGTTTCAAGAAGGGCAAATCGACCAAAAATACAGTAATTATTAAATATAGTAACAATAATACAGAGGACTCTGGACAATGATTTTATTAGATTAGGCATATTTTTTGATTTGAGCAAAGCCTTTGATGTGATTATCAGGGGCATAATGCTGAGTAAGTTCGACTTGGGATTAGGGATAAAATTAATAATATTTTGAAAAATTATTTATGTAATAGAAAACAAATTGTTTACGAAAATGATGTAAAATCTGATTCCTTGCAAATGGTATGGGATACAAGGATATATGGTCCTCTGTATTTCCCAATATATATAAATAATTTAGTAAATATATATAAAGAGAGTAAAATAACGTTATATGCGGATGATACAAGTGTTTTTCTCTGGGGCAAGAACATTATAGAAGTTATAAATAAGGGACGTGAAGAGATGAAAAAATATGAGAAATAGTTTAAATGCAATCAATTGCAAGTAAATGAAACCAAAACATAAACACAGCATTAATTCTTAAGACTGAAAATAAAAAAAATGGAATCGAACAGAAAAAATATATCGAAATGATAAGAAATTGAAATCAATGATATTGAGTTTTCAGGTGCTACACTGACTGGAGATCTTGGTTAGTTGTATTTTTATGGCGCTAGGACAACAAGGGTCATTCTATTTCAGACAAGATGAGACCGTACATACGGTTTTTTAGTATATGTACTGTTGGAGCGAGTACAAACGAAAGATCTAAATTGGAACAAACACATAAAGTCAGCAAGAAGGTAAGTAAGGGCATCGAATTAATAAAAATATTGTCTTGTGGTGTCCTTAAAAAAATTTAATCGATTTTTACTATTTATTTATATATAATCAATTGTCATATGGTAAATATGTATGGGGAATCCTGAGTAAGAAAAACTAAAAAATGTTGAAATCCTTTCAAAAAAGATTTCTTAGAACAATTTATAAAAGAAAAAAAACATAATTGAAATAGATTATTCGCACAATATGACATATCGCCTGTGGATTATATTAACGAATATTGTACACTAAAATTAATGCATGAAAGGATGACAGAACTTAAGCATATGGAATCGATAAGAATACAATACAGTAATAAAAAATATCAAGAAATTCACAAGATTTGAAATTGCCAAAAAAAAACGAATTATATAGAAATATTATAAAGTAGAAAGGTGTAGATCGTTGGAACGATTTACTAGATAATTATAAGAACATTAAAAATAGTGGTTTTATTCAAAAAAAAAAAGTTACTGCTGGGGAAATTAATAGATAAATTAGCGGATTAGTAAATGGTCCTTGTCTAGTTTAACCTCCAGTTTTTTCTGAGGACCAGCCGCACTGGTTTACACACATATACAATGTATATACAAATTAATAGATAAATTAGCGGATTAATAAATGGTTCTTGGCTAGTTTAACCTCCAGTTTTTTCTGAGGACCAGCCACACTGGTTTACACACACATATACCAGTATTTTAATCTTTATCTTGCTAACTTAAATTGACAAAATGTGCATAACAATAATACAGTAAAACCTCCCTACAACGATGTCCGATATAACGATAAATCCCTCTACAACGATAATTTTTCTCGGTCCGTATAATAGTGTTGTAGAGAGGTTTTACTGTATAATGAACCCTCCCTATAACAATAACTCCCTCTACAACGATAATTTTTCTCGGTCCGTATAATATTGTTGTAGAGAGGTTTTACTGTATAATGAATCCTCCTTATAACAATAAGCTCTCTCCTGTAACGATAAGTTCCTCGATCCGTATAAGTGTTGTTGTAGAGGTTTTACTGTATAATGAACCCTCCCTATGACAATAACTCTTTCTACAACGATTTTTCTCAATCCATATTGTTGCATATAGAGGTTTTACTAATATATAGTTTATGGGAAAATGGTGGTTGATTGATGTGATGTCAAGGTATATTGTATTAAATTTGGGTATTTCTGTAATTTTCGTAGACTTTTTTTCGTGTAATACTGGCGTATACCAAACTATAACAAATAAATTTATTATTATTATCATTAAATTGTAACTATAAGAATTTAAGATAAATAAAAGTAGAAAAATACGCCTACAATGTTTTAATTTAGTGACATTTCAATCTTCACTTTAAAACGCTGTCAATTGTAGATTCGCCGGAATATTTTAGTGACTTATATATAATTTGGACTGATCTTTGCACAAAAATTATATTTAAAGCCATACAGCAAATAATCCAGCTTAATTTTTCAAAGTTGATAAAAATTTGTTTAATCGTTTTTCTTATTTTCAAAATCTGCTAACTTTAACAGCACTTTCTGAACTGCTGCTTGATATATAAAGATATAATTTCCACAATTACTTCTTCACGTAAAAGTTAATAAATTTGAATGGTTTAAGACAGGGGTCTTCAACCTTTTTCAGTCCAAGGGCCAATTTTGCTTATTCTTGCAGGCCCGCGGGCCGCACTACTGTATCAGCAATATTAGGACTGAACAAAAGCGGCTCGAGAGGCGTCCTCCACCTCACTGAATCAGCCTTTATTGATATTTTTCCTTAGGTCTATATTAGTTTTGCGTGCCCACCCAAGAATATTTTCTGAATCTGTTTCTGGGACGAAATATATACAGTTATTCAAAATGATGTACGGTATTTTAAAAAACAACACTAAACTTATTTCTAAACATAAACTTACCCGAGCGTGTTTAAAATGAAGAAAAATTCAAATATTTTCATTTTATTGCGTTATAAATGTTATACATGACTTCTACAAATCATGCGGACAGGGATGCCAGCGGCCAAATGGCTTTCGGAGCAGCTCAATTTTCGTTTTGGAGCAGAAAATTTCAGTTTCGGAGCAGAAAAATTTTGGTTTCGGAGCAGGAAATTTTTGGTTTCGGAGCAGAAAAATGATCATTTTAGAGCAGGAAAAAGATTGTTTCAGAGAAAAGAAATAAATCTGGTGAAGCTGATGATAGTTAACTTAGTATTGCTTTTTACACATACATATAAAAATAATTTGTTTTAAGACACGATTCAACTTAATATAAATAAAATATTTAATAATCTATTTCAGTGATGTTAGTAACTAAAACTGTTTCGGATCAGCTCTCGGAGCAGGTAAAATTCAGTTTCGAGCAGAAAAATGAATTTTCGGAGCAGGTGAACTTCAGTTTTGAAGCAGATAAATTTAAACTTGTACCAAAAAAGTCATTTTTTTAAGCATTAAAATAAAATGTTTCAAATTATTACCACACGTTTAATGTTTTGAAATATCACACATTTAATGTTT